>JAVDOI010000009.1:14100365-14420365 GCA_032191485.1 Leptoclinus maculatus
AAGGGGAGCGGCGGTGGAGGGAGTAATCTGTTCTGTTCTGGGGGGCGTCTGATATGCTATGCCAGGATTAGCTGTGCTGGGCAAACCAAGGATAATTTGCTGACCTCTGAATGGCTGCCCACATCTCTGATTTCTTTTGAGTAAACATAAAATGTTGATCCTGTCTGATTGTCGGGGTAGACAAGGGATGGAAATTACACTGATCGTTGCCCAAATCGGCAAACTCCAGTGCCAAAGGGGCTGCAGTGGCAGGTGGAACATTGTGAAGTAAGAATAACGTGTCCTCAGATTGTGATGCAGTAGGTGACGTTAATGACCTCATACTTATCATTCATCCACTGCTCAGATGTAATCTAAGCTGCAGGTCTGGACTCCATTCTAGGTGTAGTTGCGAACAGAGGTGCCAATACACCTGAAACACACCGAGGATGCACTGATTTAGGTAGTCAGGGACACATAATATCTAACAACATCATTTCAGTGCGCATATTGCATGACAAACTACCAATTACTATTTAATTGATTTGTTTATTCTAAGTCGACAGTATTGTATTATTGTCTTGCATGTTACTAACAAGTTACGGGTATTAATGCTGCAAAATTTCTGAAAACATTCGCTGGCGGTGAGAGATGCATAGAATTAATTTCCCTCGGTTGGAATCAATAACCCATTAACTCTAATTTATAGTCTAAACTTGCTGCGACCACAGGCCATCTCTGACGAGCCTTGCATCGCTGTGGCAGGCTGCTTTGGAATAGATGGCCCATGCATGCCGAGCCAATAGGTTCTCCTCTTCATTTGCATACCTAACATGGCGTTCACACTCCAGTTGACACATTTGCAAGCCGCCACTTATCCCATTACCGTCTGTCCCCGGTCGCCACATTGTTTGCTGTGTCGGCACTCTTTCTTGCTGGCTGGCCAGCTCATTTCCCACTGTGTTGAGGAACTCACAGGTTGTTTGGATGCAGCTGAACTCGACACAACTCTGCCAACAGGCACGTGTGTGCAGACACACATGCCAGCACACACATGCATATCTTCTTAAAGAACACACAGTATGTGCACAGCATTCACTAATCCAAGCTTGTCTGTAGTACATTCCAGTTTATACCTGTTGAGGGATGATCAAAGAAAAACAATATTCAAAATATAAATTAAAATGTAGAATTTATTAGGTTGGTCAAGGTTTTCGTGTTTTTGTCTTTTGCAATTATGGTTGCTTCCATGTAGTTTGAACAGTGGTGGGCCGTCAGGGCCAGCAAGGCCTTCTCTACTGGCCTAGACAGAATCACAAAGTTGTTGACTACATACAGACGTTAATACAACTGTTGGCTACTTCAATACATATGGTGCTAAATCATTGTGCAAGTTAGACATTATTGTGATGTTCCGGACCTTTTCAGTGAATTTTAATTGAATACCCCTGGTCTATGGTGTATATTGTTCCCTCTGATGTGAATAATATTTGAATGGCCCGTGCTCTTCAGTGTGCGGTGGAATGTGTGTTTCCGCAGTTTTTTTAATGCATTGTCCCGTGCGCGTATTCATGTAACGTTATCTGCAGTTATTGTATTTATAGGTGTTGAGCTTCATTTTTACATGAAACAAATAATAACCGTAGCTGTGGCTTCAACTGCAGGACAGCAGTGAAGGCCCAGGTATAAAATGCACGGCCCGCCACTGAGTTTGAATGACATCATACTTTGACTACACGGCCGTCTACCAGTACAGTCTATGTTTTGAACGTTCATGAATTTGCCACATTTTCTTTGTCATAATTTTGTCTTCTTATTTGCCCCTTTTAAGTAAATACTCCTGAAACTAGAAAGGTGCACTCAGTAGAGGGCAGATCTTCGCCAGGTGTGTCTGCAAAGACCACTGCTGTAATGTGTGATTGAATGAATAAAACCTACAATTGGCTAACCCCCCTGTCTGGACACCAGTGAGCTATAAGGCGTTGTATAACACACTTCATTACAAAACAAGCGGTGATATATGCAGGCAACGTGCTCCAAGTCGTCGTATAAGACACGTCATACAATCTTACCAAAAACAAAATGAAACTCACCAAGCTGTCTTCCTGCGTAGCAGCGGCTGAGTGGCTGCAATGTACTTGGCAGTGTGTGTACTGGTACTTACGTTAGCTGTTAGCCAAACACACCATACAAAACAATCAAAGTTAGCCAACTGTTATCTCCCCACTGTGGTTGCAGAGTAGCAGCTGGGGGTCAGGCGAGCTATGTATCACTAGCGGCCCCTACTGACCAGTTAAGAGTAGTGAGTGAGGTGTCAGTGGCAGAATAAAACATGAAACAAAAGGTGTCACGAAAAATCACGCAATCACGAGACGTCTTTGAGCATGCACGCCATAACTGGCCACCCAAAATAGTATCCAGTTTGCTACAGCAGTATGTGAGATTAGCCATGGACAGACATTAAGGTGCACACTCACTCACGGAGGCTCGCACACGCACACCACCGATTGCAGAGCCTCCTGGCAGAGATTATAAGAACACGAAAGGCTCAGGGCAGATCACTTTAAAGGTTTATCACTATTTTATATTTTTTATTTTTTCGGGTTAATGGTGAGGCATACGAGCAATAAAGCTGATCAGACTACATTATCTCCCCTAAACACACACACACACACACACACACACACACACACACACACACACACACACACACACACACACACACACACACACACACACACACATATAAAGTCTCCCAAGCCCCCCCCTCCCTCTGTGTCATTGTGAGTTGCTAACAAGGGGGTAATAATTTGTCATTAAAGGTTTAATTTTTGTTGGCGCCTTTGCTCTGGATGTTTAATTTGAGTCTTAAATAAACTCCCTAGACCCTACAGCCATTTTTTCCCCATCCCTGCCCTCCTCTCCCTCCCTCCCTCCCTCCCGCACTGACTCCCTCCCCCTTTCTCCTTCTCATTCCCTTTCTTTTGGGAGGGCAGAATTACAGTATAAGTACAACTGATTCCCACAGGCAACAAAGAGAAACACCGCTCCGTCGCTCACCTTCGACATCGCTGCAGGATAGTCCGTTACCGTCTCAGAGCCACAGTGACATTTTGCCTCTTCAGTTACATGGAGGGTTAAAGTATGTTGTTGTGCAGTAAGTCTTTCAGAGTTTCCATTTACAGCAGGGGGTCCCGGTATCTTTCACACAAGACTTACATGATATTGTGGAGCGCTCTTATCAAATGGCTGCGTGTAAACCGGCTTACACCAAGACTCTGAACTCAGTGAACTTAAAATCACTGAGCAGATTCTCCATGGTGGGAGGCTGCAGCTGAATGCTGCATGTCGCCCGTGGATTTTCTGATAAGATCATTTTCTGCCCCGCACATCTATTTGTGATGTGCTGCGTTGGTGGCGCACTGAATGGATGAATATTCATGAATGTGCAGAAAGCCTGTATATGTTTCGTAGTGATTTCCACCCGTGTCATCAAGCTATGCAAATGACATCCTCACATCTCCATAAAACCATACCGCCCCCTCTTTCTCCTTAATTAATGACGCTGAGAAAATGTTTTTTTTTTCTTCCAAGGAAAAATTGCTCCTTCAAGATAGAATCTGTGCAGATATTAATGAGAAGTGATACTCCTGAAATGGTTATGACTTGATGACTTAAGGAAATACATATTCCCCATCAGATGGTCACACCTCTTTATCATAAAACTTAAGGCAGCAAATACTTGAAGATGCAAATTTACTCCCAATTTTACCCTGCAGGGGATGATACACCAGCTGTGAAATCTGACTGGATAGACTTTTTTCCCATTTGTTGTCCTATTGTTACATCCATAGCATAACATTTAAATTAAAACCATGCATTCATCTTGCATTATTCATTGACAAACTAAAGTCAGCACAAAACCACAGGCTGTATGTAAAAAGTGGACGTAATCATTTTCTCATTGAGTTCTATACAATCAGACTTCTTTTCGCAACCAGAGGAGTCGCCCCCTGCTGCCCATTAGAAAGAATGCAAGTTTAATGCACTTAAGTTTTGGCTCCACTTGTCAGACCTGGAGGCAGCCACATAACTGGAATACAACGCTGTCTCCTAGTCATTTCTTTTATATACTGATAAATTCCAACAGCCACCTGAATTGTGTTTTATTTAATTTTACAATGAGGAAACACTTTTAATGAGCATATCTGATGATTTAATTGATAATTAAAATACCTCATCAAATTTTTGGGGATATTTTAATATTTTCCTCTCTACAGAAATAGCACATTTTTGTTACTAACATGTCACTGATAAAGAACGTTTTGTCTCCTGATTCTTGTACATATAATTTTAATTTATTACACTATATTTATCCCGTTACAGGGGAAGCTTTTCTCTGCATTTGACCCATCCCTGTATATAGAGAGCCAATGACAGGCGCCTGGGGAGCTAGGGGTTCAGTGTCTTGCTCAGGGACACTTCGACACATGACACGTCCCAGTCAAGGATTGAACCTTCGACCTTGCGTTTGCCAGACCCAGTGAGCCACGGTCGCCCCCCAATATGATGATGGTAGTGTTTTTTACTGAGCTATACTGTATGTTATACCTGCATAGACCCACCCACCCTGCACTATCTTAACATAGAACATACCTGACAGCGGGAAGATTTGCTGAATTACAAGTCATGCGTAGGCCAATGTGGGTGACGAATCTCGTCTTCATCTTCAGAGATGAAATAGATGAGAGTAGGGGGGGGGGGGGACAAATCGTGAAGAAAAGAATAAAGTGCAGAAGTGAGGATAAGCGGCACAGCTGACAGCAGGGTCAAGTGCTGATCTGGCATCACATTTCCCTTTCAAACTCATCTATATGCATATGGTCACATGCACACATAACAGTCTCTAGCTGCTCAGCCCGGGAAACCCGCCAGAGACAGGTTAAGTCACACGGCGACAAAAAGTAGATTGAAGAAATCAAATGAGTAAAGGGGAATATCGCAAATTATTTAAGTGTGTGCACACGTGCCACACAGAGAGAAGGCACTGTGTGTTGGTGAGGAGAGGTAGAGGCACAATGTATTCAGGATGGAGTTAGCAGCTCACTGACAGACTGCGCTGCCATGCTCAGCCAGTTCATTGCTGTCATTCCTTACATCTTTTGACATTTTCAATTATGTCTTTCACACATGGCTGGGCGCTTGTTTTTTTTTTCTTCTTCCCGCTATGGTCCTCTCATCATCCTCCTCTGCTTTTCTCTCGTTCTCCCTCCTTTCCTATTCTATTCCTCCACCTTCACTTCATTTCCTTTTTAAGTGGCCGCTCCCGTCTTGCTTTGTGCGTCGGCCCTTTTCATATGTGGGGGGTCAGGTAGCCCACGGATCTCATTACCCCCCACTCACCCCCCTCGGCTCTGTGGCGGATGGAGGGATCAGGCGACGGTGGGGTGAGCGGGGGGGATACAGCGCATGCCGAGGAGTGAAAAGGATGCTGTCAGATATGTCAAGGACTCCTGTTCAATTTATCCGGTGATCCTGAGGGGGACCTCACAGGGCGAGGTGCAGAAAGTGGTAGATTTTTGGACGGCCACAGCCAACCTGACAATAATGGAGAGATTTATATTTGGCGGTGAGATCTGTTCTGAATGTGTTTCCACTGTGCCATTTATTTTTAGTTTTTTTCCTGTCCTTCCTGTATCCTTAGCTTGTGTGTCAAAGCTGGACTTTGATCATAAAAATATGTATTATTGCAGACAGCACGGCTATGCAGTTACTGGACTTTTGAGGGACAGTTTTTGCCTGAACCCACGGCACACTAACTGCTCAGCACCAAACAGCACACAGACAAAGTTGTCTTGTTAAATATGATTTACCACAAAGTAGAAGTTTAGCTGCTTACACATCAATGATTACAGCCCATTCTGCCTGCATAATGTATTTCATAACTTTAGATACTATACGCATATTTTAAAATGTGTTTTAAGTACAGCATGGACCAATAAAGTACCACATTTATAGTCTGAAGTTGTTTGGAAGTACTTAGAGTTAGACATTTTACATCGTGGTATCACCACGTCAGTTACTGTAGAAGGCATTGCATACTGTAAACACACCACATACTGATGGATGGATTGCCTCTGTGATTGATTATCTGACTGACTAATTGATTGAGTCATAATGAGGACATGATGTTTTTCGCCGCTAAGAGCATCAGAGGACGCACAACATCCATAATGCATGATCCATATTGAGGGGGAGCAGGGATCCTTTTCCTACCAGACCAACTGATGGATTTACTGATTGATTGATTAGCTGACTGACTAATTGATTGGTTTTGTGATGAGGGGAAAACACATTTTTCTCCATTAAAGTGAACCAGGGAGTGTGGGATTCCCCTCGCGGGCGGCCGTGATGTAATGCGTAGGTTCCTTATGACTTCAGTATAATCAGCACCGTTATGAAACAGGCGCTCAGCTCTCAAAACCACTTCATCATCAGAGTGTTGCCTACTCACAGTACAGCCATCGCTCATTCACTCCTCGCTCCTCTCTCTGTCTCTCTGTCAGACGAACAGATCACCGACGCTGCTGCCAGATCACAGCGGAAACGTGGCAGGCCGCCAACAAAAGCTGAGTTTGGATATGAGAGAGAGAGAGAGAGAGAGAGAGACAGAGAGACAGAGAGACAGAGAGAGAGACAGAGAGAGAGAGCGAGAGACAGAGAGAGAGAGAGAGAGAGAGAGAGAGAGAGAGAGAGAGAGAGAGAGAGAGAGACAGAGACAGAGACAGAGACAGAGAGAGAGAGAGACAGAGAGAGAGAGAGAGAGAGAGAGAGCGAGCGAGAGAGAGAGAGAGACAGAGACAGAGACAGAGAGAGCGAGAGAGAGAGAGACTTTTTGTGTTGCCAAGAGCCAGTCGAGGAGGTGTGAGGCCAGGTTGCTACTTTTCCAGGCTAATCACAGGAGCAAGGCTGCCAGGTCTCCCCCCCCCCCCCCCCCCCCCCCCCCCCCCCCACTCCTGCTGAGTCTTAACCCTCCTGACCCTCCAGCACAGGCCTGGCCAACCCGCGGCTCCCGAGCCGCATGCGGCTCTTTGCCTAGTTTCATGCGGCTCTTACGTTCATATCGAAGTTTGTGTTTGTGTTTTTTTTTTTAATGTGCGTGTTCGCTTCGCTTGAGTTCAATACGGTATTTTCGTCAAACGCGCAAGGGGAGGACTGGGGGGAAAAAAGTGGCCCGGGAGTTACTGTGTCAGACCGGCCCACTCGGTATTTTTTCACTCGCATTAATGCTTAGTTTATCGCGCGTTAATACATGGAGCAGACATTTGTATCACAGTGTTTTTATTGTATAGGTTAAGGACTGTGGTCTTTATAGCAATTTGATTCTTTGAAGACATCATAAAGATATTTAACTTTCACATCTGAAATTACAAGAGCTCTGCTCTGTGATGTCTTTCCTTGTCTCTCCCCCCTGTGTCACGGTGTGGGTACATCGCACTGGTGAAATCAGAATACCCTTATTTGATTGGCTAAACTGCATCACGTGACGTGATTTACAACGCATTGGTCGGTGTGTTTTTTTTCGCACGTGTTGAGTAGGCTAGAGCAGTGGTACCCAACCTCCTGATAGATGTTTTATTTTGAAAAATTACCGGATTCTCTCCCAATTTCATCCGCCTGTGGCTCTTGACACATGTCAAGACGCTTGTCTCGGTCACGTGATATGTTAATTAAGCCCACAAGTTAGCGAAAATGAGTAAAAAACTTTTGGAGAGCTTCTTTGCAAAGGGGAAAAGCCCACTAAGGAGACAGAAGAAGAGCCTACAACTTCCAAGAAAAAGAAAGCTTCATTTAACAGACAATATCAGGAGTCTAATTAAATATCAGGAGTAATTCTGACGCGCCAAACCCGCTCTGCATAATATGTGACGACAGAGGAAGAGGAAGATCAGCTGCTGGAGATTGTAAATGACGGTGGGTGGCCTTAAAAGTATGTTTGAGACAACAACTCTGCTGGTGTTTTGGATTGACATTTAATAACACCTAAAACAAAGTTAGACTGACGGAAGAGATTAGATGAGTAAAGAAGTTGGAAACCATGAGTGTGAATACAGATTGTGAGGAGTAGTATAAATATCAGTCAGTGATTATTGACTTTGGGTATTTAGGTATTGGAGTAAATTTAACGTGTTCTGTGAAGCATAGAATAGTCGTGGCCGGCGATGTCAGAGGGAGGGCCTGTTGGTGATGGAGGTGGGCCGGTATTGGACCATCCCAACCCCGTCGGCCTACCGGGGATTTTCCCGGTATCCCCGATGGCCAGTCCGCCCCTGTTCTACCCTGAAACACGTGAAATCAAAGCATCGATCTGTTCTGACTGACACCCATGTGAAAGAATTGCTTCGAGTGGCAACAACGGAATACAAGCCAGATTTGAAGAAGATTGTTCAAGGCAAGGAAGTCCCACTAAGCAACATGCATAGTAAAAGAAAAATTCTATTGTAAATTATTATATTTTTGTTTGTGGACTTGGTTGAACTGAGAGTTTGTGTGTGTGAGACAGTGCACACAATGTTCATTGTTGAAAATGACTGGCCTGTGGTCTTAGTACTGTAGGAGTCAATTTCTGTCATTATCATGTTGGTGTGTGACATTTACAATAAATCTGGCTGAGCAGAGGTCTGTGTGTGTGTGTGTGTGTGTGAGGAAGGGATGGGGTGATGTTCATGTGTGCCCATGTGTATGATGTGGCTCTTTGCGGTAACACAGCAAAAAATGTGGCTCTTAGTCTCTGACTGGTTGGCCACCCCTGCTCCAGCAGGAGATCCTTCTCTTTAGCAAGAGGGAGGTAGATAAGCGAGAAAGAAAAAAAAAATGGGGGGAAGTCAGTGGCGTGAGCTGAACAAGAGAAACGGGGGGAGTCATGGTCACGGGCTGATTAATGAGCCTTTAATTTAATCAGCAATTCCCATCTCGCCAGGGCCTCTCCACACGGCTCTGTATGCCTTATTATTTTTAACAAATCTGTGATCTCCCGCTTTTCCTTTGCTCTTTTTTCTCCCTCTTTCTGTCTTTCCCAGTTCCTCTACTGAGCTCTGTGTCAGTGAATAGAGAGGCAATGATTAATGTAGATTTAAGACCTATGAAGGATGTCTAATCACCCTCCCTCTCTCTCTCTCCCTCTCTCTCTATTCTCTCTCTCCGTCTCCCTCTCTTTCTCACTGCTTAAACAAAACTGACTGCTGTGGAGTGAGTTTCAGACCGGGCAGCTGCTGTTATGTAGCCAATTACGGTGATGAATGCTCAAAGAGGGCCCGTGACACTCATTTTATATTGTAAGATCAGAGGTGAGATAAAAAGTGTGTGTGTCTGTGTGAATCCGGCTCTGTACGTTTGTGTCGGCCGGGTGTCTTCTTCTGTCCAAAGTTTGTTTTTCGTTGATTTGTTTCCTCACACAGAGCAACGCTCGTTTCACACTTTGCCCTCACATTTCCAAAAAACAGACAATGATAATGATTTAGTTATGTTGCACATTAGCTTTTCTTCCATACAGTCTTTTCTACAGTGCCTGGGTCAGTCACTGTTATTTCTGCACTTAACCACAAGCCATGAATTTTCAGACTTGAGCATTTTTTTTAACTGGATTCAACAATTTTGCAAGGATTTAAAGGATTAAAGGGCCAGTGTTTAGCGTTTAGGGGGATATTTTAGCAGTAATGGAATGTAATATTAATTCATCATATCCATAACTATGTTTTCATCAATGTTTAATCACCTGAAACAAAGTTGTGTTTTAATTGGCGAGTCCTCTTCACACAGTCCCCCATGTTGCATCGTCGGGCTTCTACAGGAGCCCAGAAGGGACAAACCAAACACTAACCAGATTCTTTCAGGGTTTTTACGTTACCTGATGGCTACCGTAGTCAGTAGTCATCTTGTAAAGGGAGGGGTGAGCTGAGGAATATTCAGTTGGTTGCAATCTGCAACCTCACCACTAGATGCCACTAAATCCTACACACTGCTCATTTTAAAGGATATTGCGGTGTATTACAACATGGCTCTCATTTTCTCATTTTCGTAATTACGAAGTTTAGCCAAAGTTCAGTCAGGACTACCTTCATGCTCAACCCTTTTATTGTGATTTCTTTTTTTTAATCCTGCTCCGCTTTCAAAACAACCAGCTGACTGAAGGCGTTGACACGTTTCCCTTAAGCCAACCAGATTTTGCTACAGGCTCCGTGAGCCAATCCTTTCTTTCCTGTCAAATTTGAATGATACTGATTCTCTGCTGCTGTTATTTCAGTGTCAGGTCGATGCAACCCACCACCACACAATTCACCTCAAGTTTTATCAAGACCACCTGTCAACCTGTCCAAGTCCATATTACTTCCACCCAGACCTTCAGCTATAGGCTGCTCTTCACTCCCTCATCCCAATCTTCACCTTTTCCTTTTGCAAAATGCATATCAAATTAATTAATTTCCTAATAGCTCTTTCAGCCCTCATTTCACTCAGTAATTGACTTGTTGCGTATCATGTTATTTTAATCAGGAGAGAGTGAGATCTGTGAATCGCTCAAAAATCAGGTGGGGCAAGAAGTAAGAGTGGTCAGATGATCCATGGAAACAACCGATTGGTCCAATCTACAATAAAAAAACTACATTTATTCTTTAACAATTATACTGTGAAAGTACTGTGTGTTTTTCAAATGTTGAAACAGCAGTGTATATCATCTTTGCAGCTCTCCGTTGACAGCTAAAAGAAACCTTTTTACCCTACCAGTCGCTCTGCGTGCTGTAGATGCCCTCGCTCACATTTTGGCTGGATAAAACAGCACACACAGCACCTTTTCTTTCAAATTCAAAAGTAATTCATTTATTTCTAGATAATTAGAAATGATGGCAGCTTTAAAAAAAAAAAAAAAAGGAATAAGAAGTGATGGAATAAGAAAGGCTTTGTAGTCAGAATGGAGATGAGAAAAGCTCTTTAATTCTACCTCTGATTACTAAGTGGCTCTGTCCATTATCTTTACACAGTGAATAGCAGAACACCATAAAGGTAAAATGTGACTCATCCATCCCCACCGGTTATCACTCTCAATGGATTATGGGAGCCCCCTCTCCTCCTCCTCCTCCTCCTCCTCCTCCTCCTCCTCCTCCTCACCCCCACCCCATCCTTCCCCACACAGATTGACACAGCCCTTCAGAAAGTGCTTTTAGATCGTTTGTCCATGCATGTTTACACATACAAGCATTTTGCACTGGATGCCCATGGATATGTTTTCGAGAGAGACTTTTGTGTGTGTGTGAGTGTTTGTGCATGCATGAAAATGTGTCTTTCATAAGGCTGTCAGGTCATTTCGTATGTGTCTTCTGTCAGCCGGAGACAAGGAGAGGAGTATGTGGGTCCCCCGTCTCTCTCCCATCCTCTGCCATGGGGCTGTGAGAGGTATTGCCTCCCTTATTGCTGTTGAAAAGCCCCATCAGTGCCAGGCGTGCTGATTTATGTCTCTGAACCTCTTCCACCTCCAGCTCCTTTCCATTAAGCTTTACAATATTCCCCCCATTGTTCAGCTCCCGGCGTTATCGGCCCGGCCCAGGCCTGTCAGCAAGACCTGCCCCGCACACAATCACACCGGGGAGCACAGGAGAAAGAAAAGGCAGGGGGGGTGATAGGATGGAGCGAGAGATCGAGGAGGTGGGGTACGACAGATAGGAGGAGGAGGAGGAGGAAGAGGAGGAGGGAGAGTGCCAGGATGAAGAGGGAGATAGAGAAGTAGCAGGTAGCGATGGGATGAAAGCAGGAAGAGGAAGGTGAGGTGGAGGGAAGCATGTTGAGGGAAGTGCAGAAATGGGAGATGTCCATCTAAGCCTTGGTTTTATTGTTCCTGAAAGGGTGGAGGTGGAGTTGGCAACGGCGGCTCAGGGTGAAGGGAGGGGAGACATAAGTTAGGCAAAATGCGAGAGGGTTGACTCTAACGACGAGGGGCGGGGACGCCATTTGGTTGTATCACCGTGGGACATTCTGTGAGTGCACTTCCATTACGATATAGATTTCATTGCCTCAGAATGGGTTGGGGTCGCCGAGTGTTCGGCGCAGTGTCGCCGAGATAAAGTGACGGCGGCGGTGCCATGCAAGCGAAGGCTTCCCTTTGATATGGAGCCCACTCTGTCAGTTTTATTGCCCCCACCCAGAAAGAAAGGTTGGATGAAGCGGGAGTGCGTTGATGCACTTGGTTAAATGTAGGTGCCTTTCACACTGAGGTTTTTTGCGATACAGCGCAGGCAGACGCGACGAAGTCGTTAAGCGCAGGCACAATGAGCGCTTGAAAGGCAGCCTGGGGAAAGGTCGAGAGGGCCGCATGCGCGGAATGTGAATGAGGGAGGGCTATTTAAAGAGATTCGGGATCGATGCCTGTCTTGGCGATGTGCGTGCAGAGACGGGGCATAAAAAAAAAAGGTTGTTTGCAAGGGTGAAGCACCGAAAGTTCCAGCTGTCTAATAAGAAGTGTGCGCTGGTTAACTTTTCAGTACTTAATAATGCAAACGCAACCCGGTGGAATGTCATCGTAAATCTGAAATGTATTATTTCCCCCCTACCTTCTGTAAATGGATGCCACCTTGACTCACACACCCCCCTGTTCTAATTGTGACAAAAGACAATCGCTCACAAATGGCAAAATGTTCCCATTTGTTTCAGTGCTGCATGTGCCCACCCAGACAATGACATGGTAAATTTAAAATGAATTGCAAATTGCCCTCATTTTGCATGCAGGGGGGGGCCTCTACTTCCTTGAAGAGAAGGCTCGCTCCTGTGAAAGATCTTTCTCGACATTTACCTTTAAGAGGAGGAAGATGAGGAGAAAAGAAGAAGGGGAAGGAGAGGGGAGGGTGAGGTGGGGCGGCAGATAAGCTTGCTTGCTTTCAACTCTGTGGAGGATGAGGGAGAAGAAGTTTTAATATCTCTAAATCAGCGGCTCGATATTGAAAGTGTCATCTAATTGAAAATGATTTAGGACACCGGGCCCGCCTGGCAATCATATATAAATTCACTCCTGACACCGGCTCCAAAGTCTCTCTATTTCTACTTTATGAGTCATTTGCATGGTGGGGGCCTTGGAGGGTATAAACCATGCAAATGATATGGAGCGCTGCACAAGGTGATGTATCCCCTTCCCCGCTCCCCCTCCCTCTCCCCCTCCATCTCTCCATCTCTCCATCTCTCTCTCTCGCTCTCGTTTCTCGCTCTTAGCCTCAGGAGAAATGCTTTCTGCTTTGCTGCTGCCTTTGTCCAGAAAGTCATTTATTTCTCTTGTTGTTCGCTCGCTTGCTATTTTACAGCTTGCCGCATAGGTTAGGGGGGGGGAGAGAGAGAGCTGGCTGCCACCCCGTTCGGCTGAATAACTGTCGTCTCCCATTTTGCGAGCCCGTGTCGTATGCAGGAGTCATTTCCTTATTTTGTAGGAAAAAGACAGATGGAGATACCCACCATAGAAATGGTGCTGTGTATCCCCATATCACAATAAATAAAACTGTGCTTTCATGTGACACTGAAAGCCTGAGAGTACATCTTTGCACTCTATGACGTAATACCTGTGCCCGTCTATGACTTGAGGCTGTGTGAAACGTTTTTGTTTTTTGCTTTTTTTAGCTTTCGTCGCCTAAGCAAAGCTGTTAACACGAGCGGAAGTCCAAGTCACTAAACACGCACTTGGCGGGCAGAATCAACACGAAAGGGCATCACAAAATCAGAAGCCTTGAATCAGTGCCGCTATAAACTGGAACGCAGAAATTGGACAAAAAAAAAAAAAACCTGCAGGCTGAAAAGAAAGGTCTTTGCTATTAGATCTCTCCTCTCGGATGGATATAAAGAGCAGGGAGTGAGAGTTTAGAGGGGCAGACTGTACATGCTTACCCTTTACGGCTCCTATAAAACTTTTATGACCTGAAACTCTGGAGAGAAACACAGAAATTGAAGGATGGAAGGATGATGGAGAAATGGACACAGATGGAGAGAAAACAAAAGGAGCATCTCTGTTGCTCCTCCCCTATACTGGAAATTAACAGAAATGTGTAGACAAACTCCTCTCGGCCTCGCGTCCCACCGAAGCGGCTGTTGTTGAGGCGTGAGTAAACCGGCGTTAGGGGAATATAGCCGTGCGCACATTATCATCCAACACTGTGTGGCCCTTTTGTCGTAGAAACGGGGCTAAGTTATCCCACAGGGTGTAATTTGTGTGTAAACATGTGTGCCATTGTCCCCCCCCCCCCCCCCCCCTGGATCTGTGGTTTTGGTCCATTTACCAAGAAAAACAGGGCTGCACTATAATCCTCTGTGTATGTTTGTGTGCATGTGGGTTATGTTTTTGTGTGTGTGAATCTTACACAAACGTGTGTGTGTGTGTCTGTGTGTGTGTCTGTGTGCATCTGCATCTCTGCATGCATCATAATTTGGTGGCGAGCACTAGTGTACGTGTATGTTTGTATTTGCGACTATATGCATCAGTAAGTTTATGCAAGATTGAGATGTAGGGACTGCGTGTGCGTGTGCGTGTGCGTGTGCGTGTGCGTTGAGGAGCTGGTGAGTGAGTGACTGCAGCACTCTCAAATGTTGCCCAGGGAGCTCCTGCGTGTGGTGGCAGTCTTGTTTGTCTTCCGCTGCTGCTCAAACAATGGCTCCCCACGGGGCCCGCTCTCCGCCTAATTGAGAGACTACAGAAAGGGAGAGAGTGAGAGAGGGGAGTGATAGGGCCGCGCTTACACCAGCTCAATTACACACACATCCACTCACACACACACACGCACAAGTAAACACCAACACACGTACACACACACACACACACACACACACACACACACACACACAGGCAGCGGCGTGAAGAAAGCATTGCAACCTGGTAATAGAGCACACTGTACATGCCCTATTATGTGTCTCAACACACACACACACACCAATCTGATGAAGAGGCAGCTGCACTTCATATATCAGCACTGAGGTCTCTCAGCGCAGAGCAAAGGTAAACCAAATAGTCGATACAGCGTTGTCGCTGCCAGAAATGTCTCCGACGGTCTCCTTGAAATGGGACTCTTCACTCTGTGAACGGTCACAAGAACCTGTGATTCACTGCACCAAGAGCAATGACCGAGCACACTGTAATTACAATTATGAATCTGGAACATGGATTCAGAGATATATATATATTTTGTATGTTACAATGTTACGTGGACACTTAATGGACTAGAATGAAAAAGACTTCTTGAAAGCTGAGGCCCAATTTCATACTATAAACTAAAATATATATATATACAGCAGTTTGTGAGTACGTAGCATGATTGAACAAAGAAAATGAGCTTTCTGCTTCAGTTTTTTTTTCCAAGTATTAAATCTTTAAAAGGTCATTGTTGCTTTCTGTTTGTGAAGTCTAACTGGCAGCGGCGTTCCAAAGTCACAGTTTCATTTACGTTCCCACAAGTCCTTCTGTATAAAATGTCCTGCTGGTAGTGAACAATAAAGTCTATTGATTTTTTATTTCTTTTTGTATACAAACTACAAAAGCAGTATGAGAATTTGTATTGAGTACATAACGTTTACATGTTCACGGTTCACAACACTGAATCAGCTACATGTCAAATTACAGAATAACTGTTTCGTTCTGAGGACACACACACACACACACACACACACACACACACACACACACACACACACACACACACAGTATCCAGTGAGCTCTGTGGGCCCATTAGAGTGTATAGTGCAGGGTAACTACCAGGGAAATAGACTGCAGAAACAAGTGGATTAGGACTTTCTAACGAGGACAGGCAATACCTCCTGATGGATGACAGCCTTCACACTGTACTGCTGTGCTTATAGGATGTGTGTGCTTGGAGGGGGGGGGCGGTGTACATGTGCATGTTCGTGCGTGATTAAGTTTGAGTGTGCATGGCTGTGTGTATTCTGGTTGGAATGTGTGTGCCATTACTGTCAACGCTCTCCACTCCCAGAAGAAAACTGTGAAAATGATGTCCTTGAATTTCACATCCTTATAATCAGGTTTCTTCCTTCCATTCATATATTTATTTTTTGCATCAAAGCCGAGGCATAAAAGGCCAGCTCACGGGTGTCAATAGAAATATTTGCCACGCACTTACGCTCCAAGCCTATTGAAAAAATAAAAAAATTAATAAAAAAAACACAGGATATTGTTGAATAGGCCGCCTGTGTTCGTCCGGTATCGTTGACACATTCACTTGGTAGCACAATAGAGGCAAAAGCGAGGAGGCATGGAAGTGTCGGGTGCTTGTGTAGTCAATGGGGCCCTTTTACAAGCTATTTAAGGGGATAAAAAGCATGTCCTTTTCAGCGTGACACTGGTGTCAGTGTGTTTCAAAGGCGCTCCAGGGCCATTTAGGAGCGGTGGCAGCGCCGCCCGCTTTGATTAAAGCGCTACAGTGCAGAAAGGAGAAAGAGAGAGAGCGAGAGAGCCAACACTCTGCTAAGTGAATATGGAAATGACCTCCGCCATCCTCTTTTTTTTTTTTTGCTCCTACGCCAACCTCTCCAAACGCACAGAACAGCGTGATAGGGATGAGCATGTCACATTTCTGTTTGTGTCTCAGCGACAAAGCGTTAAAGCAGCATGTCTGTACGTTTAAGATTATGGTTAAGATGTAGCACACGGGGAGGTGTGTGTGTGTGTGTGTGTGTGTGTGTGTGTGTGTGTGTGTGTGTGTGTGTGTGTGTGAGAGAAATGGGGGGAGAGAGAGAGAGAGGGACAAAGTGTGATGACATGATGGGACTAAGGAGTGGTTGCGACCGGCTCAAGTGTCCCGGTATTGATTCAATAATATGCTTCCAATGACAGCAGCCCCCTGACAGACTGAGCCTGACCTCTCCTCCTGGTGGAGCTACCAGCATTACACACCAGAGACTCGTATAACGACCACTGAGAATGCATGCAAACATAAATTATCTCTCCTACTCCCCTTTTTTCTCTCCATAAATATTTACTTTTGGGGGCAATATATTCACACGTGGACACAGGACAGGACAGGCCAGAAACGTGCATTCGACCCCAACCTTTACACCTATGACTAGGTAATAAATTACCGTGAAAGAAATAGTCCCTTTATCTACCGCTGCAACAAAAAAGCATACCAGCATACTGATACCTCATCCATAACACAGATCACATATTCTAGCATGGCTGTGTCCTGTACTGTAAGCTAGGTGAGCTCATTTGCATGTGCGCTCTGTTACGTGCCATTGGCCCTTAAATGGATGTGTCCCGCCACAGAAGATTCCAGTAATTAACCCAACACAACATGGTTGTCATCCGCTAATTGACCTAATTGTTTGGCTTGTCAGCTCCCGTTCTACGCATTAAGCATTAAATATGCTGGGTGTCATTAATCAAAGGATTATCACGTATCCGGGGGAGGGCCAATGCACATGTGTCTCGTCCTTTGTTTAGCAGTGTGAGCGTCTGCAACGTCTTGTGTAACCCCACTTTTCTCGGTGTGTTTTAGTCACCATAACATTTTTTTACAAGCTTTAAGCCTTTAATAGCTTGTGAAACTCCTTGTTTTTCACAGCCCAGCAACACTCCATCAAAATTACCCACAGGTTTTACAGTGTGCCGTCTCTACTGGGCAAAGTGGGCTTCTTTTGAAAATTGTGTAAAATTGAATTTTGTTTAGCCTGGGTAAATCACAAATCACAATCTGTTATTCCCAACACTCTCATCCCATTATTGTAAAGCTCCCCACTCCTAGCCTTAATGTACTCTCTGTGAGTGCCAACATCAGCTTACCAGCCCTGATACCTTTCTATAGGCCCTGCATGGAGGTGTGTGTGTATGTGTGTGTGCATGTGTGTGTGCCTGTAGGTGTGTTTGTATATGTGCGAGCAGGCAGATGGCTCAGGTCCAATTCGCACCTGATTCACGGCTGAGGCTTATGTATTTAGAAGCAGATTGCCTCCAGGTTGCTATAAAAGGTGTTGAGCTGCCACTTTTATTGGATTTTTAAAGTGAGGAGATTACATCCCGTATATGTCTAATGGTTCCCCACACACTGCTTATTCAGTTTTGTCTCTCTCCTCTGGTCAGGTTTTTGTGTCGTCTAGAGCGAAAAGGAGGAGGGGGTGTGCTCCCTCATACCCCATGCGCGCACACCCAGTGCATTAATAACAATAACAATAAAAAGGTAATCAAATCTTTAAAAACAATATGTACTTAATGTTGGCCCAGGATCCACTGCTAAAAGCCCACCTCATCAAACTGCAAATTAGTCTCGGCCGTAACTTTATTACGACGTGGCCCGGAGACGGGCAGCCATAAATAATTCAACTGCACCGTCTCTGGAAGCGGGGAGATTTAATTCTACTGAAGGGAAAGTGTGTGTGTGTGTGTGTGTGTGTGTGAATATGTGAGCGCTTGCTTAGATGCTTGCATGCCTGCAAGGTTTTGTTTGAGCTGGTGTGTGTATGTATTTGTGAAATTAGACAACCCCTCCTCCATGCAAACACACACACACACACACACCGCCAACACCACCCTCCTCTTTGCCTCTGTTCTCCCATTGGCAGGCGGCTGGCTTTAGCCTCCCATTGCAGAATATTCCCCACCAGGTAGCACCATGGCAACGTGCTCAGCCTCATCCATCAGCCAGCCAGCGCCCCAACCCTCTCAGCTACAACCACCGAGAGAGAGAGAGAGAGAGAGAGACACACACACACACACACAGGGAGAGATGTAGAAGTAAATGGGTGGAGAAAGAAAGAAACAGGAGAAGAGATAGACGAAAACGATAGATGGTGGGATAATAGTTGAGAATCAGACTAGCAGAGGGTCAATCGTGTCCAATATTCTTATTGGACACGATTGACCCTCTGCTATTGTCTCTTATTCCTATTGTAATAACGTTTTACTCGCCAAGTTATTTCTGAAATCTTCAAATGTGGTAACAATGCTAAAACAAAGTCTGGTTAGGCAATTCAAACGTTTTTAAATGAATCCGCAGTTAAGCCAGACATGGAAGAGAAAACAAAGACGAATGGTGAACATCTTGCCCTGACAATGAGATCCCAGATCACACGGTGACAGATGAGATGGTTCGCAAGTAGCCGCACAAACCACGCCGTGAGCTGAAAGGGAGGTCTGACTTTGCTGATGCAGTGTAATGTTGCTGCATTTACGTTTCTCAACTTTGGTGAGCGCATGTTCTTCTAACACGATTGCCAAAACTACAAAAATAGAGCCAAGGTGTAACAAACGGAATTCTCCTTCAATAACTTATTGAAGGAGTTTTTTTCGAGCCATGCGATCCTTTAAGTGCCAGAAAACAATAACATGAAATCATCTTATCGCAACTTGCGGAGTTTTTCCATCTGACAGCACACACACCTCATTTACCTAAACTCCTCACTACCTGTTTCTCATGGTGTCCAAAGACTATGGACTTGCTTGTCACCGAGCAGACAGCCGTGGTGTGAACCGATGGAAATGTCATTACTCCACCTGCGCCATATGTCTTCATTAACACAGCTCAGATAGGCATTGGGGAAAATGCCCACAGTTTGATGGGAATGCTCAAGTCTCCCCAGAATTGTGAGTGTGTGTTTGTGTGTGTGTGTGTGTGTGTGTGTGCTTGCAATTGTTTGCATGGTTTAGCGACACATCACCCGAACGTGGTGATGTGTGGGGCCGTATAGCAGTGGTGCACATTACCAGGCTCCTGTATTCTCTGACATCTGCACCCCTTGTTTACTGAGTTAGAGAGAGGGACCCTCTGGGTGGGGGTGATGGGGGGCGCAAGGGGAGCCCGGGTCTCACTTGTAATTGAAGAAATGAGAAAATGTGGATGGGAAAAGTGAAAATAGTCATAGAGGGAGAAAGGGTGTTAGGGAGAAATGTGAAATGTTTTTTCCTGTACTAGTCCCTTGTGAGTGTGTGTGTGTGCGTGTGTGTGTGTGTGTGTGTGTGTATGTGTGTGTGTGTGTGTGTGTTGCTCGCCTAGTCGCTGGAGCAGAGGTTGTGGGTGCCTTGATATGGCTGGATGGCAAGTGACAGCAGTGGCCGCATTGAGGGGAATGCAGGACGTTCAGAGATGTGTGTAAGTATGTATGTGTGTTTGTACGTAATGTATGTGTGTACGTATGCGTGCGTGTGACACTTGAGGGATGTAACACCAAGGCAATATCAGTGGCAATATTGGTGGCCTAAGTAGGGGCTTGGGTTGAGCAGGACCTTGGGGAGTTTGCTTCTCTCTGTGTGTGTGTGTGTGTGTGTGTGTGTGTGTGTGTGTGTGTGTGTGTAACACCTCGGTGGCCGCAATCAGTTCCGCCAAGCTGACATTCCACCAGCACCTGCCTCGCCTGTCTTCACCCCCCCCCCCACGCCCCCACGCCCTCCTCCTCCGCCGCTCAGCCCCCTCCCCGTGGCTCGCTGAGTCTCGGCTTGGATGCAGCGGCGTGAGCGATAAGGCCAATATTACTCGGGGATAAAAGTGGAATTAGCTACCTGCAGTGGAAAACGGGCACCGCGAGCCGTGATGGAGAGCCAGGGGGTTTTAGGTGGGTTGGGGGAACAGGGTGTGGGAAAGTGTGTGTTGGGGACGGGTTAGGGGGAGGGGGGCGTTCTGATAATATCGGATCGCTGTGAGAAAAATGGCTTCATAACATCCCTTCATCTTGTAGGCTCTCAGATGCTGACCCTCTCTGCTCACACTTTCATCAGCCCCTTATGTTTTGTGATTTGGCTTCTTTTTTTTTACCTTTCACACTCTCAAACAATATTAAGAGGCGGTTCCCTGAATAAAAACAAACCAACACTATTAGCCGTTTCAGCAAATGCCACTGAATGACATATGTTAGTGTTGAGGAGACAAAGCCCTTTAGTGGCCGTAGTAATAATGAATCGTGTCCGTCTGGATAACAAGAGGAAGTCAGTTGATGTTGTTGTACAGTGACAAAGTCTGCGTCCTGTTTTCTACCGACCAACCATGACCACGATCGGTACATAACCTTAACCACGTGCCTATTATTGTAACCAGGCAACACGGTCCCCTAACACTTCTTATATACAGTCTCTGAGCCTAACAAAGTACACATTTTAAAGTTGCAGTGTGTAGTATTTGGCGCCATCTAGCGTTGAAGTTGCAGATTGCACCCAACTGAAACTTCACCCGTGTGTCAAGCATGTAGGGGAACAATGGTGGCCAACACAAAAGCGTTAATATTTCTATCTGGATTCAGTGTTCGGTTTGTCCCTTCTGGGCTACTATAGAAACATGGCTGCTAGCTCCGTGAAGACAACCCGCTCCGTATGTCGATATAAACGGCTCATTCGGTAATGAAAACACAATGATTCTTATTTTCAGGTGATTATACACTAAAGAAAACATACTTATTATTTGATATTCCATTTCTGTCAATAGATCCCCTAAATGCTCCACACTGTTTCCATAACCACAATGTTTCCCTAACCCTGACTAGGTACTTATTTGAACCCAAGCCAGGATCTTTCTCAAACCCCCGACCATAGTGTTGTTAGATCACAAAATGTATTTATTGTTCAACGGGTTACTCAACCAATCACTGTGGTTTTGGAAGGCACAGATAAGCTATGGCATCTTTGATGGATGTTTAGCGTGGGTATTAATGTTCATGTTTGCCTTCATTTTCTCTTCCAAATAAGGTTGGCTAACCTGGTTGTTTGTTTAAAACCTGTTTCAGTCATCTGACTGCAGCATTTAACAATTTTACTATTACGGACAAATATGGTGGCCCAAACTAAAAAAAAAAAAGCCTCAAGTTGTAATAAATTGGAATTATTTTTAACTGAGAAGAAGAATGATAAGGAGAAATTGGAACACGAAGGAGAGGAAGAAAAGGATTTGTACTTGTGAAACAAGCCGGGCTGATGGAATCCAAAGACGATAGCCTGAGGGTCCTTTTTGTGGCTCAGCAGCAAAATTCCCCAGAGATGGACTTGTCCTCACTTATTGGACATACTTAAACATGTCGCTGAATTCAGGCTCAGTTTGAGACAGTGTAGCCATGGCTCCCCCCTAAAACACATAAAACGCATCAACACACCCACACACTTCAGTGAAACCCCATCTGTGCCGTTTTGCCGTTGCCCTCATTCAGGTGTAGCAGCTTATTTCCTAACACGACCCGTTTGCCTGAGGGAAGGGAGGTTGGAGGTGTGATGTGGCCTATCATTGTACTGATAAGGGTAAATACAGTATAAAGGAAGGGAGCTGAAATATTGATGAGGGCCCGACATGGAGCCTGCAGCTCCGTAGCCCGGCTACTATATGAGGTGCTTTATCATTCCCGGCAGTAAATGAGCAGGAGGGAGAGAGAGAGCAGGCCCTCAGGGCAGCTTGCCAGAGCCAGCAGCCAGCAGCCAGACTCCTGCTCCAGCCATGGACCTCCCACAATGCCTCACAGACTGAAACAGAGAATTGTGTGGAATCTACTTTCCGATCTCGCATTAATTGGACCTCATTTATCCTTCTAGTGCTCCTAAGTCCATCTCCACCGGGACCCATTGCAGCATTACGTCTGGTAATCCCCCCCCCCCCCCCTCTACGTGACGACTGTCAAATATGTAGGATCAATCTGATCAAATTTATCCAGTGAGTGGGACCGGGCGAAGTTGCGATTTCCACATCATTTCCCAAAAATATGTGGCAGCCAAAGGGGATTAATTCATTTTGTGCAAAAACAAAGAAACTGCCTGTGCTGAAACTGCTGGAGGCAGGACTGTCTATGAAACAAAAATTGTCACTCAGACAGATTTTGTTACATTTCATTTTATGGAAATGAGATTTCATTTTCGCAGTTCCCCCATTATCCCGTGGCTGTTGGCTCAGTCTGATGCTGAGATGTCCCCCAGACTCTTTAAATTGTAATTTTGCACTTTTACCAACATCAGACGCTTTGACATCAGGACACGGCTCTCTCTCTCCTAACACTCCCTTCTCATTCTTGCTCTATGACACTTTCAACATTGCTCTCATTTGCATATTTAGCGTAATCCCTCCCTGTGGAGCTGCCCATGATAACGGCCATGTTGTGAAATGAGCGGCTGTGCCAAGGAGCCATGTGGGCACGGGGGCATGGTGGCTTGCCAGTTGGCGGGGCGAAGAGGCTGCCTGGGTCGATGACTGTAATCAAATAAGTCAGCCGTTGTGTTAGAGGGTGGGAGAGAAGAAGAAGAAAAGGAGGTAAGGAGAGATTGAGTGATAGAGAGAAAGTTAGCAAGTGTGAGATTGAGATGGTTTTGATTGGGTAACTGGTGGGTTGGAGGGTTTTCGGAGGAAATGGGGGGCGGAGACTATAGAACCCTGTGTCACTCCGCTACGCACTCCCATTCAAATCGGTTAATTAGTACAAGACTACATTGAGGGAGATTGACGAGTGTGTTGCCATGAGACGACTTGGCTGCTAATTAAGACGAGCTCTGGGAGGGCGGGGGATGACTCTGTGAGTGTGAGTGAACGCACTCTCGCATGAGTAACCTTTTGCATAAATCGGCGTGCAATTTCTTTTTTTTGTGCTTGTGTACTCCGTGTTGTGTAGGTACTCGTGAGCGCATGTGTGTTTTCAGGGCGTGCAGGGGGTTAACAGTGGCAGAGGAGAGGAGGGGCTGATGGGAGTTGTTGTAATCTACGGGGGTACCCCCCCGTGAAACAAGCGTGGAAGGTTGAGAGGGAAAATCTGTTATTTTGCGTAATTGCCTCATAATTGTGTCTCTGACTGTTAGTGATTGCTTTGTTTATTAGAGGGAGAGGGGTAAATGAACTCCTGGTGGTTTGACTCATACCGTCTCTGCTATTCCTGGTGTCTGTATTTGTCATTAGACGTGTGCGCCTCGTGCTCCTGTTTGTTAACGTGCAGCAGGCGGCTGGTGTATTAAGGGAAGCGGTGAGAAAATGTAACCTCAGTCGGCTTGACAGTGTGTGGCAAAGTAGAGGACATTTGTGGCTCTGTGGTGTGCTGTCATTGCCTCATAACAATTCAGTTCAGGTACGCCTCCAGTTATTGCCTGAACTGAAAATACAAGCACGGTTGTGCAGCAGGTGTTCAGTCCGATTTTGTGTTGGATCGCCTACTTGATCAGTATCCTCTCGAGGTAAACAAAATATACTCACTGAATATAGTCCAGTGGACTGCAAATGCAGCTGTAATCTATCCAATTGAACTCCACAAAAATACCATTTCAGTGGAGTGGTCCTCTGGTTGATACAAGAAGTCAGATTGTATAGAAGTCCATAAGAAAATGATCCTACTTTTAACTTGATTAATAACCTCAGTAAACATGAGTTCATGGTCTCAATCACTAGTTTCAGGTCTTACAGCATGATGTTCATTTAGTAAGTTGGTGTCCCATTTAGAGTCAAATAGACCATAAAGCAGAGTATGCTTTAGGGCGGGGCTACCTTGTGATTGACAGGTCACTACCATTACCAGAGCCGTATACGGTGCCTCTACGTCACTCCACCGCAGTCCAAATATGGTCACATCAGTTCACTGGTTGCAAAAAAAACAAAATAGCAATGGCCAAAACGCCAAAATCGAGGCTTCAGAACCGCAGTCCACAAACCAATGGGTGACATCACGATCATTACATCAACTCTTTACATACATCTATGAATAATACATGGTGTTTACCTCAATAGTTTCTTCATTTTCTCTGCCCACAGTGTTTTTCAAATATGTCGATTTTTTTTTCTTAACAGAAGGGCAAGACCTTCCATATTCCCAGCCTTTCTATAACAAATGACTCATTTTTTCTGAGCAGCATTGAATTGTGGGACATCGTAAAATGCGTAGCATAAAATTGGATTGCTGAAAGAAAAAAAAGTCTCAGGACCGAGATCTGTCCTTGTTCAAGGCATTTCACCGGCTGGAACGATCATGTGCTTCAGCAATCCGCCCCCTGATGGATCCACTGAAATGCTTCTGTCGCGCTCATAGTCAGTAACTACAACAATGGAGCCCCATTTGGTTGCTCAGGCAATTGAACAAAGCACCTCACGTGTAGATGTGGATTTTCAGTATGGGCGGCTTACCTGTGAACGAGCCGTGGTGTCATTGCCACATTATCTGTTACAGTGTGCGTGCAGAGCTCTCAAAGGCTCATTAGAGAGATGAATTCACGATGACACACAACGGGCTGTTGCTTCAACATGTGGCATAGCGAGGGGCCCACAAAGCAGTATTCTTTTCCGTTATTTTTTACTATTAAGTAAACTCTTAAATCATCTTCTTTTCCAGTTCTTCCCCTGTAAAATGCCATTCAGTATATTGCAAGAACAGCGCACATAATTTAGTCTTAAATTATTGAATCCGCATGTAAGGCTTTTGCTTTTGCTTCACTCTCCATCTCGCTCTCTCCCTTTTTCTGTTACTTTCACACATTCTGTTATAGGCTCTAAGTGAAAGTACCAAATGACCTTCAGCTGTCTCTCTCCCACTCGCCGCTTCTCCTCTTTCTGTTGTCTTCTAAAAATAGAGCCCCCCCCCCCCCCCCCCCCCAATCATCAGAGGAGTGCTACGACTGGCCCTGTGGGCACAGGATTCGGCAAGAGGGTGTCAGAGATGAGCCTAATTAACTCATTGAGAGGGAGAGAGTAAGGAAGAGGAGAGGAGGAAGAAGAGAAGGAAGAGAGGGACAGAGGAGGTGTGGGTAATAATGACAGAGAGGTGAGGGAGGGTGAAAGATGGAGTGGTGCAAAAGAGGAAGACGGGGAGGAAGAGGAGGAGATAATGAGAGGGAGGGGGTCAGAGACGGAGAGAGGAGAGGCGAGGCGAGGCGAGGCGAGGCGAGGGTCTCTGGGGTGAGGATATAGGAGTGAACAAGGCAGGGGGAGAGTGATGGAGAGGAGCACTAATTAGACATAGGACCAAAGCCCCCTTCTCACTTTACATGGCGGTAGAGGGGGGAACGGAAGAATGGAGGAATGGAGATGGATGGCTCGGGCGGCTGCAGCACCGAGATATGAAAAGGAAATATGTAATCTTCAATATAGAGAGCGAGCCGACTGACGGCAATCTAGCCAACTCAATTAGCCCACGTCCATAAAACAAACTGCTCTTAATCGCCTCTGTCAGACACTCGTAGGCAAATGAACAGGCTGCTTCCTGGAGGGAGGTGGAGGAGAGATAACGGCAAAAGATGGAAGCACCCCGTAGGCACTGCCGCTCCGCCTCTCCTAGCACTTATCTGGTGCCCATTCAAGGTGCTCAAAAAAAACCAAACATGTTTTATCCATTCTTGCCTGCTTTTTCACTCAGCCTGTTCATGTTTTTCTACACATAGTATCTCTATCTTTGTCACCTCATTTATTTCCCCTGTGTACCTTCTTTAAGTTAAACAGCCACGGTGAATAACATATTAATAAGCCTTTTGTGTTTTCTCTTTCAGTGCAGTATTGTATTCTGGTAATGCTTGAATAAAAAGTTTTTTCTCATGCTTCTTATTTACATATTCCGCCAACTACTTTCATTTTTGTAATTGTAAGTGTAAAAATTGACAGTTTGTCATGTTTATATACCTCTTTTGCTATTTCTTTTACATTCTGAATATATGCCCATTGTCAATTAGCTGTCACAATTCAATTTCCTTAAAGCACCATCGTAGTGGTATTGCATGTTTTATTCAATTTACTACAAATACAGAAAAATACATCACAACTTAAAGTACCATTTCATGGTTTCCATTCATTCCCATCTAAAATATATCAGCACGCTAATGTTTTTCTTCGTTACATTATTGTAGCGATGTAATGCAGTCGGGACTTTTGAAATTAGTGTATGCTCAAACTGCAGTACCACTCAATAATAATGTAAGGTTGATATGAGTTATTGCAGACTGGATGTTCACGCTAATGGAAGTCAATGGCTTTCTTCAAATTTAGAAAAAACACATTAAAGAATCTAATGCATTTGACCGGAATGTCACCGATGTTTGATCCCAGGACCGGCAGGGTAAATCTGGGTGGGGGAAGTGAAAGAGCATCACTCGCCCCTTCTTCATTACCCCCATTAGCCCTTGAGCAAGGCCCAAAAACCACCAACAGAGGAGCTGCTCAGTGGCCAACAGATATACCAGGCAGCTTCCAGGGAGTGTTTAACTATGGGAATAAAGAGTGATAAAGAATCCAAATATGCCAATATGGTCCTTCAAGTTACATAGAGTTTACTCTCATCTTGGATTTCTAGTCATGCCTCATTTCCACTAGATGGTTCATCTGGACTGGTCCCTACACGACTCACTTTTGGTACTTTTGATAAGTGCTTTTTTTTCTACTGCAGAGAGTACCCCTGTCAGTGTAGTTGGGTTTTGTAGCTGATCATCATGGCGACGCCTCGTGAAACCGCTGTGATGTCGTCTTCGACGCTACACAGTGCACGTTGCTCACTTCATCCGGCTCTCACTGGATCCATCTGCGAACAAAAACAAATCTGGGCCGAGTGAATAAAAACATTGCGACCACTATTGACGCTAGCTTGGCTTTTTATAAGATGGCGGATTTGTGCGGGATGTCCCGAGCTGCACGTGTGACGATTCTCTGACCAGTCAGTGGCCTAACTTCTAGTATCGGCTCAGCTCGACTGAGGCGGTACCAAAGACTCCCCGGTACTATCCACAACTTTTGCCAATGGCAAACCAAAAAACAACGGTTCCAGACGAGTTGATCCGTGCCATACCATGCAGTGGAAAAGATCACATTAGTTTGGATAGTTCTCTAACACTCTGCACTCTTAGGGGTATGTACGACATACCACCTCAGCCATATGTCCCCGTACTAACCCTGCCTCACCCTTGATGAGTGTCCTGGCCAAGGCTGACTCTAATTACCCAACAGGAGGAACAAGTAGGCTAATTAACACGTTAAGGAGCAGCAGACAGCCAACAAGGGCCTACAGCACTGCCAAGTGTGGGTCTGACAACTTCATCCCCCATCTGTCACCAGGCACACACACACACGCAGACATGTACCTTTGTGTGTGTGCCGCACAGCATACGACAGGGTCCACCCCTTCTGCACAGAGGAGGTGAACAGAGATGTTGATGAAGTGCGATGAAGTTAAGTGCCTTTTGTTCGTCAGACTGGTGGTACCCCCTCGATGCCCCTGAGCAGGGGGGTCCTGCCGAGGCAGCGCCATACATCACAATTGACATCAGCCAGGTGGCATGGCTCTCCATGCCAGGCCCTGCCTGTGCCGTGCTGTGCCGTGCTAAGCTGAGAGTAGAGGCAGATCATTTCTTGAAAGTGTTTTTCTGTGTTTGGTTTTCGACCAAAATAGGATTTTGAGGGGATTTTTATTTCCTGGAATATTGTGCAATAAACTGCCATCACCAGGCCATGATGAATTATAGTTGAGAAGTAAAGAGTCAGTAGAGATGTCAGTGCCATTCTGCATTCACCGAGTTAAGCAAGTTTATCTTTTCCTCCCTGCCAGGTTCAGCCAGATGGACGCTGCTGCTCACCACAGAACCTGAATGCACAGAAAAGACGATTGAATTAAAATCACCTGGCTGGTGAACATATTGTTGATGGAGATGACAAGTGTTATCATGCAAAAATGTAAGAAGTCGAACAAGTGGAGGTGGAAGAAGTTGAAAGTTGAAGGGCTTGGATTTCTCCCATGACCATCGGTCCTGGGGGCAGGGACCTGTTGGTGGGGCTGGACGTGGACCAGGATGGGTTTTTTATCAAAGTTAGCAAACGTTGACATGCAGCATTCCAATATTAGCAATAGCTACATCCTCCTACTGACCAAAAACAAAAGGTCACTGCAGTGGTGGTGAGATAGTATTTTCACCATCATCCGTCCTTCTTCTACAAGCTCAGATCGTCCTGCCAGCTGTGCCAGCTGTGTAATGCCACGGCCCCACACGGTTTAACCAGCAGCAGCTAATTGCAAACACTGGTAGCTGGCACCGATACAAACCGCTCACCATTACTGTCACACTGCTGGTGTACCATTACATAGAGACGAACACGTCTAGACATGTAAATCGGACGAACACAAACACTGCATTGATACCAAACATTCACTCTGCTGCACAACAAGGTTGACACCAGTCTGGACTGCAGTTCAGACTGGTGTCAAGGTTCATGTCGGTAGTCTGATCAGGATATAACGGCAATGAAGGATAATGGGCAACTTTTTGGTGCATTGCCCATACCTCATTTAGCATTCTGGGAGAGGCAGCAGGGATAACATAATGGGGTGTATGAGCGGTTTTGAAATAGCCCGTCTCCATCGCTTCATGTTGCCTGTGTGCCCTTGCCTGCTGGAAAGAGAGTGAGTGCTGGATGGATTTATTTGGGTTTACACATTGCTTTTTTATTGTTTTCACCCCTTCTCATGTCTGAGTCCAGGGTGCTGCTCTCGTTCTGTTGTCAAGACAACTGCACACAGCGGCTCTGCCGTCCATTTGTCCGCCTGCCTGCGCCTGTCTGACTACTTTTCATGTGGCCGGTACTTTTCACATATCCGAGTACTTTGCAGACCGAGAGCGATATGTGGTTGCAGTTTGGCAGCCGCATCGGCGTGACGGATCGCGGCGAGGCTGCGTCTGACTGATAAACTGGTCAATTTTGGAGGCTTATACTGACGCTTACATAAATAGAAAATATCTTCTTTTTTTCCCCAAGTTGCAAATGTAAACTCAAAGAGCATTTCCTTTTTTTTTTTGCATGACTCTGTTGTTGCCCAATCAGCGTCTCATTGTGTCTGCCGTATCACACTGTCTCAGCAAACAGCACGCTCTCCCCAGCGGCTCGGCTATGCTTCATATCCAATTGGTTTGATTTCCTCTCTGAAGGAATACAAGACTCAATCTCACCCCACCCCCCCCACCCCACAAACCACCCACCCACCCTCCTGCCTTCTGAAGTGTGGCGGATAGTCTTTTCACACAGTGTAGACCCAGCATTCCTCTCATTCATCAGCTTGTGTATTTGCATTTTCAATTAATTGCCGGCGTCACGCGCCTCGGATCCGAAAGCAGCCCCAGCTTTGTTTGCGACCCTTAATTGCAATCATTACGCAACGCAAGCATCCCGCCTTTGAGTGTTCAATTGTACACTGGGTTTAATTATGGGAACGGAGTTAAAAGCATTACTCAACAGTCTAATAGACCAGATACTGGAGCTGTTTTCTCTGAAACGCAATGAAATGATGGTCGAATGCTGAACTGGTAATTGCTCACGGTCGTGGTTGCTGATTTGCATAGCAGCATCGTTTCAAAGAGGATGTTTGAAAACAAAGACGCCGATGCAGTTCGCAGGGATACTCCAACATTTTGGCAAATTAGCTTATTATGCATCACTGAGAGTGAGACAAGAATTATATAATCAATTTCATCACTATCAGTAGAGAAGGTAGGCGAGCTGTTTCCCTCTGCTTCTCGTCTTCGTGCTAAGCTAGGCTAAACACATCCCATATTGAACGCACAAAGATTAAATTAATATTGTTACGGGCTAATCGAATTTTGCAGAGTTAGGTGCTAAATGTTGGGAGTATTGCTTTCAATGCATTGTGGTTCTCATATCCATGAAGACGCACATACTTGCAGACAGTCTTATTTATTCATATGCATGCGGACACACACTCACTCACAAATAGATGTCACTTCTTGCGTGTGAGCAGTTAGGAACAAAGAGGCGACGTGATGCAAGGGGATGAGAAAAAGAAAAAAAAGCAATTATTCTGTGCAGGGCTCTGTACCTGGGGTTAGAGCCTTGCCTCTGGAGTAAATAAGTCACTGGGAGAGTGTGTGCTCACGTCGCAGATCTGAGGAAGCCGCACGTGCATGCGCATGCAAACATACACACACTTATGCGCATACTCCCAGGAGCAGACATGGACACACTAATTCAATTTTGCATCTTGCTACAAATGCAGTACACACACACACACACACACACACACACACACACACACACACACACACTCACTCTCACACACACACACACTCACACACACTCCCCATCCTGTCACACAGATAGCCGCTGCGCTCCAGTAATGAAGCTCTGTGTGTTGCATTCACGCTCGGCCACTGAGCCAATAACACAAAGGCTGCAGTAGAGAACCCCCCCCCCCCCCCCCGTCTGCTCTACAGCTCCCTTTTTCTCCTACCCTCTTACTCTTTTAATTCTCTTCTTATTTTTTCTTTTTTCCTCGCTTTACTCCCACCTTTACGAGCCCCGATAAGGAATCGTCCTGTCGGTGCCATGAAAGAAGCAAGGACAATTTGACTTGAAAGAGAGAGGGAGAGGGAGATAGAATGAGTGCGTTTGAGAGAAAGAAAGACGGGGAGAAGAGGGAGCAATTGTGTACTTGTCAGCGTACGACCAGAGTCTCTGATATAAATCTTAATATCCTATTTAAGGCTTTTCTTCATCACGGGCCCTGATTTATTAGCAGGGCTTCCCCTTTCAATTCTTCAGAATAAACTATGAGCTCGCAGTCATGGCCCGGCAGGGCAAATTAAAGCAAACAACAGACTGGCAGCGGTGGAGGGGAGGGGAGTGGACGGGGACGGGGGGGGGGGGCATGCAATCATACCTCTCTCTTACTCTTCCTTTCCTCACCTCTCTCCATCTCCGTCAACGGCTCTGTGACAGGTGGGGCCAGCTAGTGTAAACGGCCGAGCTCCACAAAAGCCAGGGGTTTTTAACCGACAGAGAGATGTGTGTGTGTGTGTGTGGAGGGGGGAGGGGGGTATAAGAGTGCACCGGGGAGAGCTTTGTGTAAAAGCTGGATAAATTTGTTTAGGGATCTCCAGTGTATTAGTTGTGAGTAAGTCTGAGAAATCTGAAATCCGCTCAATTAGTTCTGTGTGTGCATTGCTGAGGAGGGTGTGTGTGTGTGTGTGTGTGTGTGTGTGTGTGAGGGGGAGAGAGTGAGGCGTTTCAACTGATGTGTGTGAAGATAATGGTTGTTGTTCTATGCTAAAGGCTATATTGTATTTAGTTACTGTGCATGTCTGCGTGCCCTAAATGTACACTTAATTATGCACAAAGTTCAGTATGTGTTTGCATTTGGGAATGAGGGAAAGAGCGCGGATTATTACATTATGCAGAACAGCACCCCGTCGTCGTTATTGACATTGTCATTACTATGCTATTGAACGATTATTGCATCGTATTCATTGATGCATTATTAACATGTAAGCAACACTTGAATGCTGTAGCTGGTTGAGGTGGGGCTACTCTTTTTATACACTTTTTGGGCAGTTTAATCTATACATCATCTATAATACAATATCATTTTTTATAACAGATTTTTTTGTGTGTGTGTGTAAAAATCTAATTTTGAAAAGTAATTATTGCTGTGGGCAAAAAAAGTAGTGGAGCAAAAAGTATGATATTTGCCGCTGAAATGAAGTAGAAGTATAAAGCAGCAGAGAATCTAAACATTCAAGTAAAGTACAAGTATTTCAAGATTGCAGTTGAAAAATACCTCAGTAAATGTACTTAGTTAAACTGGTCACCCCTCTTATCTAACAGTTAATGAAGCTTACCTTAATGTCACCTTTTATTTTGGCGCTCCGGGGAAGTCTACCGACCTCACGTCCAAGAAAATACCCATGCGACACACCTTTCAAAGCCAATCGATATACAGCCGGGCATTTCCTCTGGGGAGGGCCTGCCTTTGTGTGTTTGTGTGCGGCGAGCAAAACCACAGTCAGCGCACGGGGAGGGTCGGTATGGGGAATAAATGACGGGCAATGAAAGAGAACAACAGAGGGAGCAGGAGAGAAGGGCAGAAGATTTAAGTGATACACACAATCTGAAGGGTCGAGAGTGGAAGCACGGAAACCAGAGACTTCTGGATGGAGGGATGAGGGGCAGAGTGATCTAAAGTGACACCGGGCTTCTCGTGAGACGACGAGCAACCAGCAGACGAGGGGAGGTCACTGAATACATTCTAATATGGATCGGGGGAAATGTCTGCTCCATTTTTCATTTCAAATATTTGGAAAACCTCTTATCATATTCCTAATACAACTCTTGCAGGATCAATCGTCTTTAATTTTCCCCCTTCTGGGACAGTTGTGATTGCATCAGCCGTGATTTCCCTGCGGGCGAGACGCGCGCATAGACTTCACCCGCCGGTCAATCAGCCACGAGCTAACTGATCACCATCCAATGGCGAAAAGGCCGGTGAGGTCAACGACTTTGTCACCCATGACCCTGCGCCTCTGATCCCTGGGTCTGGTCCGGCGGGAGTCTGGCGTAGGGACGCCGGGTTAATCAATAGCAGGGACAGCGTGCAATAAAACAAGGGCTCTCCAGGGAGGACTCAAATAAACCACCAGCATCCCGAATGGCCAGGCCGTCTGTCAATCAACTAGTTTTGCCCCTCTTCAGCGTTTTTTTTTTACAACCTTGTTTGTTTTTATGAGCAGTGACAGAGAGGGGATTTGAACAGAGCTTAACAATTATGTGACGGGAATAAACTCAGAGATGGTGGTTTCCCCCCTGCTGTTTGGAGTAATTTATAATTTGTACAAGTTAAATAGCAGTTAAGACAAGCGTATCAGCTGACCCAGTTCATCGAGACCTGGCAGTTGAATAACTTTTAGTTTTATGTTTTGGATTGTTTGTGATTTTACTCATGGTTGAACTGTCATTTGCATTGCCAAGGGTGAGGACACAATAAGGTCAGATGTCCAGAAGGGGATGCCTTCATATACATATTTATAAATCCAACAATTAACATGTTGAAATTGGATTCAACACGTTCATAATAATGTTAGTATATAACCCAAATATGAAGAAGAAATATCAAATGTCAGCAAAACATTTTCTTTTCTTATCCATATCTTGATATTTGCAGTAAACATTGATCACATTTTTAACCCCAAAAGAGTATGTGAAAGCAGTATAGTCTTCCTCAATCTATAGGTTAGGGCCGTCTGTATGTTGTCTTTGAGGCAAAACCCATAGTGACGTAGTATTAACAGTGAGAAAGACTACTCATGGTGCTTGAGAGGGGAAGTGGATGGGTCAAACAAACACAGGACTTTCAATCAGGAGACCACTGTGTTCGGGTTCCAAAGTTTTCTTTAGTTATTGTGAAGTTACGTTAGTGACGTTTTTTTGTAAGCTTAACTAAGTTTACGTATCTATTTTAAGCCCAACCATGAGGTTTTACTAAACCCAACTATGTGTTTTCCTCACCTAAATCTAACGTTCGTTGTGTTGCCCAAACCTCACGTTGAATTGTTTGAGTTGTGTGGTGGCGGCACATCATTTTACACATTACTCAATGAGGTATTAAGAAATCTCGTTCATTTTCCACGTATTTCTGTATTTCCCAAGTTTAATTGCTGTGAGTGCACAGAGATGTTACAACATTTTTATCAACTTAGAGTAGATTTTGGCGCTTAAACAATAAGATGCACCTGTTTAGAGAGATTGAATTCAGCAAATCAAGCTAAAAATGGAAAAAAAATGGGGGTTAAAGTATGCTTTTAGAAGTGGAAACCACGCCCTCGTGTAAAGTTGACAGACCCATGAGTGATTCTGGGTTTATATGGAATTGTGTTTGGGGATGCTTTAACTGACACAAACAGTAGGCTTGGATCACAATGGCAAATCACATCAGACTATTTGTCCTGCATGCTCCCTGCTCCTATCAAATGACTGTTTCTAGGCAGTTTTATTTTCACACAACTGCTCTCTCTGTTCCCTCTCGTCCCCTTTTTTTTTTTTACCAAAGAAGCAGTTCATCTCTTCTCGTTTCCTTCTCTTCTCCTGATCAAACCTGGGGCCCAACCTTCCATCCTATCCTTCCCTTTCTCTCTCTTCGACCATCTCTCCGTTCATCTTTCTTTTATCTCCGTCTCATCGAGGTCTCCGGTGGGAGCAGAAGGGGTGACAGGCGTGTGTCTGCCTGGCCCTGCTGTCTGCCTTTCTAATGAGCCTGAAACACAGGGGGTCAGCCTATTATGGAGATGAGGAGATCCAGGCAGGCCAAAAGGTGACGGACCTCGCTAATAGGGGGCCCTTTCCTTTCCTCCGCCCCTCCCTCCTACCTCTCCTCTCCTTTCCTCCGCCCCTCCCTCCCTCCTACCTCTCCTCTCCTTTCCTCCTTACTCCTTTCCTCTCCTAAGTCTAGCCTGTCCTGCAAGGTCTAATGAAAAGGGCTCATATGCTAAACAGGAGATGTGGCCTCCTGCTCAGCCTTCCTTTCCTTTTCCCCTTTATCTTTTCATCCTGATGGTTGTTTGAAGTTTCTCGCCACTCAATCATCTCTCTCGGCCCAGGGCCACCTCTGTTTGTCTGCTCATCCTCAGTGGGGTCTCTTTGTAGCCGGGCCCCGGTGCCGGAGCCCCGCTACCGCTCCCTCCAGTCAGTGGCGGGGCGTCAGGGCCTGCAAAGCCTTCTCTGCTGGCCTAAACAGAATCACAAAAAAAAAAAAAAAAAATGTTTATGTATTATAATTTATAAAAATATTTTTCCCATTATCTTATTTTCTCATTGCACAGCTACCGTCTTCTTCAGTTGCTCTGCTTCCAGTGCAGCTTGTTTTAAGTAGAGCTTTTATCCAATCAGATTTCACCTCTGTGTCTCTAGGTAAGAAGAGAGGCCCCAGGCCTGCAGACTCACAAGTTGCTTCCATGTGCAGTTTAAGTGAATGTGGACGATATTGTTGATTGTCATAGTGTTCAACCAATCAGATCTTTAGTTTGACATGTTGGGCGTATTCTTTGACGTGTCAGAGCCCGCTAGTCCCATACTAGCCGGCCCACATCTACGTCAGCATTAGTGCAGCGATTGGTCAGTGGGCGAGCACGTGACTATCGTGAAATGAAACTTAACAGCAGAGGCTTAGTCGGCGTTGTGAATCACATCACGTGATGCAGCTCAGCCAATCAAATATGGGCATTCAAGTTTCCTGACTCGATTACCACACACCATGACACAGGGGGCTGAGACGAGGAAAGAGATTGCAGAGCAGTACGTTTAATGTTTGGGTTGTGAAAGTAAAATCATAAGAATTGGGCTGCGGCTTGTCGTTAAGGGATGATGGTGGGTCCCACAGCCAGACCAGCTGAGAACCACTGTCCTAAATGAGCACAGAAAACATTATATTTTCCTGAATTTAAGCTTCTGCATTTTTACCAAATGCTCTAGCATTATTCAAACGTATTGTAAGCCTCGTACCGAACGGTTTAATACGAATACGTACATAGTTACAGCCTTAGAAACGAATAATAGCTGTGGCGCCATCATGTGGTTATAAGGTGGTATTTCAGCTGCATGACAGCAGTGAAGGCCTGGGTGTAAAATGCACGGCCCGCCACTGCTTCCAGTAGAGGGAAGCGCGTGCATCCGCACGTATGCACTTGCGAGTGAGCTGTATTTTCTCCGGTCTCTCTTTTCAATCGTATGCAGCCCTCGCCTTCCTCTTTCTCTTTGGCCAGACCTCAGTCAGCCAGGTCGGCTTTGAAATGCAGCCGGAGCTCAGCGACACAGGGACGACAGAAGACAGGGACTTCGACTTTTTATAGATTTGTCTTTGAAGCCGGAGATGGCACACACACACACAAACACATATACTGCACGTGCATGAGCACTTTTTTTTTCAGTGGTAACTCATCATTATCGGATATCACCCCTCCTGCCTCCGCTCAGGATTTTTATTTTATTTTAGTAAGCAATCCAGTTTATTTCTCAAGGGCAAAGACGGTGAATTAACCCTGGGTAAATATGGACCTGTAGCTGTTTAATATTGAGTTGTTGCCTTGATGAATCCGGGGGGCTGCATTCAATAGCCCTGGTGCAAGGTGAAGCAGCGGGGTCAAACCTCCTCGGGTAGCGGCTCATTAAAAAGTAAAAAAAATTAAAAAGTCTCCCTAACCTGCCTCGTTAGCTCTTTCTTCGATGCTTGATTTTCTTTCGAGCTCCCACAGATGTATTCTGTTTTACTGTTCGCCAGTCAAAGGCTGCCCGGGTGCTTTCGGTTGCTATGTCAAATGGAATGATTTAAACAGGATGCGATTCATTGGTCAGATCAGGTGATATGCAGATCAAAGCTGCCACGCTGTGCCACTGAACCACATGCCAGGAATACTCTGAGATGGTTGTTGCTAGGGGAGATTTGGGGGTTCGCGGAGCTGCAACAAATACAGTTGTATTTCTTTTAGGAGGCTTTGTGCATCACTTACTTGGCAGTTTTTTGGTATTGCCGAAGATTTTTTCCCAAATCCAATAAAACCTCATGCTCATCACTCAGGCTGCACATTGGACCGGAAAAGTACTCCACGATGAAATGATCCGTATTTGAGAAAATTAACAATCAATAATAGTGACAAAGGGGATGTTAGCACTTCTGAGGCCATCCAAGTGTCAAATCAAATCATACACACCTCAGCTAGTTCAAATATTTGAGACAATTTATTAAAATTGTATTAATAAAATGCTCCAGGCTCCTGTAATTATCTGATTGTCAGTGCCTGAGGTTCCTGCCTCTGAGGGATATTTAGTGTCATAGCTGAACTCACAGTGAGAGGTGGTCCCGATGATTAGCCCCTGTTAGCGTCAGGTCTCATCTACTTCTCTGTGTTATTCCTTAGCATTAGTCTAATGGCCCAGGAAACGCAGATAATGACTCTCAGCATAGATTAGCATCTGCCGCTGCTGCCGCAAGACAAAGAGCACACACACACACACACACACACACACACACACACACACACACACACACACACACACACACACACACACATTGCACATATGTGGACATTGGCAGACAGAGACGATGCATTAACACATAATCACACATACACATAGAGAGAGGCGCAAATGTACCAATGGAGGCTGCGGAGCAAATTACATGCATGGTTTAGCAAAGGATCCTGGAGACGAAAACAGGTGTTTCTCAAAATCAAGAAAGGATCCTTCAACGGATACATTTTTAAGGATGGCCCCTCATTGAATCCCGCCGAGGGACTGTTCAAATGTTGAGGATCCTTTGATTTCTACCGAGGACCGAGTCCTTTGGTTCAGGGGATTTTCAAGGACCCCTAAAAACACCGACAATCCTAAGCGCATGAGGCATTTCCTGTCCCCCGATTTGGAAACAGGGGAAACATCATAGTGAACTTTCAGTTGTTTCACCTCAGCAGACTGCCAAAATCTGTTTCTGGACATATTTTAGGCCAGAAATTGCCAATCCAGTTGCTGGATTCAATTCGGTTCAATTTATTTTGGAAATAATCACAAATCACAAATTTCCCTAACAGGGCTTTACAATCTGTGCACATACGACATCCTCGTTGTGGGACATGAATTTATACAGACGGAGATCTTCACTCATATTACATCTACAAGGCATAATTAAAAAGTTTGCTGCAACTTTCGTCACACAGCGACAGACTTGTTCAGCGAGTTATTAATAGCACTGAGGCTAGCAGAGAGAGACAGCGGGGTAGAGGCTGCATATTTTCACATCTAACTCTTTATTTCGACCAAACCACAGTTGGTGATTGTATGAACAGTGGAAAGACTAGGCTAACCAAGATAGATTTCATGAGTGTAATTTTGTTTGTGTCGAGTTTGAACGAATTGTGTTTCAATGTAGCGGTGGCTTGGAGGAGAGCGTATTAGTTGTGTATTTTGGTTATAGATTATAATTATCGTGTTGATTTAATTTACTACATGTTTTGAATCTGTGTATATTGTTTTAAACGAATGAAAGATCCATATTCTTAGAAACTGTAAAGTCCTAAGCTACACACATCAATGCTGGTGCTCATATTGACATTTCTTACCAAATAGTCTCCTTTTCATGTTTTTTAAGGCTCAAAACGCCATCTACTGCTTAAAATCCGCCAATGTGAGATAAAATCGACCCATTGGGACAAATCTACGTCATGAAATAAAATAATAATCCCAACCCCCTCCTCACCTCTCTCCACAGCGTCTATATTTTTATACTTTTTCCATAACCGCTGTGTAGCATTACCTTCACAGCAAAGCACGCGGCGGTCCGTCTCCAAAGCTGCCGCCCGCTCTCCTCCCGGCGAAGTCGTCTTTCAGCGCCGGCTGAGTGAGGCTGAGGGACCGGATCCTAATTCTTGTCTTATTTGTGGTCTGATAAAATAAATTCATCAAATTCAGTGCAGGACTTTTACTTGTGATGGAGTATGTTTTTACAATGTGGTTTTAGTACTTCTAAGCATCCCAATACTTCCATCTAAGTAAAATTAAAAAAATGTCCAAGAGTTTCAACTGTATATAAAATAGTGGATGAAAGGAAAAACGAAACCACGGAATATATCCATTTAAATTAAGAAGTAGAGCTCTTTTATTTTATCACTGAAATGTCATACACGCATCCTTAGCTTCCTCTTAACTGATGGCCACTGGCAGTACTGCTGCTGCTGTGAAATAGAGCAATACAGAGAGCTGTTACACACCAGCAGAAAACCCCAAAATGTACTGAGTGTGTGAGCGCTTGGAGGGGGCCCAAGGCTTCGTCTGTGATGTGTTTTCTGAAGGACTCCTCGTGTGTGGGTTGCAATGCAAATGAGTGTGTGTGTGTGTGTGTGTGGGGGGGGGGGTGTTTCTAAGCGTTTCTCTGCCCCTGCATGTGTTTGAATGTTTACAGGCAGAATGGTTGAACTCTGTGTGTGTCTATCTGCTTGCTTTTGTGCATGTATGCATGAACGCAGGCCTCTGTGGGCATGTGTGAGGCGATCCCTCCTGCAGGGCGGTGGAGTGGGCAGAAGAGAGGAGGCTTTTTTTTCTTTTCTCTGTGCCGTCTGAAGTCGAGCCGCCTATAAAGAGACCTCTTCACGTGCGGCTCGCCAGTGATAGATAGTCACTTATGCTGCGGCTGACATCCAATCTGGCATCAGTGATTATAAAGCTCTCACTTCTTGATGTGTCCCTCCGTAGCAGCCGGACCCCCTCTGCTCAAACACAGAAAACCCATTTTCTATCAGAGGGCAGTGAAATGAGGTTGTTTCTGAGGCTGTGTGTGTGTGCGTGTTTCTTGGTGTGTCTGCATGTAGGAAAGCGGACAACGGAGAGTCCACAGGGTGAATGCATGCGCGCCGTTGTGTTGTTTCTCTCTAAACCAGTCTGAACTAAATCATAATGAATCCGGAGCAAGTGCACACTGTTCAGGCTTTATTCTCTTCTTCTTTCTCTTTACTTTTATCCCCCTTCTTTTTACAGAATACCTCAATCTCTCCTGAACCCCTCTCCCTACAGTTACCTCTCCTCACCTGACCCGTCCTGTAGCTTCTTGATCACTAACTATCCCTCTTGTGTGACAGAACCCGCCGCTGTGATCAAGACTTGTGCACACACCGGGTTGGCATTCACCAGGAATCTGTAAGCCCAGCATGGAGGCTCCTTTGAGACAACTACACAGAAATACATACAGGCTGTGATTAGACGGTGCCGCAGGGTGCTGTGTGTCTGCATGTATCAGTGTGTGTGTGTGTGTGTGTGTGTTTGATATGGTGCCTTTGTGTGTGCGAATCAGAAGCCTGTGTCTTCTGTGGGTTTTTTGTTAGCCGCTTGCAACACCAATCTCACTTGATCCGGAGGGAGTCTGGTGCACCTTTAATAACCCTCTACTCATACAGAACAAATAGCTCCAGAATGAGCCATTATACATGGACACCAGTCCAAACCCCCACAGCCTGGCTCTGCGCCATCTCAGCCCAGTCATGTATGACTTCATGTCTGTGTGTGTGTGTGTAGCACAAACACCACCAAACTACCACCATGCAGAGAAAAGTTAGATCAATTAAACTTCACTTAAAGGTCCACAAATCAAAGTTTCTTTTTTTTTTTTTTTTTTTACATTAGCAAAGGATTATAGTGTGATACAAAAGTAATGTTGAACCCACCCAGCTCTGTGCCTTTTAGGCCATTTTCTATCATTGTTTTTGCAACCCCGCTCTATTCATAACTATCCAAAGCGGACAGCGGTTTTCAATAAGAAAAGCTCCAATAAACCCACTGTACGCTACCTGATCAGCAGCAAATGGCAAACCAAGCTAACGTAGTGGAGCATTTAGCAGCCGAAGAGCCAAATATGTTCCTTGGGAGATGGTTGAGACAAAAACGGAGAGTCAATATTCAACTTACATCCATTAATTAAGTAGCCAGAAACACCATCTACGAAATGAAAGCTAATTTCATTTTTTTTCTGCTGGACATGTGGATAACCAACTGTTTGCTAACAATTTCATAAGGTAATAAGTCAGTTTTCTGTTTACAGCTTGTTCCATGTGGTCCAGAAACAATTAATGCAGCTTAAAATCTCTTTAATTCCAAGTGTATCTATTAATGTTAAATGTCTCCATAAAGGCAAATCCTGTATTTGTTAATAAGATCGCTTTTATTTGATCAATTTAAATTGCCTTGATGGACGGTCAAAAAAGAAGTACATAGTTTGAGACAAAAACTAACAACAAATGTTAACCTTCAGTGTTTTTTTCACCGGCTGGTAGTTACAGTCTGTTGAGGAAAATACTAAAAAGAAATAAAAAAATGTCTGATTGTCTGCCACTGAATTCTCAAGCTCCTGGTGTCCCTCTATTTCAGACTTGTCAAATTTGATTTTCCTCTGTTGGGCTCTGATTACCGTACACCAGAAACAGAAGTATCCGTGCTGCATAATACTCTTACAAGGTCAAAAATATGTCCTGCCGCAAAGCCGACATGATTGCTAATGGAGGTACTTCACGTCCTTTCAGCTGAAGCATAAAATGGCTTTCAAAATACCACATCCCCACTTCCTCCATTAAAGAAACCTTTCCTCCTCTACTTTTCCTATTTCATGTGGTATTTTGAGACTCACCTCAGAGGAAAATGCCACGAAGACAAAAAAAAAGTCAAAGCCTGGATATTGTATGCTTAAGCAGCTGGTGATAATTATGCTGCATTGAGTCACTAATGGATTTTCAGAATAGCTCTTGTCTGCCAAGAAACAGCTTGACCCCTCTTTCCTTGTGCTTTTCATCATCCGAGGAAGAAAACAGCCCAAGTGCGTTGTGCATTCTTTCACATTTCCTCAGTATGGCTCGACTATCTGTGTTGTTAGAATGATTACAGCAGGAATTCAGAGAAGAAAGTCTTACATTGAATCTGAGAATGTTGAAAAATTACATTCTGAGATTAAAGGCTCCTGAGAACAGTGATGCCTCTTAAATTAAACATCATTTTGCACTTTGCAAATTGGCTGTTGCAGGTGTTCCCTTATTTTTCAGGTGGATGATTGGCGCGGTTGTGGCTCCGCAGATAGAGCGGGTTGTCCTTCAACCACAATGTTGGCTATTCGATCCCCGCCTCTCAAAATACCATGTATGTATGATTTGGCAACGTGAAAACAATGTGAAAAATTGTGAAAAATCGCTCGTATTGATGGACCTAGAAAGAATTATCACCTGAATCTCACTTTCATTTTACAGAGCTTCATGGTGAGCTCTTTGTTTAGCTGTCTGATTTGCAACTTTACTGTTTTAGTTCACTCTCGCTACTTTCAAAGCGTTGTTTTTGACCGCGGCATGCTGCTGTTTTCAGAGGGAAAAAAAGCTCTAAAAACCCCACTGTACTCTACCTGCTCATCCCCAAACATCAGTTAGGGACTAGCTGGTAAACATAGTGGAGCATTTAGCATCTAAGGAGACAGATTCTTCCCTCAGGAGTTGATAGAAACCAAAAACAGAGCTGAAGGAGACTGAATGTAGGACTAACTTTCGCCAAGTGGGCAGAAACACGACTCCAAATTATTGATAATGTTAATGTGCCTGCTGGAGTGGTACACAAGCAACTGTTCACAACAAGTTTGTGGTATCAACTTAAAGGGTGATTTTGTCAAATTGTCCTTGTGTTGCACAACTTGTTTCTTCTAACCCCTAAGTGTAAAAAAAACAAAACTATTGCTGTTCTTTCCTCATAATCATCATAAGAGTTCAGCGAGGGTACCAAACCGCCACTGTTCATTTTATTGTAATTTATGGTTGTAAGAGACATAAAATTGCGGAAAATTCTATAAATGCCAGTCTCATTATCTTTTCAGTGCTCTGCAGTAGCTGTGAGGAACTGTTAATTAAAAAATAAATAATTGCGGTTTCAAAAGTGCAAGTTGCCGGAGCACTATTAAATACACACAAGCACACAAGCCTACACATGCACGGACGCTCTCTCTCTCTCTCTCTTAAGCACACACACACACACACACACACACACACAAAGGGTTGACCCTGTCCTGATGATTTTGAAGAGAGCGGGGACAATAGGACTGATTAATAAAACAGTGAAGAGCTCACGAGAATCCCACATCCTCGACTAAATGCATCTTCTTCTTTTATCACTTATCACTGCCGTGATAACACCACCATTACCTTGTGGTAATGGGAATGTCTTTTGATGAGTTGTGTGTGAATGAACAGAGCGTTTTTGAACCCCCCTTCAATGTGTCTTTGTGGTGAAATGTACTTGAGGAAAAAGGAAAACTGAAGTGCAGAAAGTTTTTGAATGAACATGAAACATGAAAAACTATTTAAACTATTTAACCACATACACACAAACGCCTGTCAATACTGTATTTTCTGAGGTAAGTCTCAGCATCTTGTACTACTTTGTCACATCATAATTAAGAAAATGAGAGATGTATGATTTTGGTATTTAACGCCAGACAGCCTGTTGTTTTTGTCCCCTGTGGATGATTCCTGCCTTCTTTGATTAAAGCCTCCCTTGTAATTGGTGTCACAAGTGCTGCAAACACTCTGTGTTTATGCGAGTAATCAGTGGAGGCAGTTTTATACAACCACTGCAGGATTCGGTGAATCTTTCTGCAAAGATCACAATGCTCACGGGAGCCATTTTTGGTTTCCACTAATGAAGATCATACCATTTCAAAAACTGATGATCATGGCTATCATTCATTTCTGGGTGGTTTTTGTGTGTTTTTACTGTACAGCGCTGCATAACACAGTGATAACAATACTTTGTGTTTTATTTTTCTAAATCTTGAAATTTATGGCGAAAAAAATGGCGAAAACTGATTTTCAATAACACAAAGATGGGACTTGGATTCAAACAAAAAATGTATGTGCTGCACAAACATTCTTGAAACATATATTGATTTGGTCATTATTCTGATGGACTCTGATACATAATCAGCGGCTAACTTGTGCTTTCTCTTTTTCAATTCACTTTCTTTCCGTGGATGTATTTTCAGCAGGAGGGCCTCCCTGTCTTCTTGCAGCAGAAAACACGACAACTTTTTGTTGTGAAAATGAATCTGTCTGTTAAAACACATTCAAGGAACAGGTCAACCCACTTCACCTCAGCCATATAGTCCCATTATGTTGGATAGAAGGCGGAAATCTCTACACTGTAACGAATTACTGTAAATTTACGGTGGATTTTCAACAGTATCTTACAGTGTTTCATAATAACTGTAACATACAGTTAAATGTTCATCCCTTGCATGTAAATGAACAGTTACTGCTGTAAATTAACAGTGAATGCCGTCAATTAACAATAACAGCAGACTACCGTAATTTAACAGCATAATACAGTATTTTTGTGAAGTGGTGGATACATCTACATCATACTGTCTATTGTAGGTTAATATGTCTGTAATGACGATAGAATATTTTTATTATTCAAACTGCTTATTGCTTAAAAGTCATTTTTGAGTGACAAGACGTGACCGAGTGCTCCTGAACGTGACTTTGGACACAACAGCTTCAGTTCATCCTTCTGAGCAACAGCCATGTGGAGATCAACCGAGGAACCGAGGTAACGTAACGCTTATAAGCTGAAATTCTCCAGTATTGTTTTGTCGTCGTGATTATTGAACTGTTAACATCTCAGATAATGTTTCACTTGGTCTGTTTCGTTACATTAGATTGATAGCTAGCTCTGTAACGTTAGCTAGCTCGAGCTCAAGTTGCCTTAGAAAGGTTAGCTAGCTAACAGCATAGCAAGTTACGTTAACATGAATAAAATTAATCACCAATTACAGTGTTAAGATGTAACGTTAGTAACCTAACTTGTGTTTACTTGTGCTCTTATTGAACCGTAGGACCGCAAACGGGACGATTATCAAAAGGGAGAGCGGACCAGAAATCACCGACGTGTGTTCAGGACGATGAACAGTTGAGGTAACGCTAACAGTAACGTTAGTGTGTGTTATCACAGGAGCAACATTAACACCAGATCAAACTCATTTTAGTGTTAAACGTTAGTCCATTGTGGTCCATTGTCTTAGTTTCATTTCTTCAGCTAACGTAATCAGCTCATCACATAGTCTGTTGATTTAAACTGTATGCTATTGTTGTATTAGCTTTTCGTAAAGACCTACACTGATATGTTAACATATGTGAGGCACATGCAAACCCACAGTTGCACACCCAAAGCTTCTTTTAAGTGTGTTTATCCTGGATGTCATAGAACTTTCCAGAAGTTCAGAACATTGTGTTTCTAAATTCTTTATTTAGTTTGTTTACAGTCACTCGTCATCAGAGATTGAGGATACCAGCCAGACGCTGCAGTCAAGTCCTCTTTCAAGGTGTTCTCTCTCGTTATTGTTTTCATTCATGTGTGAATTCATGCAGTTCAAATTAACTATAAATGTGTATAAGACTTGTTAACAAGCTAGACTGTGATGCAGTTATATTACACTGTTCTTGATACTATTTTAATTCAGTGTTACACTGTTGATGCTAATGAGTTCAGTTAAGCTGTTCATTAACGATTTTATTGGTTTATTAATTTTCTTCTAAACATGCAGTACATTGTGAGTTTTGTGATGTAATACAATGTACCTTTATTATTTGAGAACATGTAATAAACTGCAACAATTATGTATTGAATGTCTATTGTGATTCTTTTATTTGTTGGGAATTAAATGCAAAAGTAGCGGGTTGTATTACCCTTTGTAAATAAACGGTAACATTCTGGCATATACCGTAAAATCACGGTATAACCCAGTTATCCTACTATCACATACTGTAATCCAGTATACGGTAAGATACCGTAAAAGTAAATTATAGTAGTGTACAGTTAATATCTCCAAAACTTGGAAACTCACTCACACAAAACTCACACAAAAACAATTTGGATTGATTGGTATCACTGCAGGTACAAGAGGAACATTTTTGATTTTGGGGTGAACTGTCCCTTTAAGACTTTGAAATCAGTTGAACACCTAATGGATAAAGAAAAGTTCCTGTAGAGATAGGATGCAGCTTAGCACGCTGTCTCTCTAGTCTCTTTGCTCAAATAGACCAGATACACTGAAAAACAGCTTTGCATCCGTGTCAGGCATCCAATTGTTACAGTAATGACCCCCCCAAAAAAACACCCAATGTGGGTGGGGAAGATGATCATAATGAGATGCCCCATAAGGACCTCATCATCGAACCACCTTGGCTGCATGAACAGCAACACACAGGCGCACAGAGCTCTCTTTCACTGTCTCTTCCACACACCAATTTTCCGGCCATCACAGTGGTGATAAAAGACACCGGGGCACAGGAGGGGAGTCTCCTTAATGCGCTCTCCCCACAGCGGGGAGCACCGTCTTCCCCCCTACCTGCTCCCCCCGCTACCCTTTCCCCCGTAGGCCCCGGCTAGATACATCCACACTAATTGGATTAGCCCCTGACAGCAATGCACTGCTGGGCCTCAGTAGCGCAAACACGCGCTAATAAATTGCGCGGGGAGAGAATTAGCGCTTTTCACTATCATTTACGAGATTAAAGGAGATTATGAGTGGCAGAATTAAGTAAGTGTGTGAGCCCCTCGACGAGAGCGGGGAGGTTTTCTGACCTTGGAGCTGTGGACCGGCACCGTGCCCCGGACAGTCAGACACACAGTAATTAGCCTGCAGACGAAGTAGCACGCCAGCAGACAGGCTAATAATAGTGTCATTGCTATTAATAATGAGAGTGATAATGGCGCTCGTAATTATGACAGTCATAATCATAATGATGTAAATCATGTTGCCGGAGTTAGCGCTTTAATAGTTGTTGTGTGTGTGCGTGTGTGTTAGGAATAACATGAAGGTGATAGATTAATTTGAGGGTGTGTTTATGATTTAATGTCATTAGAAGCTCAGTGTGTTTCCATTGGATTATTGTAACGCTGCCTTGTTGTCGGAGTTACAGCTCATCTGTCTCGGCAATGTCTCGCTATCTATCTGTTGCTCGTGTTTATGGAAAGTAGGCCATTTCCTCTGCTGCTCTCATTCTTTTTTGAACTCTCTTTCACACACAAACAGAGAAAAATCACACGATGGCTTCGCACTTTTATTGCAGCCCATCATCAACTCCATTGCTCCTCTCATCAGGCATCAGTAACCCTCCTTTCCTCCCGGGCCTTCCCACTGAGGTTAGAGAACACAACGCTGCTCCACATTATTTTACTCACATACACCTTATTTTTTTGCAGGTGCCGGCCGACCTTTTCCCAGTCCCTCTCCTCCTTGACCTTTCGCTGGTCGCCATTTCTGCTTTGTCCTTTTGTTTCGCCCTGAGGCAATATCTCACATTTGGCGCTGGGTGATTTATTTACTGCCTCTCTGAACACTAGACGCACACACACAACTGCCCGTAACAAGTGCATTTCTGTCAGTCCATCTCTCTTTCACTGTCTTTGTCTCAAAGGCACACAAACGCACACTTGCAGGAGGTGTGAACAGAGCAAACTCCTGTCGTAAAAAAAAATATCAGGGCCTCACTGAAATAAACTCAGAGACGTCCTGTCGACAGCAGAATTATTTTGTTCCTCGCATTCGTATTTCTCTATGGAGGAAGTTCAGCCTCTTCTGTGGAGTGCCATAATCCTGCAGGACAATTGTTAGGTTATGGGGCTTTCACAATTGTTGGGATTTTATGCGGAACGACCTACTAAATAAGCAACTCTTCCAATTTCACCTTCTCCAACTCCATTTCCCCCCTTTTATTCTGGAGACTCATGCCTCTGTTTTGACTGACTGTCAGTCAGCCTAAGTAGCGTATGATTGAGGTTTATTGCAGCAGATTTAGGAACCTCTGTTCGTATTTGCCGGAGGCTCTTTTTCTCTGCTGCTGTGTGTGTGTGTGTGTGTGTGTGTGTGTGTGTGTGTGTGTGTGTGTGTGTGTTGCTGAATTCATTACCAGGCACTGGCTTGGTACATTTCTGCTGTAGGTGGCAGCATCTCTCAGTAGCTATACTGCTCTGCCAGCGTTGAAGTTTGCCTCAGGGGCACAGTTCAAATCAAGACTTACTTTGATTTCTGAGAGCAGATCTGCTCAGCTGTTGACCCAGACCTACTGCGCTCCCTATCATAGATACCTCACATTAAACATCACTGCTCCATCAAGGGCCTGCGCGAATACTACTGAGTGGGAGCAGTACAACACTCACATTTGTAGAATAACTGGCTGCCAAAACCAATCCTTAAATCTCCTGATGATAATCAAGATGAAAAACCGAACTTGCCAAATCCTTTCTCTAACGGGAAAGTAAAAATTGTCTTCAGTAGCTGAAGTCTGAATGGATCCTGACGATATTCTCTATGAGCCATACCGTTTCTCAGCTGAGGGAATGTTACATATGCAAACTCATTGAGCCATACGTAGTAATGCCACACAGAACGAAGCAGTGCTATGACAGCAGTATGTTTTTATATTTTTCTGAGTAAGAATACTGTATGACACACTATTTGCCAATTGTTGCTCTTACTGAGCCACTGAATGTGTTCGTAGTGCTCTCTGACCATTAGCCGGCTGGAAAAGAAGCCCTGCATGAAATCACAGGTATCACAGATTAATAGTTCACTCTATTATTAATCAGTATGATGTTTACGTGCATATGAAATACGGTATAATTCCTTTATTGGATTCCCTTGGGTCATAACTGCAGTTGATTGCCCCCACATGCCCATCACTGGAGCCTTGGGGAAACATGAGGGCAATTTTGTTAATAGAGAGTCCTTTCACAGAATCACTTGTGCAGTCAGCGAGTCTTCCTCCTCTCATTTTTCTTTTGCCTGTTGACTTCATGTGATATTAACACTTTTACATCTACGAAGCACCCTCCATACACCAAAAGAATGACCAAGGCACAGCAACTAAATGCCATTTTGGATTTGCTGCCAGGTCCGTTTTACACTGCTGGTACAGAACACCAATTAGAAAATTGATTATTGGTATTTATCACAGATGATTTCCAATCAATAAAAAAATTGTCAAAAACGACTGTCAAAGTGTCCTGCACTTTCGTCAGCAGAGATGCTGGAAAGAAGCAGAGAAAAAAGGTTTTATTATTGTTTTTTTTTTAACTCTCTTACTGTAAAGTGTGACTGTGGAAACCAAATGCACTGGGGGTGCAAAATCTGCAGAATGTATGATACACTTACTCACAAAAAGCCACTGATGAATTTGTTCAAGCATTCAGATAATCGTCTCCATCAGGCTGTGTGACCGAGCAGAATGTGTGCATTATCCGTACTACAATACCCATAAGCTCTAGGGTTTACACTGTCAGCCAACCAATTAACTCCAAATGCTCCTGTCAGCCAATTATGCTGAAATAATGATACTTTGGAATCCCCCAACCACCAGCGCGCACACACACACACACACACACACACACACACACACACATACACATAAACACACACGCACAGATGCCACCTTACTTCATCAGCATGCCAGCTACCCTGTATTTGTATATGCGTGTGTGTGTGTGTGTGTGTGTGTGTGTGTGTGTGTGTGTGTGTGTGTGTGTGTGTGTGTGTGTGTGTGTGATGATGATGATGAAATAGCCATCTGCCACGGGCAGGCGTGTGTGAATCCCAAATGAAGATGAGTTGCTGGCTTCAAACAGCAGCAGCCTGTAAATTGTAAATGAACGGGGAGCATTGCTGCCTCTGGGACAACCCGACCTGTATACCTACACAGCACCAGAGCCTCACACGCCCGCAGATAAAGAAACACTGGTCAATTACTCCCTTTTCTCCAATTTAATCCCTTCTCTCCCCTTCCCGTTTGATTTTTTTTTCTCCCCCACCCTCTCTCTCTCTCTCTCTCTCTCTCTCTCTCTCTCTCTCTCTCTCTCTCTCTCTCTCTCTCTCTCTCTCTTGAAGACGATACCATCGGAAGTGGGTCAACAGAGAGCAATGTCAGCTGTTTGCTGATATTTGTAGAGGGAGAGTGCGATGTGTGTGTGTGTGTGTGTGTGTGTGTGTGTGTGTGTTAGAGAACGAGAGAGGGAGAGAGACAGAGATTTACATTGTGTTTGATGTGAGTAAGCCCGGCGCCGTGTTCATTAAGGTGCTCTCAAGGTCTTGCGTACTCATGATCAAATGATATGATGATAACAGTCCAGCCCTAATAGTTGATTAGTTGATAGCTCTTACTGACAATTTGTGTCTATTAGAGGCACTCCATAAAACTGAAGATATACAACTTAAATCAATTTCAATGCCCCCCCCCCCCCCATTACAAATGAAACCTTTGACTTCAATGAATTTGGAAGACACTTGAACACATTTTTTTTCTTTCATCTACCGAGGGAAATTATACATTGTTGAAGCACCGAGCTGAAGTTCCACCTCTTACTACAAAAGAAATGTTGGCATGAAAATGAGTCTTGCGCTGAAACATGACTGTGATTGCTGCTAATGTGGTCCATTTGTGAGACCTTAAAGTTGCCGAGGTAATCGCTCATAATTGTTAAGCTATACGGAACAATGAACACAGCATGGTTCTCGTAAAAAAAATTTAAAAAATGAAGTTTTGGAGTGACTCTTTCACCCTAAAAACCTTTCCACTAGCAGCAGCATTGGATTCGATAAACAGACGTTTTGGTTTGTCACAGCAGGAAAAGCGCAAAAGTGAAACCAATTTCTTTAGCGATGTCTCACATCCACCAAGTGTCCCAGTTAGCCATGCCAGTCAGCCACTATGCACAATACCAGGAGCTACAGCTCACCTCAAACAGATCACAGTCGGTCTCAAGCTGTGAAAAAAAGCTCTATCAGGAAAGTGAGCAACATACCAAAGCTCCATATGGATGAAAACGCGTCTTTTTTTTTTTTTTTTCTGCAATGTGTGTTTGTGAGTGACAGATCTCTAATGCATCAAAGTCAAGCAAATGCATTAGAGAGCATGAATGTTTGTGTGAGACTGTACAGCTACGGTGCGACAGCAAAGGTGGGATGTCTCCCTTCACAGCTCAGTGGTGTCAATCACAGTCAGGCTGCTGTGTAGCTCCCATTATACAGTCATATCTGTGTGTGTGTGTGTGTGTATATATGTGCTTATGTATGTGTGATTACATTTGCTATAGGAGAGCTCGTGTATACTGTATATGTATGTGTTTTCATGTCGGGCTTCGAATGCATCCTGTCTTGTGTGTGTGTGTGTGTGTGTGTGTGTGTGTGTGTGTGTGTGTGTGTGTGTGTGTGTGTGTGTTTGTGTGTGTGAGTCGCCTCTGCACATGCATTGGCGTAGACGAGCACCACATGAGACCCCTCAGACACAAAGGGGGTAATATATGTATAGAAGGGCCTCCGTGTCCCAGTCTTATGGAAATACAGTCTAGCTCACTGTCTCTCCAGCGCCCTGGTAATGCCTGCTGCTAAACCCCAAATGGACCATTATATGTCTGCAGAGTGGGGAGGGTCAAGAGACCCCTGATGGAAAATGGGAATGGGGGTAGGGACACATTAATTCAACTTAAGTCGAGTGATACACCACGTGACGAGCACTCAAATGGGATGCGCTCGTGCGGCGGGGTGCGCACAAACTACATCCGCCGCACCTAGCAGATGCACACATCCACCTAGAAAGGGCTAAATATGTACACACACACACACACACACACACAACTAGGACACATGTGCATCACGCAGGATATGCATGCATGATTAACTGCACTGGATTCAGAGGCACACACACACACACGCATGTAGACACACTTATCTTGGACTCCAAAGCCCATGATGGACCTAACTCTGTCCCATAATCTACACTGGCCACATGCTTAGGAGATCAATGCCGTGATTACACTAGAATGACTCCAGCTCTGTGCAGCGCTCAGCTCTGCTCTTCTCTGCTCTCCTCTCCTGTGCGACCTTATCTCCCAGGCTTAATCAAATTGCCAGTTAGAGGTAGAAGCCGGTGCTGAAGGTTGTGGATGGGAGATAGCCCAGAAGAGAGAGTGTGTGTGTGTGTGTGTGTGTGTGTGTGTGTGTGTGTGTGTGTGTGTGTGTGTGTGTGTGTGTGTGTGTGTGTGTGTGTGTGTGTGTGTGAGAGAGAGAGAGAGAGAGAGAAAGAGAAAGAGAGGAATAATGAACACCAGCGAGCTGCTCCGCTCCGCCTCAGAAAGGGAAAGGTGTTATAATAGATGTGGACAGACGTTCTCTGTCAGCAGCCGGTGCTCAATTCAGCCTCTCATCTCCTGCATTAACACCCTCGTGCCATCCCTTCCCTTGCCCCCCCCCACCCCCCCCCACCCCTCACCTCACCGCTCCGACAGTCCTCTGTAACCTCTTGCTGTATTCGGCCGTCAGCCTCCCTCCCTCCCTCCCTCTTCCCCGTCTCTTCCCTGCTGCTGTCTGACACCCCATCTCTTGTTATTTGCCCCCCCCCCCCCCTTCAATCCCTCTTCCTCTTTTCCCTCTTCTCCTCACCCTCTTCCCCTGCTCCCTCCCTCTCTCTATCTGCAGTCTCTCACTCAGATCTACATATCTTCAGCAGTAATTGACATTTTCCATTTGCCAGCCTCTTTCCCTATCGGCTGCCAGCCAGCGTCACCAAGGCAACTGCGATAGGCCCCTGTGCTTGGCAAGAGAAAAACACTGGGAGGAGGAGGAGGAGGAGGAGGAGGAGGGGGGGGGGGGGGGTATAGGTCTGCCTCTGCACTGGCTTCTCCTCTCCCCTGGCACACACACACACACAGACACACACACACGCACATACACGCTCACACACTCCTTTGACCTGACAGGACCCTCGGCAGCCCGCAAAGGGAATAATTGTTAAGCGAAAGAAAAATCATGAAGGTGGCGTCCAATAAAGGCATTTAAGCTAATTTAAGGAATTAATGAGCATTTGATGATACCCCAGGGCAGAAAGGGTTGGCGAGAATGGCCATGTGCTCTATGTACACACATGTAATCCTCCAGTATGTTTGGTCCATATGGATTATGATATAAAGAGCTATTAAATATAATAGGCATTTCATGTCTTTGTTGGAAACATAAGAGCAGTGTAGCTGGTTGATGTGTGTGCATGTGCGTCCGGATGGACAGATGGTACATCGTCTTCGATCTTTTGATTGGTCCGTGCCTCCGTTTTTTTCCAATCTCCTCTTCGTCTCTTTTCTCTCACTTCTCATGTCACTTTATCTCTCTTTTTCTCCCAAAATATGTAAAGTGACTGATTGAGTTAATTTGTGACTTTAATTACCCCAGTGAGTCTGAAAGGCAACTTTGTTAGCCAAATAACTAGGCAATGCTTCAGTCTGCTTCCCTCCAGCCACGTTCCAGCTTCAGTCATTTCAGCACATGATACATGGGCATCATTCTAAAGACATTAAGATGAACAACTCTCACTTACCATGATTTCTTCTGTACTGACTTTATTCATGAGATTCGGCTGTAGTGTCTGCTTGCCTTTTTTCAGTCGCCAATTGCATGCTACTGGAAATGGAAATGCCTAATATTACCGTTTGCCTGGGTGGATGTTGGCAAATGAGATAAAAGAAAAGAAAGTGAAACTACAACATGGTTGACAAAGGAACAAAAGTAGAGTCAAAGGTTTGCCTTAATTGATGACAAAAATGTCCCTTTATAACGCAACCAAAAATCCTGCCCTTCCTGTCTCTTATTCTAATGATCTGCCAGCCATTAATGCCAGACAGTTTTCCAAGTCTGCACTGAATGTGATGGCAGACAACCCAGAAGAAAGATGAAGATCAATGTGAGCAGTGCGGGATAAAACGTGCCGTTGTACATTTGTGTTCTTGTGAGTGTGTGAAACAATGTGCTGTCATCTCACCGTATGTCCTGAGGCCGAGTAATGAGAGAGTACAGTAGAGGGATCTGTCACCGTTCTCTGTCGTTCAATAGTTTTCCTTTTCTTTTACTCATTATTTTGTTTTCTTTCTCTGGTTATGTTTGGTTCATGTGGCCCCATTCAAGATGTGTTTTTTTTTTTTTTAAGTATAATAATCTTTCTTTAAATTGTGCGCAGGTTTAAGTTTACTCTAGATCAATCTTAAGGTTACAAATAAATGTTCACATTTCATCTAAATAAAAAGAAGAAGAAGAAGCTCGTAATCGTGGATATATTATGACAACTGTGTTTTTCAATATGGAGCCCATCCATGGAAGTTGCAGTGTGACCACCAAAAAGCATTAAAAAGCTTTCATCTCTTCCTGGTTCGATTCCGCATTGTCTGGCCCATGCACCATTACTGCCGTTTGAGGTGTCCTGTCAACAATTTAGTACATATTTTCTCTGTAACGGTAACCCATGGAAAAAAAGGCTTTTGGACTGCATAGGTGTTTGTAGTACCACTACTGAGACAAACTTGCAGAGAGTGAAAAGACCCAATTGCAGTGCCAAACTGCTCTTTTGTAGGGATTCATTTGCATCTGAACTTTGAACTCTGCAGTGTTTTGAGCAGCTTCCAGTAAAGCATCCCTTCCAGCCTGACTCAGACAGCAGCTCTTCTGATTATAGATGCCTCCCCCCACCTACTCACGACTTCTGTTACCAAGCTAACTACACACTGCCAGTGACCTGAATGGAAGCACTAGAGTCTACGTTCAGTGTAAACAAACGTAACCATTCTATATTAATTATGGAGGTAAAGTGCAGCTTACTCTTAGCAGTGTATGTGGTGATGTGCGTTACCCGCCTTGCATCTCAAATCCGTATCAGACTGTGCTGAGACTGACTAGTGCTGCTGGTAAACCACTGTCCTGGAAACTTGTATACCGTTGATAGGCCTCCTTTCACAGCATCCTATAACACGGGTGCTGAGACCAACTTGTCATTTTTGTAGCGAGTGTTTCGGCCAATCAAGTAACTTAATGGCAACGCAAAGTTATCACTCCAACAGACTTAAGTCTGCGAGACGTTTCAGTTGTCGATAGGCGGATGGTACAACCACCTAGTGAATCCAAATTCATAGGTATAGGTGTTACATATATGCATTGGTTTCATGAGTTTGCATGTTCTCCCTTCATCTGTTTTTCTCTCACAGTCCAAAGACATGTAGGTTCGATGAACTGGAAGCTGTACATTGCATGTTACTGTAGTTTCAAGTTTGTGCTTAGGCCCCCTGCAACCCTGTAAAGGTTTTAAGCTATTCGGAAAATGACTGGATGAATTATATTTTTGAGCTAAAAACAGTAATACAAAAATGACAAGTTGGCCTCAGCAGCCGTGTTTGTAGGATGCTGTGAAAGGAGGCTTAATGCATGCTCCATTTATTAATAAAATAAATAAATGGCTGAAATGGCTTTAGTTTCAGGGTCCTGGTATAGTGCACACTGGCATGTGCAATGCTTGTCTATGCACAGACAAGCATTGTTTAGGCGCGCGCACACACCAGAAAAAGACATAATTACAGCTGGCTCGTGGTCCGTAAGTGGTCATGGCGCTTGGTTGTACACCTCTGAATTTATGTAACTTGGCGCGCAATTACGTGACTGACACAAATAGTGCACTTATAAAAGCACTATTCACATGTCGAGGGATTATAGAACGAAGGACAATTTGTTTCTTGATTCTTTAGCAACAGGAGGTCTTAAAAATCTTCATTTGAGCATATTTATTATATATTAGCCAAATCAAATTGTTTACAGGATATTCAACCTTTGTTTCTTTATAATGTTTTTGTTACTTCATTTCTTTCTTTACAGGGCTTGTACAAGGGCAATAAAGTAGTCCATGAATATGATATATGAGTTTACAGATAATTACAATCCCTCCTCAGCATTGTGGAGGTTGGTTTATGGCTTTTGGCCGGTTACACCTACAGTCTATGGGTTACACTCATTGTCTTTTTGATTCTTCACAGTTCATTTTGTTTGTATGCCCTATGGCGTTTTTGGACAAATATTTGCAACATTGAGCATAAACACCTCGTACATGCTCGAAGCTTTGCGCGCCATCTGCTCCAGTGCCAAGCGTGAGCATAAGCAAAGCTTCAGGAGGTTAGCAAAAGGCTGAGCTTAGCTATTAGCAGCATTTTCTCTCCATCTCTGAAATGTTTTGCCGATATTGTAGCTCGCTAGTGCGTCCTTTGTCATCTAAAATAAATGCAATATTGATTCTGGCACCCAACAACACAGCGAGATGTCTTTCCTTTGTTTTGAATCCAGCTGACACTGTGACATAATCATGACGTCGGCTGGAAGGGTCTATATTGTTGTTGATTACTAAATAAGATGATTCATGTGCAGAGACATAAAAATAGCCCTCGTGTCTGAATCATAGACATTTGCCATTGCAGCCTCTGTAGCAGGCTAACTTCAGTATAAACTGACTTCTTGCCGTTTTGCAGTGACTACCAAAACGAGCAATGGAGTTGCTGAGAGGCGTCTTTTGTGCATTTATCGCCTTGCTGCTGGAGAGGATTTTGAGGATGATGAGACAAGGGACAGACAAAAGGTAAATGCCGGGTTAATGTGGTCCATAGGCTAGACAACAATCTGCATTTCCTTTTGACCTATAGTCAAATAACAGTGTCAAACAGATCAATGTTCGTTCTCCTAGTCTATCTCTATGGTCTGAACAATGATAGTGTCCGGACACAAACACAAGACTTAACTTTGACTTGCAATGTTTGACTTTTAAACATCTCTGACACACACACACACACACACACACGAGTCTTGATTGACCATATCCATTGTAGTGAGACGCTGCTATGGGTTCTCCTGCGCTTAGCGTGCTGAGATGGAAAGGTAGGAGCTGACGGCGGTGTGGGGGTTCGCAGTATTGGAAAAAGCAGATAATCGGCAGGGCCAGATCCTCGTCTCGTAAACGGCAGCCGTGGCTAAAGTGAAGACCGCTGCGATTTCCGTCTCCACGGGGCTTCATACCGCAACCAGCGGAGATGTGGTAGCTACGATTAGGGAGGAGATGTAGGCGATAAGCCCCTTCTCCCTCTCACACACAGTCCTTATCAGACTCATCTCACACAGTGTGTCTTGTCATTAAAAATGCATCAGTTTGGTCACTGTGGAATGCAATCCCACAAAATAGGCCGTTGGCATGGCGAGGGCAAAGCTCCGAATTACTTTCTCTTCTCCCATTCTGTGTAATAAGAAGCTCTGTCAGCACTGTGTCAGTTTTTACTTGCATCTATAGGGCACTGAGAAAAAGGCTCCTTCCAGGTAAATTGCTCCATTACTTTCTTTTGTCTGTGTGCCTGTTTTCACTCACTCGCTTTCTCATCTCTCTCCGTGCTCCCCCACATTAAGGCCCTAGTCTTTCTCCCTTAATGAGCCACTAAATATTTCAATTAAAGTGTCACCTGTCAGTCAGACAGCTCCAGGTGATGTTCTGTGCTGTTGAGCCAACTCCAGAGATCCCCGAACTCAAACTGCCAGCGGAATTCATTTCAATCATCCTCGCCCGTCGTACGCAGCTGAACCCGGGGACTGAGACAATCCCCCAGCCTCCACGGATACACTCATCTCCTGTAGCCTACTGTCTTACCTCCTCCTCCACCACCTCCACCACCACCACCACCACAACCCATCTCGCTTGTCTCCTCACTTTAATTAGCTCCGGATTAAATTAAAAGCTATATGTTGGCGTTAATTGATTTATCATGAGACAGGGTCTATAATTACCGGTTCTCAATGGAGAGATCTACTCTGTGACACTAGAGGCTTCTCTCATTTCATTGTCTGGCACTGTGCGTGTGTGCGTGTGTGTGCGTGTGTGTGTGTGCGTACTCATTTACGTGTTTGCGGTGTTTGTGTGTGATCACCGCCGTAAGCATAATAAGCATTGTTTGAGCCAGTCAGAGGTTAGCGTACAGGAACCACTCGCTGATGCAAATAGATGTCGTCTCGCCATAATGAAACACAATTACAGCTTTATTAGAAGATGTAATTGCTTTGTTAGAGCATCCCAATTTGTCCTTGTTGTGCGCCGTTTACTTCTGCCATTATACAATGCACACGCTCATCCATACTTGACCTGCTGTGTAATATGTGACACCACCCTCTTCAGTTATTATTTCCGCAAGCATGGCGAGTTGTCTTTATTGTTTTTATGGAGAGAAGTGGGCTTTCACCGGTGACGGGTGGTTTGCTGTGAAGTACAAAGAGGGAGCCTGAAGGCTTCGGCTGTATCGCTGGCAATTGGTATTCTGTGGCGCAACACTCGCATTGCGCACACTGAAATGTGCAGACACCTCCTGTAGCACACTGGTATCAGCATGGATACACGCAATTTAAATGCAGATGCACGCACACAAGCATGCAGGCCGCCACAAAACTATAATGCGCACTTTTTTTTTTTTTTTTCTCCATCTCTCTACCCAAACTCGTCTCACCGTGGCTCATCTAAACGGGGGAGAAAATGAACCTGCCTCACTTCAGCGTTTCCGTTCGCCTCCCATTCTTACTTCCAGTCCGCCGTGTGCATCCTAATCAGGGACCAGCAGAAGGCCGAGTGCTGCATGTCTGTCAGTTGTAACACCACGCGTCGGCTGACTGGCTGGCATCGGGCCTGGAAGTGTGAAATGAGCCCACTGGGGGCTATAGTCTGGCTTGAGCACTAGTCAAACAGCTCTGGACATCATGGGTGAGGGAGAGAGTTGGGTTGGTTTGGGTTGGGGGGGGGGGGGGCTGAGCGAGCGCAGTGAGGTGGAGGCGAAAGAAAGAAACGGACGATATAAAAGATTGTGAGTGAGAAGAGAGAGAACAAAGGAGCGATGGAGAAAGGAAAAAAAGAAGATAGAGGCCAACTCATCTGGAGAATGAGGGAGAGAGGAAGAGAAGGGAGGAAGATGGATAGAGACAGGGGATGAGGGATGGAGAGACATGGCTCATCTGCTGCTGCTTTCTGGCCGCTGCGAGATTGCAGGATTTCCTAGATCAGCCAACTGTAGAAGTGAATTTTTCCACTGCTTGTCTCCCCGCACTCCCCCCTCTTCCGCCACCTCTCTCTCTCTCTCTCGTGCACTTCCTCCCTCTCCCTCATCTTCTCTGTCCCTCACGTCTCCTCCCTGTGACCGAGCAATGGATTATATTCCTATTTCCTTTCCGATGCTGTTGTGATGTCAGATAATACTCTCTTATCCTCCCTCTGTGGTACCCGTCTGTCTTCTTAGGGTCTACATGTCTCTCCAGGGTCAATCTATTCCCTGTTTCTACACTTAAAGCCTTGTTACCAGATATGTTGTAAAATATATGTAACCTGGGGGTTAGTTAGACGGTCTGTTCTGTGGTTGGTTAATCCTTCTGCCCATCAAATACTTTGGGACAGATGACAATAACCAGAATGACTGGAAGTTTGATCATGGTATTTTGTTTACCTCCACTTTTTCACAAACACATTTCTGACTTTTTTGTGCGTTTTTTTTTCAGATTTGATGTGTTTATTGTCTTGTCGTAATATGTTTGTTTTTTTCATAAGAATGGACAATATCAGGTGTTACGAAACAAACTGCAAAATTGGATCTGCAGGTCTGTAAGATACTGGAATTAAAACAAGGATCTCTCCAAAATACCGAGAATTCAGCAGCTTTAATTTCATCCAGTGTTATTCCTAAATAGGTGAATGAGTCTGGCGCCCATACATAAATACATACATACAACTCTATCATAAGCTGGCATACTGATCACAACCCTATTGGTTCCAAACACATGAAATATGGATGTGTCTGGGACGAGGGCCTCTCGGCGGTTACATGTTTCTGCATCCATATTGAGCTGCCATCCTGCGTGAAATCCATCAGCTCAGCTCCATTAGAGGGCACCGCCTGGGTAATAAAAGTCCCTCCAAAACTCTCTCCCCCTTTTTTCTCTGAGAGCGTGTGCTTCAGACAAGAATGACAATAACCAGGTCTCTCTCTCTCTCTCTCTCTCTCTCTCTCTCTCTGAATGTTGAAGTAATACAAAGAACTGTCAGTAAATTCCTGCAGGTTGTACCGTGCATTTTCGGGGGAAGTATAGTCTTTTGTGCTTTTGACACGTTTGATTTAGGAACAGCAGATCACGGCTCAGCATCAAGGGGCGAGACGTCACTGCCTTTAACCCTAACCCTTAAAGCCAATGGCAGGAGCATTGCTAATACCCAACATGTTTTGGAACCAGAGTGCCCATGAGGAAAGTATGCAAACTCCACAAGCAAAGGCCCCGTTCACATTTGATCCTCGGACCTTCCTTCTGTGAGGTGATAATGCTGCTTCTCTCCCTATGACACCCAACAGAGCTGTATATGTTGGTAATGACATTAAAAAAAACAATATCGCTTTAAATTTCATGAAAAATGCTATTAATATCTGTCCCCATAATTGGATGTTCTCCAAGAGCCTGCTGAGTAAAGCTGTAAGCTAGTGACAAGTGGTTAGCCTCAGCCATTCCATATCTGGCCGACTGTCAGAAACCAAAGCCAGCTCCCCCATCTAGATTACAGTTTGCCAGCCGGCCTCCATCCATCTCTCTCGTCCTCCTGACGGACTGACAGAAGATTAGGCCTGCTTCCACTGCGGTATGCTATGCCCCATACTGCGCTAAGTGACCTATGATTAATTGCACATTATTAACTTAACAGAGATTGTTCTCCAGATACGTAGGCGTCGATAATGTCTGATTCCTCTTTAATAGGCCACTTCTGACAGTGTTCATAATGTGCCATTTCCCCCTGATCCCTCCCTAATGTATTCCCGCTTTCTGAAAATTTCACTAATTTAGGGGGGGAGGGAATGGGCCACAGGGAGCAGCGGATCGGGAGTGGGATGATTCTCCCATCGGTTAGTTAGCCCACGAGCACAAGGGAACGCCTTTGGGGATGAGGAGCAAAAGAAGCAAAGTTTGTTCATGTGTGAAATCCCCATCCTGGGCTTTTTTAGAAGATAAACAGAGTTCAGTTACCCTTTAGGTATACAGGATACAATCTCACCAGATATTTGAGAGGTATTTGTAGGTAATTGATGCATCACATTGCCTATTTTTGTTCTCTTGTTTATTTTTATATCTGAATGGATATGAAATTTAAACCATTTCCCTATTAATATAATGCATACTAATGGTATCAGTTGAGCAGTTGCTGTGTGCTGTTACTTGCTGCGTTTTGAAAAAAGAACCTGTTGTACTTGTGTGTACTTCACAACTTGTCGGATTCTTTCTCACCTTCTCAGTGACCAACCTTCCTCTCTCACATCTCCAATCTCAGCCCAACCACCTGTGTCTCCAAATTGATGTGCTCGCTGCTGCCGCACACACGCACTCCAGTTGACCACCTTCGTCTCCACTTTCGTTAATCTTTCGTCTCTCTCTGCTGTGGTCGTGAACCCGCACAACCCTGTATCTCCAAATGAGATGTCCACACAAGACTGACTCCATCTCACGTCTCCTAGGACACCCAATCCTCCGCATGCACCCTCACCACACACACACACACACACACACACACACACACACACACACACACACACACACACACACACACACACACACACACACACACACACACACACACACACACACACACACACACACACACATTTGAGTTCCCATCTGTCCACCACTAGCTCTCTAATCCTACTTCTCTCTCTGTCAGGTGTGTTTGTGTGTCTCTGTGGGTCTGCCTGTGGATGTTGGTGTATCCTCGTGTATCTGTGTGTGACGTGAAAGGCAGCAGGGCTTATCTTCGGCCTGTGTTCGATGTGGCGTAAACAAAAGCCGGCCCCAGCCCGCGCTGCAGCAGGACTTTAAACAATGTGTTACTAAAATGGGAAAACCCTCACTGCCCGCCCGCCTGTGTAAATCCCACTGCTTTCCCCAATTAACACCAGGGAGGAAACTCACCGTTCTGTGTGCAGTCTGCTGCTGTTTACAGTAGAGGAGAGGGAGAGAGAGAGGGGAAACATATTGCTCAGTTGTATAGCAACTGTGGTACAATATGCTGGAGCTGACATTTATGACTGTTTAGATAGCCATAACCACAGCAGGCGGTGATGGTAATAAGGCTGTGTTGACATTAGACCAGGTGGGAACATGTCGGCGTTGCGTCACTCTTCTATTGTTGGGTAATTAATGCTTAATTAGGAAGCTTGCTTCAACCAGCGGCAGGGTCGTTAAGAGAGGTGTCGCCCGCGCCGTAAACAAATGTTACCTTTACGAATGCAAATCGAGCGGCTGTATTTTATTTGTATTTTTTTTCCTCTGCCCTCTTTTTGTCCTTGCGCCGCCAAGCGTAAGGAGCGAGGCATCCATCTTGAGCTGGATGTGGGTGCTAAAGGATTGAACGGGGACACAAGGTTTCTTCTCTCTGTCGCGCTGCTGCTGAGTTGCTTATTTTGTCTCTTTGTCTCTCTTCTTTTCTTTTTTTTCTTTACAACGCAGCTCCGATGTGGTTTATTATGTGCTCTGGGTTGTTATTTGGAGATGGATCTCCCATGCCACTGTGCTGTCACACTCCAACCTATGGATGGAGAGGCTGGGAGGGGCGAGGAGGGAGGGATGGGGTGGGGGGGTACAGTCATTGGAGAAAGGGTTGTGTGTGCGTGTGTGTGTGTGTGTGTGTGTGTGTAGAGGGGGGTTAAAGCTTAGTTGGGGGAGGAGAGCCAGGGAGAAGAGGAGAGCATGCAGCGTGCAGCTGGAAGAGGCAGAGATGAGCGGAGGCGTGAAATTGGCAATGCACCGTCCATAAACCCACAGCCCCCTCTCAATCTCAGCCTACTGCCTGCTTGCCCCCTCCGCTCCGTTCTACCGAGGAAGGGACCACGCTACATGTGTACGTGAGTATGTGTGTGTGTGTGTGTGTGTGTGTGTGTGTCTGTACCCCAGTAAGCCACATATGACACATCTGCTTGCTATGCCCAAGTGATGCATTCTCTTGCTCCCTCCCCTTGCACGTACGTCTTCATTGACATGCACACACACACACACACACACACACACACATCACCTCCAACCTCCCTGCCTGCCCCTCCTATAGAGTGGTCATAACTCACCTTAATTGTATTTTGTAGGTGGTGCTCAGACGTAGAGTGCATGGTGAAATGTAGCTGGGACCGTGAGAGAGCAGTAATGGGAGTAAGGGCAGGACACTGGAAGGAGGGAAACGACCGACCTACTGGCCCCTGAAAATACACATTATACATTTAGGGTGGACACACACACACACACACACAAACACTCACATAAACACAAGGGTGGCACATGTACAAAAACACATTATGGGAAAGTCTGCACTCTCGCAAAGTCAAACGCACACACATGGAGCACTTGGCCGTTTTACGTACATCTGCATAAATTATTAGTTGTGCGTGAATGAACTTGTGCAAGAAGGAGTCATTGCACCCCTTCTCCTTTATACCTGGGCTATTTCCATATGCTGGGGACCTTGAGACGTCCCAGTCTTGGCTGCACAATCAAAATACTAATAACATGTTTGCACCTTGGAAAGGTGTACAGCCTTTGCTGCGTAACCAATACCACCCCCCCCCCCCCCCCCACCTCCGATGGGAGACGGCTTGTCCAATAACCTCTGACCTAGGTAATCAAACGCACCCGACAAAATCTACACGCAAGACCGTCCTTGCCTGCTTAGAGGGGCGAAAACCAGGATAACTTAATACCACTAGCCACCATCGTATCACTTATTTCAGGCTAAAAGCGTCGGTCTCTCCGACAGCCGGATATCAACGATTTTAGCTGTGTGTGTGTGTGTGTGTGTGTGTGTGTGTGCAGTAGGTGTGGGAGGACTGGACGTACACCAGGGTGGACCCGCTCTCTTGAGCCACCCCTGGAGGAGGAACCCTGTGTGGTTGGGAACCTCGCTTGGGTTGTTAAAGGGCAGCTTCAGGACCCTGGCCCTAACACCCCTAACTTAAAGTACCAGTCTAAATCCCTATTGCTTCTTAATACACAACCGCTAGCGTCTAAACATTATCATCAACACTGCAACATCATATATGATACATCAGCAGAGCTTCAACATCAATTCTCATCAGAAACCTATGTCTACACAAATTCTAAATCAATTATCAATTTTCATAACAGAGCTATGAAAACAGCCTGAGCCAACCGAGTTCGTAAATCACATCATTTATTTTATCTCTAACTTTTAACAGTAATAACATTTAAATTCTATGTCTAATCTAAATTCTTACTGTCAGCCTATCCCAGGGGAAGAGCACTCTTACCTTTATGAGACTACGGGAACCCCAACAGAGATGAGCAACACTGGACTTTGGTCGGAATGCACAAAATACAAACCAGTTTTATTTGGTTTTCACAAAAAGTTAAATAATCGAATTACAAAAATTTAAATATCGGAAAAGTTGATACAAGAATCAAATTCTCTAGAGCATGCACCTCACAGAAGTCATCTCTCGGTCTTCACGTAAGCCTCCAACCTCTCTCCTCTCCTCTTTATCCTCGTCTTTCTCCATCCTTCATGTCCATATTTGGTAGACAATAGTTCCTTCTCAGATCATTTGACGAAACAGTTCAAGTATTCATTAACATTTTGACAGGCCTAATTTAAATTTTAAACAACTTCCCCCCGTTAACCCCTCTTTTCTGAGGAAGGGGTGTAAGGGGAACTTTGTGACATATGCTTCTGACCACCTGCCCTCCTTCTTTATGACCTCGAGAACAAGTACACATGGTATCTTCCCGTGTTCTATGCCTTAAGGATACAATGCACACAGAGTGAGCCTGATGTTACCCAGATACAGCATATCCTATACTTCACTAATTGTACGGCCTGCACGGTGTGGCGCAGGATGCTTCAGTACATAGGCCCCATTGAGCAGGGTGTCTCTTTAACTAACTGATTTACTTATTAACTTTCCCCTTTACTCCCCTGCTGACTGTCCATCTTTGTCTCTATTAGTTTACATTATTCATTTTACTTACACATACATTCAGCATTATAATTTTCACATGATTATATTTTGATAAAGGATATAAAGTTACATATTAAATCAAAATCATCCTTGAACCATCTCGATACAATATGGGAATACATGTAACAGTGTAAGTGTCAGCCAGATGCTCAAACTTTATGATTCCGTCATTACGTTCTGTCTTTGTCTCGTCTCTCGCCCCTCAGGCAGAGAAGGGTCTCTTAGAGTATCACAGTTCATCTGCAGTTTGCACCGGCACTACAGCCTTCTCCTCGATACTAGTATTTGTTTGATCATAGTTACATTAAATCGACTAATCAACTGATGAATTCATCATTTTAATACCAAGATAGTTTCTAGGTGTAGCGTGTCTCGGACATTATTGGTGGATACCTCAACAACCTCAAATGCATTTATACTGCCCGTATGATTTTCGAACAGTCATACCTTCAAATGTGTCTGCACACGCGCGCACTCCCACCTTTTTCCCTCACAGACAGCCTTGTTAATCAGTGTCATAGTAAATCAGAGGCCTGGGGTGTGAGGTTGGGTGGCATAATAAGCTCATCTGGCCAGTGACAAGGTTTTCTCTGCTGCTGTGTTGACTTGACTGGTCTCAGGTAATTAAAGCAGCAGCCACAACTGTGCTGGTCCATGCCCCTGTGAGTCCTCCATTGTCAATCCATTAGCAGCTAAACTGGACAACCTGCACTTGGGTTGACGCGCGCCGAAGAAAGTCAGTATGACGCTAATCAACTTCGCTGGGGAGGAACTGTTATGTGGTATTTAACTGGACATGTCCAAGGGAGGAGGATGAGAAACAACAAGAAGTCCCCCTCATGAATCACCTCGATAAGAGCAGATTGATGCAAAGGCAGAATACTTAAACTGTCCGTCATCCCGTTTGTTGAGGTAAACAAATTGTACATGCATAGTGTTGTTTGTTTTTCGCTTTCATCCAAACAGAGTTAAGCCATTAAGTCCCGCCCACACCGGAGGGGGAAACCATCCATCGCTCTCCATTGACTTTGTATTGTGTGAAGGTGCCTCCTTGTCACTTTCGTCTGTTGGCAAAAAAACAGCAAAATGCCTAAAAGCTGCTGTGTGGTGGGATGCATACCAACAGGGTAAAGATCCCAGAACTTAGCTCCTATTGATTCCTTGTTTATAAATGAAAAAAATTGAAACATTTGCAAAAAACTATTAAAACTAAAAGAGACACAAAAAAAATCAATAAACACAATGATATCACAGCGTAAGGCCTGCATACAAATAAAGCTAATTAATGAACTGACAATAAAGTTGTGCAGGGATGCTGTATTGTTGTAGGCCAACAGGAAGTTAGCATCACACTGGTTCCTTCCACAAAAATCCGATGCGATTTTTGGAAACAAATTTCCCCTTGCGGGATGAATAAAGTATCTATCTATCTATCTATCTATCTATCTATCTATCTATCTATCTATCTATCTATCTATCTATCTATCTATCTATCTATCTATCTATCTATCTATCTATCTATCTTAATTGTAATTTGGATTATTGTATCACAACACAAACGGCAACAAACTACTTTGTATTTGTTAAATCATTTTGGGGAAATATGCTTATTATACACAATGACAGTGGCAGCACATACCGCTTAACTCCTTCAGTTCTTACCTTTCACAATAAAAGCCCTAGACATAAATGATGCATTACTGCTTACCAGGGGAATATTAATGAATTCTGAGGCAAAGCAACAAAATAGCTTACAATATGTAATTATTACAAAAAAAATGATGTCTGTATTTACAATGCATGGTTCACCAACCGACGTTAATCTGGCATGTTTTAAATACTGAAATCTGAAGCCATATCAAAAGTTTGAAAACTTGCATGTATGTATATATACGGTCATAAATGTGTGTATATGCATAGTCTAATATGGGTGTGCATATACACCATGTGTGTGCATGACTGTATAATGAAGGCAGTTAAAAGGGCATACTTTAGATTTGTCTTCCCCTTTTTCAAGGGGGGGGGGGCTTCCATCAGACAAGGTCCAGTAATGAGAAGCCAATTGACTTTCCACTGCAGCCTTCAGCCGCCACAAAGAAAAAGAACAAACCTCTCCATTGTTATCTCTTCTTCCACCCTCTTTCATCTCTCCCTCGATGGTCAAAAGGAGGAATGTAATTTCAGCCAGGTCCTACTTCACACCTTCAATTTGTCTTTTTGCTGCTCACACCCGCGCCCTCCCTCCTTGCCTGCCCCTCCTCTCCCCTCCCTTCTCCATTGCCTCCCCCTCCTTCCCTTTGCATGTCTCCCTCTCTCCATCCATCTTTCTGGCTGTCACTCTCTCTCTCTCTCTCTCTCTCTCTCCCTTCTGCCTGTCTCTCTCTCTTTCCCTCTCTCCCAGTGCAAGGTGATGGAGGCGGGTGTGTGTGGGTCTCAGAGAGCACGCCTCAGGGATTATACAGCCCGCTCGCATGAAAGATTCATGATGCTCGGGATTGTGTGTGTGTGTGTGTGTGTGTGTGTGTGTGTGTGTGTGTGTGTGTGTGTGTGTATGTCTATCCCTCATGCTCAGGCACTGACTGGAAAAAGGGAACAGAGAGAGACAGAGAGAAAAGGAAAGAGGGTGGGGGGGGGGATGGAGAGTACAGAGTGTGAGACAAATTGACGGTGCACAGGGCGAACTCTCCAGGCTGCGATTATACTACTGGCTTATTTTTTTTTTGCACACTTTCAGACGCCATCTTGGTTAGGCCCAGAAATAACCAATTGCAAAAGTTTGGAACACAAGTTTCTGAATGTTTAAAATAAACTGAAGCCTTGACATTTTGGAGATAAATTGACAGGCGTGTGCCCTCTATTCGCTATCAGCATACTGCCGCGCACCCATTTCTCTAAAGAAATATGTCTTCCTCAAGGTTTTTCATGGAGAAAGTGGTTAAGTTGTTGTAAAAGACAAACGTGGCCCCTAAAGCAAAAATAACAACGAAAAAACCTGAAGAAATCGAGACAATAGTGTCCGAGGTAGAGGACAGACCTCTTCAAGAGGCTTGGGCTGCAATAGGCGGTGAGTGTTGTGTCCCCTGAGATAAGCACTGTGGCTCAAATAAAAAAGAAATACTTTGATATTAAAGGAATGACAGACCAAAAGAACAAGAAGGAGACAGGTGGCTGAGAAGGACAAGGACAATCTGATTTGTCAGCCCCGAGATGAGAGACTCGCCGCAATAATTGGACAAAAATTCATAAGTGGGCTATGTCCAAGAAATAAAGGTGAAAGTGATGTCATCGAGCAAGGCCTTTCACCCAGAGCTAATTTATTTCATAACTGTATTAGGGCTGCACCGAATAAAAAAACAGGTTTTTATCCAACGAAATAATCTGCTTCAATCCATATTTGGGGGCGTTAATCCTTTCAAAAACATATTTCTAACTGCGGTCAACAAGCTGGATGAAAGACATTCAAAGATTCATTCCAAAAAACCTCAATATGTGCTTTGAAATAATGCATTTTAATTGACAATAATAGTTTTTTAATATTGTCTACATTAAGACAGTCAGTCGGACCTATTTGTGCACACGCATGGTTTAAGGCAATTCTACATTTGTTTGCAGAGGAACAACAAATTCATGTTCGAAATGACCGATTAATGCCAGATGTGTGTGTTTAAGTTTAAGTTTGTGTGAATGAGGCTCGTTGAAAAATTCCAAAAGCTATTTGTTGCAGTTTGGTGGCCATATTCATGTCCTGCACCATGAACAAATCACTCTGTAGTCAACAGTGCTGTGGATAGAACAGAATCATTTTCTTACCAATTTAATATGTGAATTAATAAAAAGTCATTCAAAAGCATGATTCTTTTACATAGCCTAATGATGTCCTTAAATATTTTCTCCCGCAGTGATCATGACAGGATCAAAGCTGATACTGGGTACTCTCACACACATTTGAATCTGTAAAACTGTGAAACATGACACTACCCCACCCATTTACACGGTCCAACCAAGGTCCCATGTCAGTTCTCAGTTCCACAGAATAGAGTGGACTCGTGAAAAAACCTCCCTAATATATATTTTTTACAGGACAGCGACAATGCCGTTGCCATGCTGTGCAAACATACAAATAAACCAACCTGTGTAAATCCAACCTCCATAGAACTTAGTGGGCGTTCAGACCAAAAATAGCACCGGGATCAAAACTGCAAGAGGCTGCGTTGGTGCGTGGGCGTATTGCTACAGGTGCTGGTGAGATGAGATACAATTCAGAAGTTCCGTTTAAGTGATGCGTCCGTGAGTTTGAGCGCTAATCAGACACGGGAACACTACACAGCGGTTTATGATGCTATGAATCGGCACCCCCACTGTGCCAACTCACCGACATCAATGAGGGGGCTGTGTGTGTCTTTTTAAAATGCAGTTATGTTTGTCTGGACACGGCTTAACACGTAGAGATACACAACACACATACTCTGTTTATCTCTCTCTCTCTCTCTCTCTCTCTCTCTGTAACTAGCCTCTTGTTCCGTCAATTACCGTTCATGAACTCGTTCCTGTTACTGTGCGTTGTGCCGCTCGCCTCAGACAGATGCGAGCATTTAATTGTTGGCGATGGGCAGGAGATGTCAACACAAAAGCACAGTCGGTATGATGCTACAGCAAATATAATCAAATATAATACCGTCTCAACAAAATGGTTTGTAGTTAGGAAAGGTTGTTGGTCATCAATACACAACTCTAAGTGATAGATTTAGTGAGGTTGGCACACTTCAAACCCCCCCCCCCCTCTCTCTCTCTCTCTCTCTCTCCCTCTCTCTCCCTCTCCCTCTCTCTCCCCCCCCTCTCTCTGTATTTAACTCCCTTCTCATCAGATCCATGCCAGGAAAGACCGGCTGGCACAAGACTTTGCTACGAGCTTGCTCAGCCAGAGGAAGTGTGTCATTGCCAAGTATCTATTGGTGTAGGACAACTCTATTCATGTGCCTTCACCTTGACTGTCTGCGAACAAAGGGAGAGGAGTGGGAGTGGGAGGAGGAGGAGGAGGAGGAGGAGGAGCGGTGGCGGTTGTGGTTGTGCGCGTGTTTGTCATGTGTATGTGTTTATCCAAACCTCGCTGGGTGCTCTAAAAGCCCCTTGCAGGCCTGTTACCCCCCTTTCTCTCTCCAGCATCTTCAAACACATTACATTATTGCCGCTTTTGATTGCATTTCAGATTAGAGAGCGCTGGTGGGAAGAGAGCAGAAGAGTCAGATAGACGGGGAGAGAGAGAGAGAGAGAGAGAGAAGTGATGGCCGAGGGAGAGGGATGGATGAGGATGAGAGATATAGAACGCTAGGGAAGAGAGGGAAGGGCAGACCAAGGGGAGACAGACAGGGCGGATGAGAGAGAGAGAGTTTAAATGAGAGACAGACAGAGAGAAGAGGGGAAAACGGAAAAGAAAGAAGAAGAAAAAAGCGGAGAGGAAGAGCCTCTGGGGGAGCGTATTATACGGCCGTTACCCCCCCTCCGGTGCGGCAGAGAATGGGAGAGGCTGAGTACCCACTATTCCAGTGACCTTGGAGGTCAGTCGGAGGAAAGCAGCATTAATCAAACTGACGCCCAGGCTGAGGCGGATGATAGCAGCAATGCTCGCCCCCCCCCCCCCCCCCCCCCACCACCACCTTCACCCACACCAAACACTCACCCACCCACCCATCAACACCAGCAAACCCTCTACCACATTTATTTGCATTCTTCCTCTACCCGCGCTTAAATGTTGTGTCTCTCTGTTGTCTTGCTTTTCACACATCACCCTCTTCCCTTCTTATTTCTCATTCCTTCCGCCTCTCCCTCCTCCCCTCCTCTTCGCGTGCCCTGAACCCTCTCCGGATCTCCGGCTACAAACAGTGAATTAACCCATCTCCACCCTGTGTTAATGGACTTCTAAATATCAGCCAATGCCTGTGGATATGCCACCAACATTTACATTGGATGTGGGATTGAGTCAGTTGCCTCCCGGCCACTAGCAGACGCGTAGCTATCGATTCGCTTGTTTTGCTCTCTGAGTTTGTGCATATTTTTGCGAAAATGGCTGATGGGGAGGCAGATTGTCATGTTTGTCTGAATGCATGTGTGCATGTAATGAATGCGAATAAAAAAATGCAGGGCCAGACCTAAGATATTGATGCCATTCATTTGGCCTTTATCGTGCCCTTTTTTCTAATGTCAAACACGCATGTAAATGCAGAAGCAATCATTATTTTCACAGCATTGCACAGTTTTGACCTTGAGTCGGATGTAAGTATAGAAGTAACTCGTTTTGAAACTTTTTTTTAAAACAAAATTGCTGAAAATAAATCCCATTTATATACAGATGAGGATCCATACAGCCACGATAGGACTTCCTTGGCCCAAATATACGGCTTTAACCCGCCACCCTCCCCACACTGTTCAATGCCAGCCAGCCAGCCAGTGAAAAATACAGTCTACAAGCAAGTGTGTACATGTGGTACTTCTGTGTGTCAGTCAATACAAACCAATCAATACACCCAGGGCCTTTACTGAATCAGGTGTGTGAGAGGGAGAGAGAGAGAGAGAGTGTGTGTGTGTGTGTGTCTGCGTGTGTGCGTGTGGGTTGGGGGGTTGTTAAAAGAGGCCGGGTTAATCTGTGACTGCTCGTCTGCGCTGATGATAGTATTGATCTGGTGAAGAGCATCTGAAGGTCAGGTTATGTGGTCTCTGTTTGGACCGCCTTGATCTTAATGCACTGTCTGTCCTTTCACTGCCGCTATACAACAGCAGATACTACTTCATTTCTAATGGAAACATCAAGTATGACAGCGGAGGGCCCATAAAGAGCAAACGGACAGAAAAATGAATCTCTGGCTTTGGGTTTTAGAGTTCAAAGCTCAGGTGAAACAATGTGTGCGCGTCACTGTTTTGGGCGATGGGCCCAGTAGAACGATTCATGCGCGGCGTTATTATAAGCAGCTGCTTCTGTAGCAAGCAGAGGACCGAGGCCGAACAGTGGTTCCTGTGATGTTAGCGTTTTTTGATTGACACTTCCACTACCTTCCCTCTCTGTGGGTCATTATCATCATTTCAGAATGATGAAACAGAAACTAGGCTTGTTAGCACTTAATTATTCATTTGAATCCATAAAGGCAATCAATTAAGCTTAAGTGTGCAATAAATCTGATTAACCAGTCAGTTCCCAAAACACCATAAAATCCACGCAGGTCTTATACCCTGGTAATGAGTTTGCAAGTGGGGAGGGGGAAGGGGGCTAATAAGTGTGGGTGCTCACCCACAAACACACACACACACACACACACACATACAAACCACTATTGTCTTTATCTTCTTTTTTTTTCGGGTGATAATTTGACGTATTAGCATTTGGGGATGAAAGATAAGCAGGGCTTAATGTATGCTAATATTAAGGTCTGTAGCTTGCAACAAAATAAAGCAAGGTCATCAGGAAAAAGGCGCAGCTGTAATTAATAGATGAATTCATTACAAAAACAATGACTCAGTTTAAAAAAAACACTCATTAACAAGATAAGGGGTTTGAAATGAAAACAGGAACGTTAATGTGTTGACAATGAGAGTGACTGAGTTCAACCTTGGGATGCTGTGAATGCAGTGTGTCTGTGCGTTTGATTGGGCGAATCTGCCGGCCTCTTTTATTTATTTTTATTTTTTCAGCCACCGCTGTATCATTCCTCATTATTCTCTGACACACTCGCTCGCAGCCTCTCTGCCTCCCTCCCTCTGTTTCCAGCCTCCTTCTTTCCCTCCCTCCCTCCCTCCCTCCCTCCCTCGCTGGCCTTTTACCTGCTCGCTCGCCTCGGGGGAAATTACCACAGCTCTGAAACGCTGTCCTACTGCACTGCAACGCTCCGCTCAGCCCTGCCTCCCTCCACAGCACACACAAATGGACACACACGCGCAAACTGTGGACATGTGCTCACTATTGTCCTCCCCCCGCAATATATTATGTACCATACAGCAGTATATGGAGGATTAGAAGCATCTTGTTGCCAAGGTCTGCTCCGCATTTGTATGCAAGACTCTAAAAGTGCGTCCGTGTTTGTATGTACATGCGCGCATGTGCGTTTTAGTGCAGTGTGCATTCATGTCCCTACCTAATGGCTTTTATGTGTCAGACCTCTTCTGTTCAGGGTAATTCACTCTTTATTCTTAATGAAAGTTAAGAAAAAGGATCCCTTCGCCTCTCAAAGACTACCATGCCTTCAGCTAATTGCACTCTGTCCTCATCTCTCGATGCAACGCTACAGACCTTAGAGATGAGCAGCTCAGCAGGTTTTTTTTTTTTTAACCACTCTTTGCTGTTGTTTAATAGGCGCTTCAATCACATTGCAAATCAGAGTGAGGAAAACTCACAATGGACGTTTCAGCTCGATCGCACACAGATCCAACTTGCTAACTAGCCTCGAAGTAGGCAGACTGGGAGACTGGCCACGCAGCGGTCTTCTTATGTGCAGTTAGGAGATGGCTTTCATTCGGCTCCTTCCTCTGTCAGAACCACCATCACGACGACCCTTTTGCATATGTCAAGTCATGCCTTTGGAAATGTCACTTTGAGCGAGGCGGCAGTGGCTCGCTGTCTGCATTTCGATTACTCACATGCATTAAGTCCAGACTGTTGGGGAGGGCTGCGTATTCATAATCAATACCAAAATACTGACACCCCCCCCCCCCACCTTCCCTCCGACTCATCAGTCATTCTGCATCACACAGCAAACTATGAATGTCTTCTTCTCCTGCTAGAATGCAGTCACTGGGGAATGACGATTTGAACCAAGATCTGCTTTTGGATTCAGTGCTGTCGTGAAATGTTTGGCTACCCGCTCAGATCATGTTTGTCTGGTTAATTCCACAAGATTAAACATTAAGCATTTGGATAGGGGCTTTGTATTGGAGAGTCAAGGCCAAGAAAGCGCTAAAAATTCATTTGATGATCCCATAAATTCTGCTAGTCTGTCATAAACTATGGAATCTATTTTGACTGCTGAAGCAAACAACAATAATACAGCCTGTTGGGATTCTTTTTATGTAATTTCGTCTGATGACTCGTCAGCCTTTTATGAATCTGTGTGATTGTTAATGATTCTGGATGGACTTGCTTTCTCTCATGGGAAACATGTTTTAAATGGCAAAATGTAGCCACAGAGCACAATGCATTAAATATGCATGTAGCCACGTAACACACAAGTGTGCGAGTGTGTATTTGCGACGTGAGAGTGAAGCCAGTGTGTGTGTATGCTTTGCATAAGAATCTGCGGTTTCGGTGTGTGCACATGCGTTCTTGTATGAATTTGTGCATGTGTGCGTGTCCGTCTGGCAGACTCCGGCAGCAGGCTTGAAATTAAAACCTTATGCGTAACGCGGCTCATGATTGGACTGGAATTAAAACAAAAGGCAGAGGAGCGCACTGAAAGGAGCAAAGGAAAAAAAAAGGAGAGAGGAGAAAGGGAGAATGGCGAGAGCAGGAGGAGGAGGAGGAGAAGTGTATTGTCTGAGAGGGGAAGGAGTGAGCGATTACCTCTGCTGCAGTCCTACGGCTTGTGTCTGGGCTGCTTCCTATCAGAATGTCAGAGCGGACCTTTCCCATTGGCTCGCTTCTGTCAGCAGTCTGCTTAAATGTGAAAGCAATTGAGGAAATTGGTCGAAACATCTCAGAATAAGCCGTGAAGAGCCGGAGAGTGGATGTGTAGAAGGAAGTGTGTGTGTGTGCGAACACTCACGTATACACATGTCTGCACACAGAGACTCACACACACACACACACACACACACACACGCCAACATTAACACGCACACAGGCACCTGAGGAGCCTTTGATGGCTAAGATCATGTCAAACCACGTACCGTTTCTCAGTTGTCCTTTGCGGTGCACAGATTTCCATCTTCATCTTTGATAACTCATGCGAGACTACATGAAGGAGAGTTTAAGCTACGAGTAAATGAAAGTACTTTAGCTCGCAAATCACTGGATTGATGCTTCAAGTGTATGGCACATTCGTTCGAGATCCACATGGAACACAATTCATTTAGGTGGCATGAATGAACAGCAAATATCTGCATACAATTTAATAGTCTGTGATCTGCAGTGAACTACATATCCCTTCAGGCGTTTCTGAAGGCATTCCCCTCTCCTCTCACCTCTTTTAACCCTGAGTATGGAACATCTGCTTTCTCCATTCAGTCGGAGCTTGCTATTTTAATAGCTCTGGGCATCTTGCCTTGAAAAGGAGAGAGAGAGAGAAAGAGAGAGAGAGGGAGAGAGAGAGAGAAAAATAAAAAAAAAGTTTTGGGCCGGGGCCCCTGGCTTTCTCATTAGTAGTCTCTACCAGTTGATGTATAGTAGCCCAGAGCTTTGCTGAGAGAGTTCTCACTGGTCAGACTTCCCCTTTGTGGACTGCAGCCTTGACCCCACCTCACTGTGTGTGTGTGTGTGTGTGTGTGTGGGTGTGTGTGTGAGAGAGAGAGAGAGTGTGTGTTTGTCTGTGCACAGAGCCGACATTTCCATAAGAAAAGAGCGCAGAGAATGGACAGGGGCCACACATTTTCTTTCTCCGAGACGGCTGCAGACGCGGTTGAGGGGGTGCGAGGGCGACCTCATCCATCATGTTGTGAATAGCCTGGAATGAACGCCACATGTTTCTGGACATCATGTGATCGAGAGATTCTTGACAAAGGTCATCTTGGGTAGAGAAAACTTTGCGTGGGCCCTTTAAGAGACATTTTAGTCTGCTCAGTAAAGTCCATGATGTAAAACTGCTTGTAGACTTTTTTAACTTATCTATTTCTGTGTCTCTTTTGCACTATTTTGGTCATGAATTAAGGTGTCTTATTTCTATACTGTAAAGTATTTTGTGTCACTACGGGAGAAAGTGTTGAAGTAACTATTTTTAGGTACTTTCTTTCCCTGCAACATCATCCTCCCAAAATCCATAGCAGCATTATTAATAAATCACGTTTGTTTCTTTTTTTAAGCTCACAGTATTCGCTGCATGCTTTTCAGCCACTACATTGGAAATAAGAGCCGCCTGTCCGTCCATCCTCTGTGGACGCTGTGGAGGTCTGGCAGGCGGAGGAGGGCGGGCCGGAGGGCGGCGGGCGGAGTCGGCGTCCTCCGTTTTGGTTGGTCGGGAGTGACGTATCTGGAGGCACTTCCTGGTCTGCGTGCTCCCTGGGAGGAGGAGAGCGAGACTGCGGTGTTGTTAGTTTGAACAAAATGGCTGCGAGACCACTGTCAACGAGAGCTCACTGAACGCCTACCATGACCGTCCGCTCCGCTGTCTGGATCCACACAGAATGTATTTCCCCGGAGTCGTTTCTCACTTTGCATTCGCGGTAGCCAGCCCGTCGCTAGTCGTCCAGCTGGCGACCTAAACAACAACAACAAAACGTTTATTTTGCACTTTAAAACAAGTTGTCTGGCTGACGGCCGTCGGCTTGCTCTTTTACGCCGATAACCGCCTGATTTTTTTCCGCTTTTGCAAAACCTCGCAACGAGTTACAGCGTCAAGCAGCTGGCGCATTATTTCGCTGCTTTTGAAAGTCATTTCTATTCGTGTTTGGGGTTTTTTGTTGTTGTTTTTGTTGTCAGTGGCGCTTCGTTCGCCTCCCCGCCCCCTCCCCCCATTATAGCGTGACGTTTTAACGAACTGTTTTTCGACGATTTTCTTCTGTGTTGGTTTTGTTCAAAGCGTGAATTACCGTACCTGCTGTGTGTGTGTGTCTGGCTGAGTAGCCGCTGTTTACCTCGCTATCTTGTCACCAGTCGGCTTATCTTGCCAAGTCCGACTTTAACTGCGACTGAATCTCTGCTCCATCTCTTTACGGGTAACTTCAGAAAAGACATTGGAGAATGCTTTTCTGCATATTTTTTTTTTCCTGCCATGAACCGACTCTACACTGAAAGCTGCCAAAACTGTGGTTTAAACGCAAGGTAAGTCTCCAATTCATAGCTTTTCTCTCGTGCGATAACTTGATGAATGCCACTGATGCCGATCAGTGTTTAAAAAAAAAAAAAAAAACGTGTTCAGAAGCTAGTTGCAGTGTCACATAAATAACGCTAATCAAACTAATGTCATATCGCGACATTGGTTTGCAAAGCATTGGCTAACCCGTGGATCTATGATGCAGCCTGTCTCCGTTACAACCACTTACGACGTTAACACTACAGCAATCAATGTCAAGTGTCGCGTAATTAAAACACCCATTAACACCGACCTGGGCTTATTTGTGGTGTCACCGATAAGCGATTTTATTCACAATATTCGTGTAGCCTGGGCTCATTGTGTGTGGATTTGAGACAGTCTGGTTCAAGGTGTTTTTTGAGAGGAGTCCCCTACCAAAAAAAATGAGGAACAGTGCTTTTATGTGATGTTGGATCGATGAGAAAAGACCCATTTGATCCGTGGTATTCTCCCATGTGCTGCTTTTGGGACATTCGTTATGGTCCATGACTGAAATGTAGTTTGTGTTTATTTGAACGTTGGTAACTTTTCCGTTATATCACAGCTCTTTCGTGATTGGCCGAGTGGACAGGGAACACACTCGGTACATGTGAGCGTGTGATGTGATGGTTTCTCCAACCGACTGAGAGAATTGCACTGCCCCCATCCCATGTTTCTGTAGTAATCAGGTTAAAGGCAATGGTGATTGGCTTTAATCACACACTGTTATCTATAGCATGATCGCTGCCAGTGTTACTGTGTTATGACAGCAGGACGTCTCGTGCCCTGCACGTAGAGAGGCTGCAGTGTTTCCTCAGTGTGACACATTTTCACCCGATCGTTCCGTTATCACTGCTCTTCAGTCTTTGGTTCATTCTGTAGCGTTATCGCATCCTGCATCTTGCACACTATTGTACATTCCACTATACTAATTCCAAGTAATATTAAACATAACTGTTATGTCCCCCCCCCCCCCTTGCTTGGTGAGAAAGACGGAGATACTGATTGAACTGTCGCCTTCCATTGCATCCCCCCCCCCCCCCCCCCTTCCTGCATCCTGTCCCCAGGCACTGGAGTATAGCTTTTAATATCTCCTCCGCGTGTCTTAATTGAAGTACATAATTTCCTGTTCAATTTCGAACCCCCCCCCTCTCACCCTCCTCTCTGACATCTCTGTCATCACTGTCTTATCTCTATCGTCACACACCAGTGAGGTGATGAAATGCGAGCGGCAGCGACAGAGACACACACGGCGGCTCTGGAGACTGTTGGGGCATTTATTTGCGCGTACGGGTACATTCACGTGTGTGGATGCAGTCGTGCCCGCTCGTGTACATGTCTTGGAATGTATAGTGTTGTGTCGTGTGTTTGTGTCCGAATCGGCCAACGAATGCGCACGTGGAATGTTTTTTTTTTGCCATGGGAGCACACGGCCATTTGGGTCAAGCTCACAGCCAACCGCAGTTGGTTAATGCCCTGCAGTTGCTCAGGTTGTGAGCAGCCTCACGCATACCCTAAGTACCCAGCTGACTCCCAGACACAGGCACACACACACACATACACACAGAGCCCTGTTCTTACCCAGGGTCAGGGGTCGTCCCGGCCATGCACACGACCTTCTGTCCAAAAGTCTGAAGAGCACGAAGTAAGGGGGTGGCCGTGAAAAGATGTTGCAGGGGCCCCTGTGCGTAAAATGAGTGAATAGGGAGAAAAGAGAGACCTAAAACCTGGTAAGAGGGAGGAGGGAGTCTGCTAGTTTTCTGAAATACCACACAGTCAGACTCTTCCCAGACGTAACTGCTTTAGCACCATAGCTACCACTGCAGCCACAGCAGGTGGCTTATCTGGAGGGCACCAGGTCAAATACGGGGGGTGTGTGTGTGTGTGTGTAGGCCTTAGGTCACCGGCACTGGGGGGGGGGGGCAAGACGTGTTGTGTTTTGCAATGAAGATGTCAGCACTGCTTCTCTTTTTGAACCTTCTTGCACATGTTTTGTCTACAGAGCAGTATGAAAGGTTTGGCTTTGTTACCTTTTGCTTCTGAGGGGAATGCATAAATTACCCACCGGGAGAACACGGGTAGCGCTGATGGAGGGCATGGAATGTCTATGAACGCACGCCAACATCTGCAAATCCACACACAGAAATTGCACAGAGCTCTATAAATTATCTACATCTATAATTGGTTCTTTCTCAGTGCATCAAGACCCAAAATGAGAAATGCAGTCTCTCACTGGGGCCCAGACTCCATGAATTACATTACTACTTGTGCCATTTTGGCAGCGCACTTGCAGGGAAAAACCCATAACCCACGTTGGCTCTGGATCCAACCAGGCTGTAGGCTGTTGGCATCCAGACATTGTTTTGATTAGAGTGTATTATTACAAAGCCACGAGGACAAACCCTCCACCCCCAGCTCCTTATCACGAGGAGGCGGGATCGTTTGTTTGAAAGGAAACTGAAAGCTGGCCCGTCTGACCCTTTGCAGACAAAACATGGCCGGTCCAGTCCTCGGGTTGCTATCATTAGCCTGGTTTCCACTACAGGGCTAAATGTAACTGGAGTGAGCCTGCTTGTCTTATATCACTGTATCACCCATAAACAGTGTTGGTTCTCCAGTTTAGAATTTTAATTTCTGCACAGTAGTGTATTTTCCCCCCCTGGGGACTGCAATATCAAACAAACAAAGTTCTTTCCATCGCCCGTCAGACATTTAGTGTTTGCTCTGGTAAATCTCACTTAGTTGTGCTTTGGAGAAGTGGCTTGTGTTGTCTATCCCTTCTCGCCGTCATTGACCTTAGCCCAGGTCTGTCCGTGGTAGTCACTGAGCCGGTGATTATGTGGCTTTTCAAACCACGGTGCTGATAGATAACACGCTTAACACTGCCGCAGGGTGCTGCTGCAGTAGGGGGGGGGGGGGGGGGGGCAGTAGAATCAGCTGGATTCAATGGGAGGCTGCCAAAAGCTGTTACCTTCTTCCTCTACTCTGTGGATGACTATTTTGAAGTCAAAGGGGGGGAATATAAAGACTTGCCAGCCAGTTGTGTTTGGTGTGGCCGTTGTTATAGGGTTGTATAGTTGTAGTATTCTTACTTGGATGGACATCACCCTGAAAGCAAACAGTACCAATCTGTCATTAATAATCCCAAGTGCCCGGACTGACATATTCTGTGAGAGGGTGCTTTGTTTTGTTTCTGTTGCATGTACACCATTAGTGACCGGGTCTACACGGTTTACGCATCCTGGGTTCTGACACTAATCAGCTTTGGAATGAGACGGGATCTGGTGTTATGATAGTCATAATCTTATCTGCCAAAGTAGACGCTTTCCAAGTGTGTCAAGAGTGTGAGCTGCATTCACTTATTTTTTTAATAGTTAGTTCTTCAGCGGAAAGGTTTAAAGTATAGCTTCAGTCCCATGTGAAGGGCAGCCATGTTGTGGTGACCAGTAGTACTCTGGTTCCCCTCCTGCTCCAGTACATGTAGTATGTCGTATACATGTAGTATGTCATCTACATGTACTATGTCATCTACATGTAGTAGTTCATATACAGGGCTTTTGCACGAAGAGATATCGTAGCGTTATAACCAAAGAGTCCAATGTGTATTGGGGGGTCCGTGTAGCCCCCCCCACCTTCTTGTCCGACTTGTGTGCCACCGGAGGGGGCAGAGCTTAAGGGGGCCTCACCAAGGGTAAGCCAGGCCCGGGGTTGCAGGCAGTGGGGGGATGGGGGATGCCAAGCTGGAACCGTCGAGCCGCTGCCTGTGAGTCTTGGCAGGGGTCCAGGGGAATGTTCAATGTGCCCGAGGTTCGGTGGGGGGCCCCCCCCGCTTCCCTCCCCCTGCTCCGTGTTGGCTAATTGGAGGGACGTGGGGAGAAGGAGAGGGCCCCGTCACATGGAGGATAACGGAGAATATGCAGGACTACAGTGTTCCCTTCTTTCCGGCTCCAAACCGACATTAGACGGCCTAGGGTTATGTAAAAGGACTTAGGCCCCACAGCACTTCCAAAGCCTTCTGTTACTTCTCTGTGAATAGCACCAGCATGATCTGCTCGCCCCTATGATGAGGCCATGGCTAGTAAGCGCAGATACATTTTTTTTTTTTGCTGTCTTGGGAATGTTTGTTTTATTGCCATAATCGACTCGAGTGCAATCGATGAAGTTCAAGTGTTTTCATTCAGTGTGTTTTAAGGACTTCGCTGGAGATGACCAACAAGACGTATCTTGTGACGTTCGAGTTGTGACCTCGTTAAATTGCGGGCAGAATACGTTTTAACAACAGTCAGAGTTTGACATAGGCTATTTTTTTGTTGATTAAGACACTGAGTATATGAGGATACTAAAGAGTTTGTCAAGTAACCTTTTAGCCTGACGCATCATCTTATTGTACCTTCTTTACTAATGTTTTGCTACCGATATTGCTGTGGTAGTATTATCTGTTTCGTAAAGGTCATGAGCTATTATGCACATCTACAGGATATAAGATATTGAGAGTGTAGATCTCGGGATGCTCATTTTCAGTAGTACAATAAAGCAAACCTAGATCATTTTGTGCTCCTCATGGAAACATGTCCACGCTAGCTTTCCCTGGTATTTCTACAGCTCTACCGTCACCCCTGCAGCTTTACAGAGGGGGCCGTTACTTCCATCCGTCTCCCTGCTTTTTCATGTCCTCGCCTCTCTCCTCCTAGGCTATTTCCGAGTCTTGTGTTATTGCTTACGCTGTTGCCTGACATGTATATAGGCCTGTACGGTTAGCTGCAGCCTGATATACTGTTGGCTGAATGGTGATCAAACTGCAGTTTGAATCGCAAACAGCCAACCACAGCTCTTATGTGGCCTCTTCGGTACAAATCTAGAGGAACTCAAGGTTAATCGTTGTATTAACGCTAATAGCGCCTCATAACTATCCAGACTTCTTTTTTTTTTTTTTTGACAGGGAGTCACCTCACAGCCTCTACGCTGCCAGGCGGCTGCACAGATTAAAACAAATAAGCAAAAGATGCAGGCGTACGCAGTCCACATTTACTTCTTCTCGTAAGCACAAAGCAGTCACAAGTACAGAGAAACGCACACACCGACGCTCTCGGCTTGACAGCTTCTCCTTGAATTCAATAAGCTTTGGCTGCGGTGCTGGCGGGTGAGCAGGCCTGCTTGGTCTTGTGCATTGTGTTGTTTTTCCTATTTAATGAGCTGCCATCGAGTTAAAGTTTCATATCGACTTGGCAGAGGAAGCAGGAAAGACACTGAGAGCTAATTTTCTGGAGGCAAACCTCAAAGCTGTTATTTATAACGCAGATCTGCCTCTCTCGCCATCTGATTCTTTGACTCTCTCTCTCTCCACCCACCCGTTCGCCCTCAATCAGTCCCTCGCCTACGGATTCTAACAACCAAGAATATTTCTGCCACAGTCCATTGAGCAGGTCCGGCCTAGTAGCAATGGCGCTCTCTCCACCTGCTGAAAGCGTAGCTGGTGTGCACCGAATGCTTGCTAACCAAGTGGCCGGCGGCGAGGCCGTCGGCGTGACCGCGGGATGGAAACGCGCACAACATTGTTATAGCTCGCTTATCAACTGTAGAATATACAGGCCCAACACAAATGCACACCCGCACACATTTGCGGGGAGCGGTTGAGGTCGGTAGCGGGTTTTTGAGGGATTATTCCCCAGGTAAGGATGATAACGTTCCATGTAATAAGGCTCTGGAGAGCCCTGTGGCTTCCATAACGCCACAGGAATGGGTGGCTGGTTGAATGGTGATGTTGGTGGAGAGTGGACTTACCACATTCCGTGGCCACGGACCTGACCATACTACTTTTGCTGAGAGAGGAAAGTCTCTCCTTCCTCCTCTCCCCCGTGCTTTGTGATTGGTGTTGTGTCTGCGGTTGATCTGACAGCCTTTCCAGAACACGTGAAGCTGCATGTTTCCCTTCCAGTTCCAACCTCCCCCCACCTCTCCCTCCCTCCCTTTTTGGAGTTCTCTCCCGGTGTCGCTCCCTCTCCTTTTGTCTCGCTCAGTCTTCACACGAGCGCAGCTCTTTCTACTCCCCCTGTTATTCTATTTTTCTATCACCCTTGCGTGGTTTTCCCCATCACCCCTCGCTGTTCTCTGCATCTCTAGATACTAGCGATCAAGGTGCGCAGATATTTTGGTTCCTCTTTCTCTTCCCTCCCCTCCTCGCACCCGCCTATCTCTCCTCGTCTGCCAGCTATGTTCAGTCCCCCCCCCCCCCCCCCCCCAACTCCTCCATTGCTCCAGTGAGGATTCTTTCTCTCTTTCCCCTCTTCCAGTCTCTCTCTCTCTCTCTCTGTGCCCTGTCTGGTTCTCCGGCGGCTGTCGTTCTTAATTGGTGTTGCTCTGCGTCTGCTTTCATCCTCCGCCTGTTTTTTCCCGTCCTCTCATCCCCCCCATTCCCATCTCTCCTTCTCCCCCTCCCACCTCCCTCTCCTCTACATCCTTGGCAGAAAAAGGGACAGGCATCAGACAGACTGCCTCCTGTTTGTGTACATCAAGCTTCGCTGTGTGAGCCTGTGTGTGTGTGTGTGTGTGTGTGTTAATGCGACTGGGTTTGTGTGAGTTTCTAGCCCCCTCGTTCCCGTACAGTGTGTTCCTGTTGTCATGCCTCCTCCTCTATAGCTTAAGCCCTATAGTCCCGGGCTATGGAGCTGTTTTTGTGCAGCACAGGAAGAGAGGATACTGCCTCATAATGCAGTTTCTGCCCCAACTGGGATGTTTTTCCTACTCAAGTCTGTATTCTTAAGAAAAGCCAGTAAAGCCTATTTACTCCTCAGACGACAGGAGTTTTGGAACGACCCCCCCCCCCAGTAAAGGACTCTGGTCTGGGACCTTGGGCGGTACCGTGTTCGACCCACATTATCTGATAATGTGAGGGGGTTACAGATCCAACCTTAAACCTCAAGTTTTCGCAGACTCATCAGGTTTAAAGCAACTGCCAGCTTTGCAAACAGTTGCTACTTAAGTCTTGGGACAACACACAGCTGCATCTTGGACATGTCGATGAGCTAGCGAACATGATCCATGTTAAAAAAACAAACAATGCATTAAGCATATCATTCTTACTTTTAATTGAGGCTAGCCTACGGTTTTAGTATTTGTGCTAGGTTAAGCTAGATGTACCACAGAGCTAGCTTTGCATTCATTTCTGTCTCCGTTGGCTGCGGTGATCTAAGCCTCTTTAATGTAAGGAAGAGACTGAACGACACGCTGTTGCTGTGTAGGTCAGTAAGCCTCAAAACGGGACATATTTTTGCCTAACTGCAGTGGCACGCTGCCAGTGAGGGTGAACCTGATGCCGGCCGGCAGCACAGGAACACCCCGGGGTCATAGCGGAGGACGTGCTGGTGTCAGCAGCACTGAGCGAGAGGGAGATATGTGGGGCAAAGGAGGTCAGGAGGGAAGCTAAGTTTGGCACTGGCTACGTCAGCTCAAAAGACAACTGTTGTCTACCAGGCTGCTGCCACCGTGACAGTAAGAAAAGGTTTAACCGAAGGCCTTCTATATTGTATTGACATCTCTGGAACGAGATAGATAACAAATATACAGATGTGCACATCTGGTGGTATTGTTGTAGTATTTGTACCCCTTGTGGGGTAAAAGGTGAGACTACGAAGATGACACAGTCAGCCGTATAGAGGCATCCGCACTAATACGTTTTGTTTTTTTTAAACGCATTTTGAAAAGCGCTGCTGACCCAGATTCAAGTTTGCGTCCTGATTTGGTCTTATCAGTCATGAAGCTCCCTTTCCCTGATTCGTCACACCCCCGTCATGTGACACTTTTCCGGAAAGAAAACAAATGACATCAGCTCCGACCACCAGTTGGTTGATTCAACGTGGAAAACGAATGGCAGGCGTTGCAGACCTTGTCGTCTATAGTGAGCAGCTGTTGTGCGGTAGAATTCTGCATTTCATAACACCGCTGCTGCCGACATTCGGAGAAGGCATGCTGTTATTGCAGCTGTGTTGTCAACCTGCTTACTTTGTTGCACCGGCACGCTCGTGCCCAGTGTACGTGAATGGTCACGTGATGCGCATTTTCAGGCTCGTTAGCATGGACGGAGATTGTGTGCACGGAGAGCAGAGAGATCAGAACAGAGTATTTGTGTGGGTGTAGCCTCTGTCACTAGCAACTGATGGCGACATAAAAAAAAAATCTGGCACGCAGTGTTAATGGCAAAAGCCAGTTTCCCCCACCCCCCCCTCTCTCTCTTTCTCTCTTTCTCTCTGCCTCCCTGCCCCACGCATAATTTGAGCTCCTATTTATTACCTGAGGGCGGCCTTCCCCTAGCTGCTGAGATAGCACAATGTCACACACACACACACAGACTCCTCAGTATGAAAAATAGGACTGTGTGAATGTAAGAGAGATAGGGGGAGAGAAAGAAAGCGTATTAGAGAAACAATGAAAAGGGGAACAGGGAAGTGCAAATCCAGATTGGGCAAAATAACCCAACTTTCTTTATTTGACCCTGCTGCCATGGCCACTCGTCTGGTCTTCTCCTGGGTTTGGCTCTAAACTCACTGTTGATAAGTGTTCAATGTCCGTCTTCCTCCGTCTCTGTCTCTCTGTATAGTCCAACCCATAGCAAGAGAATAGGAGTATCGCCAGATGAGTGACATCTTTTTTCAGCTAATTTTGTGTAAGCAGTGCAGCATTAAAGCATGGCGGAACTAGCCTACAGCTGGCGAGTTAGCTCGAACGCTTGTCTACTTTCTCTCTTTCTTTCTTTCTCTCCCTTACGGCCATAGAGACATAACGCCACCACCGGGGAGTCTCTGCGAGGCTTGTCCTGTCTTTCTGATGGACAGCTCCATCCCCCTGCCAGTGGGCAGCACAGTGGGAGGCGGGCCTTTCATTAATCTTCTGTTATGACCGCAATGGTTCATTCATACATTCAGGATTTGATTCATTAACAGGCCCTGTGTTGGCGGATATGAATCAACGAAGGATTTCCATTATTGATTAATCTCTCAGCTTTTTGCTTTGCTTGTTTTGTCTGATCAGCACTTTAAAATCATAATAATATCAAACTTGAACCAGTAAATATTTGTCATTTTTACTTGATCAATTGCTATTAATTGTCGGACCACATTTGGATATCATACTTTAGCTATTACGCTAACAAAGTCCGTTATTTATTTATTGTGTGTGTGTGCGTGCACTCTTAGCAGGATGGCCAACGAATAGGAACTGACCATTATTTTAGACTGGCATGAAGATGATTGATGGTATTTGCACGTTTTGGAGAGTGGTATCATTGATTTGATATGGCACAGTCCTGTTTCATAGATTAGTGTCCATTGCACTTAGTGAAGAGTCAACACACACACACACACACACACACACACACACACACACACACACTCTCAGTCCCTCTGGCCCAGCTCATGCCTCTTAATAGTTTCCAGGAGCTGTCACTAAAGCTGAGCCAAAGGAAAGACGGGCTGAAAAAAAGCACTTAATTTCCGTGGCCCCTCGATCGATCGATCTATCTATCTATCTATCTATCTATCTAGACTCGCGCCCACTGAAACAGATATATTTTTTCTTTTTTAAAGACCTTGTTTCCTATTCTGTCAGTCTGTTGGCCTTTACGTTGTCGTCCTTTTAATCCCTTCCCTTTTTATCTTCTCGCCATTGCTGTCTTTAAACCAGCTCTTTACACTCTTACTGTTTTACTCTCTGTCTCTCTCTCTCTGACTCATGTGTGCCTTTTTTTTTGACCATGAGGGAAAGTGTTTCTCAGAAGCACCTGACATGATGTTTGAGGTTGATGACTGTGAATTGGCTTACACTTAAATCAAAAGGGGAGGGGTTGAAAGTTAACATGCACGGCGTGTGTTTGCGAACACAATTCTTGTGCGGGATATTTCTCACCAATACCAGCCCTTCATGTTTCATTCATTGCTCCCTCTCTTTTTCTCTTTGGGCAGCTGAGAGAAGCTAGCGACCGAAGAAAGAGAACCATTTGATGGAAGAAAAGAAAAAGAAAAAACAAGAAGAAAAGACCAAGACGGACGTCGCTCAGAAAAAGGTGACGATGGACTTTTATTACAATCGGTAGCAAACAACAACTGACTTCAGCAGCTGAAACACGATAGGATCACTTTGCTCAGCAACACTAGTCCTTTTCCTCTCGAATAAAGTCTAGAATTTGCCACGACGCTCTTGATTTCAGTCACAGATTTGAATGTAGTTCCTAATTCCTTTTCGTCTCTCTTCTCTCCCTGCAGGCTGCCGATCAGAAACCCAAAGGTGAGTGTCATGATCACGTACCCTGCCCCCTCTCATTTAAAACTACATTCCAACCACTGATCTGCATTAATCAGCTCTGATTAACAGCACACTGACCCGTAAAGACACACACACACACACACACACACACGCACACATATTATTCACGCATTACACACACATAGCATTTAGCATTCTCGTACACAGATGGACACACACGTTTTGCACATGCATGCACAATTGTGCCGTTTGACTCTCTGTTTCTCGAACACACACACACACACACACACACACACACACACACACACACACACACACACACACACACACACACACACACACACACACACAGAGAGCAGAGCAAATACAGTGGAGTGTAATGCAGAGCGATGCAGAGTGACGCCCGCAGCACCAGGCAGTGAAGCGTGAGGGCACCAAGACAGCCCACTGAGTGTGGTGTGGGTAGAGAGGAGTGTGGGAGGGGGGGGACAGGGGGGGGACAGGGGGGGGACACAGAGGAAGAGTGGAATAAAAGAAGGGCACGGAGTTAAGCTGAAAGGCACAGAGAGTGAATCTGAAAGAACGGTGTCCTCGCATGCCCTCGATGTCGTCTTAAGATGCTGAAATAGCTCTTAAAGGAACACCGCTGTGAAACGTATCTTTTTAGATGTTTACAAAACACCTGGAGTTGCCGCTGCTGTCCTCCAGTTGCTTTAAAAAAAATAGAAATGGTTGTACCTATGATCTTTCTTAAGAAATCTACATCAATATATGAGCGAGTGAGTCTTGTCCCCTCTGGTGCGATTCCTGCATTTACAGTTGGATACGAGGCAATTCATGCGAAATGGCGTTGAGATGAGGTTTTGGCACGATCGCGCACAGAATTTTGAGCAAGGTGGCTACCTTTTTTTTAAAATCCTCCTCGTGTGGGCCCGTGCCCACCCTCCAGCAGTGCGAGCAACAGCTTGGCCATCTGGGTGTAGCTGTTGGGCCTTTTAACAAAGGTCACCACGGCTCGCCTCGAACTATGACCCGTCTATTTAATTGCCCTCCCTGTGTGTGTGTGTGTGTGTGTGTGTGTGTTTCACCAGCCTAGACCGTGAGCTCGGCCTATTATCCAAGTTTCAAAGCCTCCACTCAAAGCTAGCTGCTTCGGATTTGAATACGCATTGAATGCCACTGTTCGTGTGCTTGAGTGATTTTAGATGGAAATAAATTCAGACCTCTCCAGGCGTCATTATAAATCAGTCCAAAATGTGTGTGCGCTCTCTCTGTATGTACAATACTCTGTCACAAATAGTATTTAAAGAGCAACGGAGAACTTAAGGAGAGAACAAGAATGTTTTATTGTGTGGAGCTTCTGTTTTTTTTTATTTGACTGTTGTTTTACACAGGGCAGAGCTGCGTCATAGTTTACATTCACACCTGGATGCTGTCTTTTACAACCACATTCTTCTCTTTACTTGGAGCAGTTGGGCTTTAAAGGCCTTGCTCAACGGTGTGATGGCGGTGGTTTGTCGAGACTGTTGACTGAGGAATGGCTGGTGAGTGTTTTGTGGTTGTCAGACGGTGGAAAACCTTGTATTTAAACATTCAGTTGTAGCAACGGGGCAGTATTACAACAGTGTTTTTTTTTTTATGTTCTATTTGGTTTGGCTCTGTGTTGCAGCAGGTTGGAGCTGAAATGGAAGAGAGCAGACGTTTGGTATCTTCCCCTGTGGTGCTCGTATTGCTTGGTTCAGGGACTTTAATTCGGGTGGAGGTCAGGTGACTGGCTTTGGTTCTAGTTTGGCCGTTGAACATCGCGTTTACGGTTTCATTTCAAACCCAATGTGCCGGATTAGAGCCGAAGCAATGAAAAGCGTTATCGCAGCCATCATACTTTTCTGACTACAGTGTGTGACGTGTGCACGCGGGCTGTAACCAAGTGGGGAAGGAAACGCCGAGAGGCAAGAGAAGGAGATATTGAAAACTCTGCCTGTGAGAGAGGCCCACGGACAGGGCTACAGCTCAGAACTAGAAAGATGGAGGACGAAAGGAGAGTAAGAAAGAGTGTAACCAGATAAAAGGAAGGAAGGGAAGGGAGGAAAGAAAGTAATGAAGCAGTGATCACTTTAGACGAGTGCCAAAAATGACCATCGGGAGTCAATGACGGTGCTGATATAGAATAGGGCTAATGACGTGGACATTTGTTTTATGGTATGTTTAATGAGAGAGAGAGCGAGAAAGGGACATAGAACGAGAAACTAATTGTGTGTATGTTAGCGGGCGCTCATGGAAAGATAAAGACAATAGGGGGGGGGGGAGCCTGTTTGAAGACTAATCGTTCAGTGAGCCATCAGGACCTCTGAGTTTGCTCACTACCTCCCATCGGCAATATTTTTTAAAAGGAAGGTGGCATCAACCGGAGTGAGTTTTCATCCGTGACACTAAATAATAGAGGTGTGCATGCATCTGTGTGTGTGTGTGTGTGTGTGTGTGTATGCAGGCAGGGAGAAAATCAGTATGCGGTTGTGATTTGTGTCTCTCCATCCATATCAGAGAATTTTGCCTTCCTTATACACTCTCTCAGAAATTCATAGACACGTGCACATTGCACAGCACCTCCCCCCCCCCCCCCCCCTTTCAACGCCTTTCTGTGCTTTCCTCTCCGCAGGCCTTCCTTGGTCCCAGGCATTTCAATTTGTTTGCGGTAATCGATCTCGGCCTGGTGCGCGTTCATATGTATGAAAATGAGATAAAGCTTCGGCGCAGCGGAATTAACTCCTCTGCCCCCCATTAGGCATGGAGCTTCTCCGAACGCAAGGGTTCCAGGAGGCAGGGTCCTGCCCCCACACACACACACACACACACACACACACACACACACACACACACACACACACACACACACACACAGACTGGACCTCTGATGCAGGGCCCTCCCTCCCGGTCCCCATTACCTCAGAGGGATGCTGATTATTCACCCCCAGCACATGCGCAGCTTCATCACAATCTCTGCCGCCACAGCAATCACAATCAGTCAGTTTGACTGCTACACGTACCTGACAAAAAGCATGCGCGTGCCAAGACACGCGTGCATCTTCCCACACACAGAGGAGTGCGCGAGGAGTATCTGAAAAGCGAGTGTCTGCCGAGCAATATTAAAAGACGTGCGCATTCCTCCCGTCAGCGACTCGGAGCCTTTCAATCTGCTCTGCGACTGAAGGAAACGCTCACATTTTGGAATCGCAAAGCAGCAAGGGCCATAACAAGCGCGTGCGCGCACACAAATATTATTCAGGTTAGCAGGAAAGTTACACAAACAGGCACAGGAAGTCGCAATAAAACCACAGTGCGTCCGTCGCGTCCCCGCACCCCGATAATCAGAAAATCTGCGTGTTTTTTTTTGCTGCTCGCGTGTTTTTCCACTGCTGAATGGTTGGAGAACCTGTCCCTGCCTCGTCCCCCGACTTTCCTCCTCACCCACCGGCTTCTTCTTCCGCCGCGATGTGCTCGGCCCCGGCTACCACATCGGAGGAGAAGCCCCATTTGCTCGGTGTCACGTTGGCGATAACGGCATTATGTTGTTTTTTTCAAAGCGCTCACAAACACGAGTGCGTCGTATAATTCGGCGTTGGATTAATTCGCAATTTCACATGCTATTAATTGCGTCAACACTTTTGAAAAGGCTATTTCATGAATCACAATCTAATTAGAGGCTAATTTGCTTTAGCATTCGGGCTGCTTTTCCCTTCTGTTAACCACAATTTACAAACACTCCATGAATTAATAGTGAATAGCTTGTGAATTACATCCTGTGGATTTATGACTGCCAAGCATAATTTCTTTCTCTCACCCCCCCTGTGTGCTCACCCGGCGTGCATGTCAAGTGGGAGAGGCGAGTGAAGGATGGAGGGCAGAGAGAGAGAGAGAGAGAGAGGAAACAAGAGGGGAGCACAAACTCAAACAATGCTTCCCTCTCTGCGCATTCGTTGTTGTATGATCACTCACAAGCTGCTGACAAGCGAGCCCATTCGGGGCCTCTTGCCCCTCCCCCGTCTCCTCCTCCTCCCCCAACAGTGAGCCGCTTCATGTCAAATATCAGGGCAGATTAATAGGATGTAGCTCGACGGATATGAATGGCGGTTCAGCCTGCGCTTTGAAGCAAAGGTGTTCACATGCATGTCCGTGGGGTTCAAAGACTGGCGTCACGCTGTCATGAAGGGGCTCCTCCCACTCGTGAATTTGACTCTGTGAGGTTATTTCAGTGGATGGTTATAATGCTATATATTATATACACAAACGTGAGAACTCACATTGGTAGTGCAAATGGCTGGTGCTCCCGTTTGCCCAGTGCGTATGCTCTTTGTCCCCGGGGCTCTGACTGTGGGAGAGCACATCTTCAGCCTTAACAGGTTTAAGATAGCACGCGTCATGCTGCATATCTATCAAGTTCAAAAGACCTCTCTCTCTCCTCGGGCAGTGGTTGCCCTCAGGCACTGACCTCGGACGGAGGTGTAGTGTGATCCTGTTAAGCGAGTTAACTACTATTGGGGCTAAAAAGCCCCAAAAAAATAAAAGTGAGGAGGGGGGGGGGTTTGTCGGGGCAACTCATAATCTTAACAGGCCGGAGAGGCACAGCTGAGATGAGCAACCGAGAAAAGAGCTTGGCATTGAGAAAGAGGGGGGAGGGGGTGGGGGTCACTAATTAGAGAGAGAGGGTGAAAGAGGCGTGTTATGGGAAGAGGTCACTGGAGGCACAGGCGGGGGGGGGGGGGGGGGGGTCACGAGGCAAATGGAGGTGCGTAAGGCAACTGTCAGTCCCTATAGCAACGAACCCCCGTTATAGGAAGGGTGAGGGGTGAGAAATGTTTGCCTTTTATTTTGTGTGTGAGTGAGTGAGGGTGTTTCTGTTCCTCTCCACTAATACTGACAGATGGGACCTCATAGACCCACTTGACCCTCCTTTGCCTTCTGTGACCAAAAGAAAATAAAAAAAAAAGAATCTTGGTTACAGAGTCAAACGTGTCATTGTGAAAGAGAATATAGTCGCGTATTGAGTAGTGTGAGGACTTCCATAGGAGGGGAGGCAAAAAATGAGCAATGAGCCCTAAATGTGCTTTGCAGAAGGAAATGAGGAAGCGTGGTACGGAGAAGGTCGTGAATTTAAACTCCTATTGTTATCTATTTGTGCCTCTGCCTCCATATTGTTGTGATGCGATTTCTCCGACCAAAACCTGGTGGACCTTGTCTCACTACTTTTTTTAAAACTAAGGCACAGAAACGCTTCTTTTTTTTTTCTTCAGCTAAAAAGAAAAACATTGCTCCACACGACCGCGCGCCTCTTTAAAATCACTCCAGCAGCATGTATACAATTGTTGTACACAGACAACACGCTGTATATCCCTTCCTCCACCTCGTAGCTTTTATTGGATCAAGAAGTGCACCATTGTGTGGGGCATACAGGCCTGTGTGTTGGCTACATCCCTCCCCCCCCCTTCTATAAACATGGCTGCATAATAAAGTGGCTCTGCAGACAATAGACAGAAGAGATGTGGGAACCTGCGCCGCCTGGCACTGGGCTCAGGGAACCAATCACAGTTGTTCTCATGCGACAGTTGTTCTAGTTCGATAACAGATACCCCACCGTCTTGCCCGCTATGCCTCCATATGGATTATTAACTCTATATCTGATTTCTTTATGCATTTCCCTCTGCCTTGCATGCCCCCCACCCCCCTCTCTCTCTCTCTCTTCATCTATGCTCACTTGCTCTCTATCCGTACGCAGTTGCTCTTTCCGTCGCTCGCTCTCATTGTGTGTAATTAACCATTTAGTGTGAAGAAGGGCTATAATTAAAAGTTTGGTGCAAGGTTGCAGAGAGCACCTCAAGCTGGAGGGTTTAATAGAATTTACAGTGCACTTGATACAAAATGCTAATTTAATTGGCTCTCCTTTTCAACTACAATTAGCTGTACCAAGGCCACAACCACATTAAAGTCTAAATTTGGTTTTCACAACACCGCTCTCGCTCGCACCGCTGTAACTTAAACATGTCTGCACTGCACTCTGCCACTGGAGTTGGTAAAATGATTATTTTGAGCTGTTTTTTGTCTCTCCGCATCATGTGTTGGTTTCTTACCAAGATGATATCGATTAGAAATGTCTAATGTAGTTGGAAAGATTGCTCATAGTTCAACTTTTTTCTTCTTCTACCTCTTGATTGATGATTTCTGATCTGTAGGTATCTTTAAAAAAAAAATCTTCATGGAGAATAATTTATGAAATATGTTTTTGGTATTGGAGTTAATAGTTCTAGAAATGAAATTCAGCCACAGGAAGCGCTCCATAAGCAGAGAGACCCCCGTTAGTCATCCAGTTGAAATGCAATAAGCTTGCAGCTTCACTAATTCACTGTGTGGATTTTTCGTTGCCTCTCGCTGGCAGCGTGCTCCTCACTTTCCTCATTTAATCTTTTACAGACACACTCTCTCATCTGAGGGGTTTCCCCCACGTTTCTCTAATTCGTTCCTTGGTAGTCTTTTTTCGCCAACCCCCTCCTCTTCAAAAGCACTTACCCATCCATCATGGATTAAGAAAAGATCTCTCCTCAAAATAATAAAGGCGTCTCAGTAAATGTGTTTACGTTTGTTCAGGGCAGAGGGGAGCTGTGTGTCTCTCACACATACTGCTGTCCTCCAGTTTTGCCATGTCATTTGTGTGTGTGTGTGTGTTAGTGTGCATACAGGAGAACATTAATTCTCACTGATCCACTTGTTAAATACAGATGACGCCATAGATGGCTCCACGTTACCCAGCTGGATCGTGTTACAGCAGCACTTTTCATGAAAAATGACAGATCACTTAAGCTTCATTGTTTTTGTTGCGAGCACAAATGAAAGCATTTGAACAGGTTCGGGTTAGGTTATCATGATCATGTTGGAGACGGATGCCATTGCTTGTGCAGGAGAAACGTGCTACATGAGGGAGTTGCAGCATGGATACGTGTAGTGTCTGTGTCGTTACTACAACAGCACAGACGCAGTGTGAAGCTGCAGGGTGTGTGTGAGCTAAGGGACTCCTGTGTTCTGGGTTCATCCGCCTCCACTAAGACTAAGTCTCAGGAGCTCTGGAAGGTCCTTTGGCCCGTGTGTGTGTGTGTGTGTGTGTGTGTGTGTGTGTGTGTGAATATCATGGATTTGGCAAATTAGACGGATACCAGATTCAATAGGAATCCCGTTTGTTTGAGACTGATAAACTATTATGACTGTTTGTCAGAGATGAGGACAAAAGTGGAAGAAGACGAAACGCTCATCTTTGAATTAGGCCACCTGCTAAATGATTTATATTTGGTTTATTTTCTGCTCATGAACATAACCCCCCCCCCTCTCAATTTAGTTTTCTTGCTTGTCATCTAGTCGGGACGTTGGTACATTAACTGTCATTTAAATCTCAAAATATATGAAATAAAAATGCCTCTAATCTAAAAGACTTCTGCACACAATTTTGCAGTCGGCAGGCTTCTGTTTGAGCAGCGTGCAACACCCCGATAGTGCAAACTGCATCCCGGTAGTTCCTGGGCCATTGGAAAGGACAGTGAGGAAAGGGGGGGGGGGGCAGGGCAGCGTGTCTGATTGGTCGAGGCAGCGTCAGGCGGGCCGAGATGGATTTAATCAGAGCTGTGCGTCACCAGCTGCAGTTCCAAGCCAACAGCCAGCCAGATACTGCTGGAAGGGGCAGTCTCTCTCTCTCTCGCTCTCTCTCTCTCTCGCTCTCTCTGGCTCTCTCTCTTTCGTATTTTTATGTTTTTATGTTATGGCGCATGTGTTTGTGCCCGTGTGAAAGTGAGTGTGTCTGTGAAGGGCGTCCATCAATTGAAGAAAGCAAGGTTTTGCCTTCAAATACTGCACTACATATGTAGTTCCCTTTACGCAGAGGGCTTTTATTTTGGAACTTTATCTGTGTTGCCGCATATTGAAGTTTGCTACACATCACTGCCTTTTCTGTGTGTCAGCAGGTCGGCAGCCTTCTGGATTAGTGTTGTGCTCACTGAGAGGGCCTCTGTTTTTCAGCTTTCAGACGAACTCTTGGCAGGCACACTGAATACCTTTGGTGCTCTGAATGCACTTCCTCCAGTGTGGCAGCTTTGGCCTGTGTGTGTGTGTGTGTGTGTGTGTGTGTGTGTGTGTCACTTTGTGGTTAATTGCCAGCACTGCAGTACAGCACTACTGTAGGAAATAGTTCTCACACTGGACAAAGTTAGGCTTTAATGAACAAATTATTTCCATTGCATTAATTTCCCACTATTTCATGCTCTCCCCCTCCCCCTCCCCCTCCTCCTCCTCCTCCTCCTCCTCCTCCTCCTCCTCCTCCTCCTCCTCCTCCTCCCTGCCTCAGCTGTTGTGTAGAGCAACCATATCTATAGGGAGTATAGAAGACAACATCATCAACGCTTTTACCCATGGACCAAGAAGCTGCAATTCACGGCAGCTCTCAGGTCACTAGCAATTGGCAGCCATAATGAAAGCAGCCGTTTCTGAGCAGCAGGGAGTAAATGCAGTGCCGTACTGGATCTAGTTAAGGTTCCTCATGGGGGCATACAGCCACAGACACACACCGACATCCTCTTCAGCTTCCTCACTAGGAATTATTCGGTGTCAGACAGCACCCCGGAGAGGAAACTTTAGCCAAGCCAATCTGTTTGGTTGCTAGCTGTCCAGGTCCTGCTAATAATAACACTACTCGGGCTAACGCTCAATTAGATGGCTGGCCGGTCACTGCAACCACAGGGAAAGGGTCAGGCTGAGGCCAAACCAGCAGGGAAAGGTGCGTGCGTGAGTGTGTGTGTGTGTGTGTTTAATGAAGAGGAAAGGAGGTGTCTCCATGTGTTTGTGTGTTCAGTCAGCAGAAAAAAATATGACCTTTTCATCGAGTGCGTCTGGGCCAGTAACATATGTTCGACAAAAGGCTGCATGAGGCAGTAAATTTAAAGGGACAGTCCACACCAACGTGCAGTGCATACTGAAAGATTCAATTATACACACCTGCCGACTACTATACATATAATAGAATGCACACACTTACATTTCTGGAGACTTGATGAACATTTGTCTGTTGCACATTCTTCCCTGCAAATTGGGCCGTTCCATCACACACTGGGTAACATACAGATATGATGTTGATATCGTGACGTGAGACTAGATATCGTCTTAGATTTTGTGTATCGTAACATGTCATAAGTGTCGTCTTTTCCTGGTTTTAAAGGCTGCATTACAGTAAAGTGAAGTCACTTTCTAAACTTACCTGTTGAAGCTGCTGTATTATTTGCCTTATTCCACTTAGTCATTATATCCACATTACTGATGATTAATTATCAAAAATCTGAAGAAATTTCAGTCACTATTGTTTGTTTTTTTTGTGTCAGATGTCAGTACTACCCAGCCAAATATAATTTTGGTTATATAAAGGTCTAATAATGAGTTAACCCAGACATTAATACCTTGCTACCTGCATGTGTCTTTCTGTGCCCGTGTGCTGTGTCCATCCAGTGCCAGAGCCTGCTCCCACTAAGCCCAGTCCCGGCCCGCCCCACCACCTCCACCCCGCCAGCCCTACGCTGCCCCTCTCCTCCTCTTCTTCTTCTGGCAATGGCAAGCGCGCCTCCTCCAGTAGCCAACTCCCGACCCAGACTCCCCCTCAGCAGCAGTGCCAGTTGTCCTCTGCCAGTGCTCGCTACCCGCCCAGAGAGGTGCCCCCGCGCTTCCGCCAGCAGGAGCACAAGCAGCTACTGAAGAGAGGCCAGCCACTGCCTGCAGGAGCCCTCAGCGCTCTCACCCTCTCCTGTTCCTCTTCCTCCTCCTCATCTTACTCTTCTTCTTCTACGACTACCAGCAGCACTTCCCCAAACTCTGCCACGTCCACTGCGAGCAAACGCCACCCAGGTTTGTGTAAATACAGTAAAAACAATTATATTTTAAATCGCCCTGGATTTGATTCCTGATTTGTTTTTGTTTTTCATTTTAATGCTTTTTTTGGGGCTGTGTGCAAATTGTTTCACCCTTTAAACTTCGGTCTGATTTTGTTTTCATTTTAGTATATTTTGGCTGCGTGTTTAGTGATATTTCACTCAATGAGCTAATTAAGCCGTCCTTTAAATCTAACACTGCTTCCACCTTTGTTACATTCACTTTGATATTCCCAAATGTTGAGACAAATCATACAGTAACATGCAGGAAATTCTCAATCTTTTTTTTTTTTAGATCCCACGTTAAGCTATACTTCAGGGTTTGTTTTCAGTTTAGCTTGGCACAGATACGGCGGTGTGCAAAGCAGCAGTGACAGATTTACTGCACTGTAAGCATAATAAATTACGGTGATTATAATTGTAGTTTAACGGCGCACCTTCGCTTCCTGTCGGTGTTAAATAACGTCCAGATAAGCTCTTAAATGATGTGGGTAGGCCGACTAATTTAAAGCCAAATTAAAATGTAAGACTCAAGTCTAAGCAGTTTTCAATTAGCTGCTGCCCTTACTTTCCATTTCTTTGGCCGTCTGATAGCTGTATGCTCGTTTCCAACTGTGCTATTGGTGTGCAGGTCTGGATATGCAAGTGCTTCTAACATTGGCAATAATAATGCCAAATTCTTTCCAAGCCTTGGAAAAAAATCCTGGTTGGAGGTTTTAGCCTAAGTCAGAAGAACACGGTTAAGTTCTTCAAGCCTCTGCATGCTCTTTAGCTCGACTCACAGGACCCCACACACACACACACACACATACACACACACACACACACACACACACACACACACACATACACACACACACACACACACACACACACACACACACACACGTACACTCATCTCATCTCACGCCTCTGTAGCCAGCGGTAATCTTTTAATGAAGTCACCGGTGGCCCCTAAGATCACTAATACTGAACCTGCCTCAAGGTGCTCATTGTGCGGCTGCTCGTGTGTATTTCTATATGATAATAAAGGATGGCCATGATTTATTTATATCATGGCAATTATATCTTCTTTTTTTTTCTTTCTCACACTTTATGGACATCGCAGTGAATGCACACTCAAGGTTTTTTTTTTTAGATTGCCGTCATTATTTCTGCGTACGTTCGTCTGAATTATTTTTTTTTTTCTTTGTAAAGCAATCGCAACCATCTGCTTGATGGATGTACACACGCGTCCTCTAGCACAGGACACAGTGAAGAACATAGATTTAAGGATGTCTCTGTAGCACACCACGCAATGTTTTCATGTCCGGGTTAGCAGGAACGCACACGAGTGTCTGCTTGCATCAATGCTGCTTTGCCGCCTTTTCAATTACCGACTCAACATTCGGCGGGACAAAACGTAAACAAATGTGCGGCAGCTCTGGTGCAAGTTCTCGCTTCGTCGGCAAACTACTGCCCTCTGCATCACAGAGGCAACTGGTCCATGTATGCTCTGTCGCCGATATCCTCGTACTCGGGGCCACCAATCACAGCATCAGACTAAAGGGGAGGCTTGTTTGTTTTTTTTGCCTTATTTAGTGGCTCATTCAATGAAGACTTTTTGTTCGGTGCAGGGATTCCCCAGCTGTGGTTCAGGCACTACATTTGTCTGCAGGCTTTACTCACTCAAGAGAAGCAATGCTTCTAAGCCCTTAGATTTGAAAAGAATATATCTCTCATTTTGGCTTCAAGTTGAGCTCCCCTGGTTGAGAGTATTAACCCATAATGTTGTTGTTATTGTCCAGCGGTTGTCCTGTTTGGCCTTCACCTGGCCCCAGTTTTCCCAGGGGGAGTCTCAGTACGCCATTGGCTGGGTTTCCACCTCCTTCCTCTCTCGTTTTTTTTTTTGTCTCGAGGGCTTCCCCCTCACAGCTGGTTCTATCCCGCCTGCCTCGCTAATAGCCTCAAGCTAGTGGCCCTGTTGATGCAAAGATTGTGGCATACATAATTTAGAGAGAGGACGTTGTAGTTCAACTTACTACCCTGCACTTCTGCACTGCCTCTGCTATATTTACATAAAACATTACTACTTTAGCAGTAGCAAAGCTTGGTAAATAACTTAAAATGGACAGAAATGGAACTAGACCAGGTCTTTCTCTTGTACGGCCGTGGTTGTTTTTGTGGCATTATGAAGGATCTGAAAACAACACAACACCTTATTTACGCATGACCTCTATGTTTGCCAGGCTACATATTTGCAACTCTGTGCTTATTCAACCATATTACATGGAATTAAGTTATTCATGAAGTCAAGAATTATGTGCATCATTATCATAGATGAGATAATAATGTATAGCCTTTTCTCAATCTGAATTGATGCATCAAAATGTATTTTATCAATCCGTGCCTGCAAGCACGGATGGAAAGTTTTCGGTGTAACGGGTTGGTAAGGGATGAACTGTGTTTTGAGGACATTTTTTCTGACCTCTCTGGTGAGGTTCCTGTGGCCCAGAGGGATGTGATGATGATGGTCCTTCACACACTTCCACTCGCACATGCAAACACGAACACATGTACATAGATGTAGTGGCTGTGCAGCAGCAAGAGCACACTAGTCTGACCTAGTTGTGTCCTCTCAGATCTGTGTCTGCCTTGCAGGCCAGCTGGCTAAGTTTAAAGGGTATGCAAGCGCACACACACACACACACACACACACACACATGTTTAGTTTATAAGCCACTGCAGTAATATTGGGTAGATATCCTAAGGTGGTTTAATGCGCTTCCTTTGACCCATTTTCTGGTTACTTTCCTCACATTTTGATAAGAAAAAAACATTCAGAAGCCATATTGAATTTAAGTGTGTGTGATTTATAACATTCCCGCTGGCTATCCGCACACACTGCCCCCATCCACAAAGTCTGAGAAGGTAACCCCCTCTACATTCAAGGGGCATTCACACCACTCCCACGTAACCTCCGCTCTCCGAACCCCATTTAATTGTCCCAAACACCAGACAGACACCCCCTGTCCCCTCTCCCTCCCTCCCTCCCTCCCGTCCCACACCCACCATCCCAGTCTCTCCAGCTGACTGGGGACCATTAAGTAGTCCGGAGCAGCCAGCAGCCATCCAGACAGGCTCCCCAGTAGCAGGTGCTGGAGTGGGGTGGGAGTGGGGTGGGGGGGGGGGGGGGGGGGGTTCTCAAGACTGTGGGAACTGCGGCCCAACAGCTGTTTGTTGGTCCCCCAGACAGAGCATGCAGCCAGAAGGCACTCTGCTGGGTGCTGTTAACACTTAACACTTGGCCCTTTCATTTGGGCCCTTTTGATCTGCAGGTAAAGCAGTTGTGTTTTTTTTTTAAGTATGTCTTATTTAAGTTAAATGCTCAGTGTGGATGTGGAACAGAGTGTTGCTTTTCATGAAAAAAAATTCAAAAACGTATAATGTTCTTCAAGTACCCTCTCACGGGCATGTAGGTCTGCCTCTTCACACATGGTACCATGAAGATGTAAAAATAACTCCCACTTAGATCTTGTATGTTTTAAAATCATAATCACAAGAGCACTTGGCTCTAATGAAGCCAGGGAGGTATAGATTGCCCCATGCACACACACACACACACACACACACACACACACACACACACACACACACACACACACACACACACACACACACACACACACACACGTGAGAGAACCCCCTAGTGGCTTAATTAATCCAGCCTCTGTCAGGGAAACCGGAGAAGTCACCATGGTCTCGCTCTCCTGTTTTTCCTCTTCTCTCGGCAGAGGTAAACAGACATGAATAATGAGCTTTTTAAAGCCTCCTGTGACCGTTTCCTCAGTCTTTCTTTTCCTCCCCGCTTCCGGAGAAACAAGTACGCCGTCTTTGATACGAGGGGGGCGTAAAGCGCCCCTCAAAGGGAGACGGAGAGGGTCTATTTGAGGACAAAAGGCTCCTAAACGTCCCCTCCTGCTCTCGTTCTGGTCTTACATCACCCGGGCGGTTTGCGAGGAAGGAAACCGAGCGAAGCCTTCGGCTCACAGTCGAACGGAGGATTCCATTTATTGCCACACTGTATCTCGTAGTCTGTTCGTGTCTTCCCTCGCCGTCTCCCTTTCTTTTCCCTCGCCACTGCAAGTGCCGACCCCTCCCCCCCCAGACTATCCCTCGATCTCTCTCCCTGCCTCCCTCTCTCTTCATGTCACCTTGCCTCTCATTTCATTCAAAGGGGAGGGGAGGCATTTCCTTCTTGGCTACCTGCCCGTTTCTATGATGGCAGCGAGTCTCATTATCTGAAGCTCATCTTCTTGCTTATGTCTGTTATTTAGCTGCGGTCCAGGTTCTCTGAAGAGAACGAGCCTGTATCTGAGCAGCCTTTCTCCCTGTTGGAAGCATGAGGAGCCGTAGAGGGCCCCATTGTTTTTTTTTATTTTTTTTACCCTTTTTCATTCACAAAGCGTAACAGGAGACTGCCCTCCTAATTGCAACCAGAGTGAAAGCAGCAACACATTACAGACACGTGGTTGCAAATGGTCGATGGAAATAATTGTCCCCCTTTTTTGTTGCTGCCCCCCCCCAGCTAAATCAAGGCTTTGCCAAGAATCAGCAGACCTTTCTATTGGAATGTCTGCGGGAGTCGAAAGGGGAACAATCGGGTCATGTTGAGGTTTGCATTAGTCCACATGTGTTCATATTTACAGAGGTACACACAGCAGCACTAGCATCCATTACAGTACAATGCAATCCAATACTCCTTTTGTGGAGCTGATACTGTTCCCCTTTTGTTACCCACGTTATTTGCACTGCACTCAGTTGCACAAATGCCTGCACACGCCGCACATGCTATTAATACAAGCTCGGCCTGCCAGTAGCAGCAGTGTACTGGTGGGTAGTTAGCTCTCAGACATACTAAGAGGATATCTGTGTGAGCACTCTGAGAGTGGTAGCGCTGGTGCACCTCTCCTTATTTTGCCACTCTTCCTCTCGCTTTCTCCCTGACTGACCCCTTTTTATCCACCGCGGGCAACACGCACTCCCTTTTTCTGTCCTTTTTTGTTTTACGTGAGTTTTACTGCTTGGAATTTGGCTTGTTCACAGTGTCTGTGACGGGCGTGATGAAGGTATGGCTGCTTTCCAGGCTTTGATTAACTTATCACGCAACCTATTTTTCAACTCTTCAGGAAACAAAATGTGCAAATGAGACCGAGACAAAGGGAGAGAGAGAGAGAGGGAGAGATGCACCGGGTGGGTGAGGGGTCTACCGAACAAAATGTTCCTGAGGCTGCAGTCTCTGAGCTCCCTGGCTGTGTATGTTTCAGGTCTGATAAAATGGTGCTGCTTTTTGCTTTCAAAGCTAGCATTGACAGAGCTGGGACTGAAATGGAAAGAGGGGTAACGTCAGTGTCTTTTTAATGATGCTGTCACAAACAAAACACCTACAAGCCACCGGCGGTTTGAAGTGGTAACTGAAAGGACCGGCTTGTTTTGGTTTTATTCTTTTCTTTAGAGATTCACTGGGTGGCATGCATGTATGCGTTAACTATGACAATTGTAGAGAAAGAATATTGGTTATTCACAGTGTGACTATCCCTCCACCTAATCAACAATTGGAATGTCTTTAACCCATCTGTTCAATGAATACAATAGTTCAGTTGTTTCCCTTGAATATCTCCCAAAATTATTCCTTAATTCACTTCAGCTTGCTGTGTTTTGGGTCACCGGGCAGTTTCCGCCTATTTTTTTTCTCTCCACTTTTTAAGAATGAAAGTTTGCTTGGGAACGTTTGTGTGAAAGCATTACTTGGACATTTGTCATGCAAACTGAAATTAGGCCATCGCCTTTACTCTCAAACCCAGTTTATTGTCAGATGGCAGAAAAAAACTGATAAAAGGTCCAGTTAAAGCTTCCTCATTGAAGGCTCACATCTGCCTTGTTTTTAAGTTCAAACAACTCCTACATTTCCTCCAAACCAATTGGCACCGTCACAACAGTGAGGGATCACTTTATGGTGGTGTTTCAATTGTTGTTGTTTTTTCTGTGTCTAACTGATTGTTAACGGAGTGCAGACTAGTGTTTGTGTGACGTGTGTGTGTGTGTGTGTGCCATCAGTCTGACGACCCTGAGCGATAAGGCTGCCTGGGGAGAGGAGATAAGTGTGTTCAGGCGAAAATTGCATTCACAGCCACTCTGTGGCATGTTGCGCAGTATCTTAAAGCCACATATCTGCCAGCGTGTTTTCAAACCGACTCTTCCCTCGTCTGACTGGATTGTTTTGACCACTGGGTCTTTATCTCACGATGGATAACGTATAGCTATTATGGAAATCACTGCAACAATCTGATGGAAACTAATAGCAGAGCAATGGAAGGTAAAACAGCTTAATTACCAAACAGGGCAAATATTTGACGAACCCAGCCTGGGTCTTCTAATTAAAGGTTAGTGAGCCACGCTTACTGCAGCTGCTCAGGAGGGTAGCCAGAGATGTATTATTGTCTAGTAAGCTTCTCATGCTTGTTAAAAATGACTGCTTTCGTTGGATATGGTTTGGCATCACACTTTGTTCATTGCTTGCAGCCATCAGGCCATAGTATACATAGTATTATATATGCTGTTTCACCACTAAAACACTTTTACTGAATGTTTCCTAGTACACAATAATTTTCCCTTCCTTCTAAGAGTTTCTGGATGAATTTCTCCCTTCATACCCTTGCCTTGGCATGTGCACTTTTCAGACTCCTGGCAGTTCTCGTTGGTTTGTAGCCCCATTGCACGAGTTCGGCCTAGTGGTCAGGATGTTTGCATGCAGGATCGATACCCTCCCTGCTCTCACCCACTAGCATTAATAAGATCATTGATTAGCTGCCTCCCACTGATTGATTACCCCTTTACAGCATTGAATCATTCTATTATTACTCCCCCCTCTGATGAGATGCTTTTGTGCCTAATGAAAGTGCTTGTGTGCGATACCATGTTGATAAGAGATTTGTTGGAAATGCTCTGTTTTTTTGGTAGTGCGGTATTGAATTTGTTAATCGTGCTTAAAGCCTTTAAGTAGTAGGACAAGATTTAGATGCAGTCCTTACTTCCCTGATTGTGATCAAATATTCATCCACACGCATACGCATTATTATGTATTTTGCAGGTAGAGAGAAGCTGGCAGACGAGCACATGAATACAGTATTCACACAGGCTTGGAGGGAGTGTTTTGTGGCATCTTAGTGCGGTGCGGCTGGAGGAGGAGTAGGCCCGGCGGGGCGTAGGGAGTGATGGATGAGAAGCCGTCCTGGTTTCATTCCAATAAATGAGCGGCGTTCCACTTGGTCTTCCCTTCACATCCCCAGCCAGTGAAGCCACGATGGAGACGGATGGGCCTCTCACCGCTGGGTGTTAGAGAGCAGAGGGGAGAGAGGGAGGAATTAAAGGGTGAGGTAAGAGAGGGGAGACATGGACACAGAGAGAAAAGGGGGGAAGAGAAGGAATAAGGGCAGCTTGCTAGTGAGAGGGATGTAAGGGGCATAGACAAGGCAGCTAGGGAAGAGGAAAGGAGTTGGAGAAAAAAGTTAGGGGAAAAGTTGGGAGGGAAGAAAGATGGATAAAGGAAAGAGAGAGAGAGAGAGAGAGAGGGCTCCATCTCCCTGTTTCTGTTTGGCCGACTGCACCAGGGCAAGGATGTATGGATATGCCATAGCTAATATGACATGTGGCACGCTTGGCTGTGCATTTTGATTATGTGTTGGATTGTGGAACGTGCAAGTGTGACCATTTCCTGCCAAGGAGTCTGATTGCTAGCATTAACCAACCAAGAAGATAAAATTGTTCCGGGGGGACTTACGGCGGCAGTATTACATGATGTTCTTTAGTCTAACTTCATGTATTTTTTCTTTCCCCATCCCCTTTTCTAATCCCTTTTTATTTCCTCTACCCTTTGTCTCTACTGCTGTTTGTCGATCTCATCTTCCTCTTGAATTCTCTCTGACTGACTCTTCATCTACACACCTACTTTCTGTGTTGTATTTCTTTGTTTCACTCAATCATTGTTTTTTGTCTCCCTTCTCTCTTTAGACATATCCCTCCAGAGTGCCCAGTATGAGACCTCTCACTGGGGAGACTCTTTGCAAGTTGACAGCTCCTCCAGTGCCAACAGCTGGGACAAAGTGATTACTGACACACGAAGTGACACAGAAGCTTGGCCCTCCATCAGCCGCAGTAGTGACCCCGGCCACCTAGCAGCACCAGAATGCTCCTTGGGCTCAGCTAGCTCTAACAAAGACACAAGTGCTGTCACTACCACCAGTGGTAATAGTTTTCCGAGAATGGCCACAGGTGCCGCAGGCCAGCAGGCCCACTACTCCTCTCTTAAAGCTAACAATAACATGATGACGGGACCTGGGTCAGCCAACACATGCGGTAGTAGAGGCTGGGGCTCAGATGGAAAACAAGATGGTATGAATGGTGGTCGAGTAGGGGCTCCCAATAACTGGGGCTCTACCAATTTTAACTTGAACCTCAATCCCAATGCCAACCCATCAGCTTGGCCTGTTCTGGGTCAGGAGGGTGTTGGAGGTTGTGGTATTGGCCCCAATGCGGTGTCAAACTCCCCATCCCTCCCACCAGGTATTAATGGAAACATGGCAAATGGGAGCCTGGGAGGTGCCGATAATGGCGGGGGAGGTTGGGGTGGCATGATAAGTGCTAATGAAAATGATCAACAGCACCCTTCAACTAACACAAGCATGTCCTTCAAAATGGAGCCTTCTAACCTTAACACTGATGGACCAAACCACACTAAGCAGCAGCAGCAAGCTCAGGAGCCTATGAGCCCTATCCATGGGATAACTGGCTGGGGAGGCCAGTCACCCACTGAATCATCCCAGCTCAATGGGGACACAACAGGCAGCTCTGTGTGGGGTAGTGGAGAAAGCAAGGCAGCTGACTCTCCCAAGGAGTCAGGCTGGGACTCAACTCCCTCTGGAGGCCATTCTGCTTGGGGCCGGCAAGGCAGTGGCGGCGGGAGTAGTGGAAGTGGTGGCTGGCACGACTGGGGGAAGTCCTCTGGCGGCGGAGAAGCATCTAAAGGCTGGGACTCAGTAGATGCTGGTAGCTCTGGTTCAGGCCAAGAGCAACAACCTAGCTCATGGGGCCAGCAGCCCAGAATAGCCCCAGCGAGCAACGGTAGTGGGGACAGCAGCGAAAGTCAATCTGGCCGCAGAGACGGGTCCTCCAGCACGGATTGTACCCCTCTGCTACCCCGGCAGGACCTGGACCCTAGGGTGCTTAGTAACACGGGTTGGGGACAGACCCCGATCCGACAGCACACTGTATGGGAGATGGAAGAAGCCAACTCGGATGAAGGGAAGAGCAAAAGCAGCTCAGCCTCCACAGGAGGCTCCAGCTCTCATGTTGGACCCTCATCCATCAATGGAGGTACCATCAACCCGAAAATTAGCCCCAGTCAGAGGCCTGGGTCTGGAGAAAAAAGTGACAGTGAAGGATCATCATCCTCTGGCTGGAGAGCCCCTCCGCCTCAGCCTATCCAAACTGGATCAGGATGGGGGGACCCCCCACAGTCACACAACAAAGCGCCGAATGGCACTACTAGTGGCTGGGGTGACCCTATGCCTCAAAATGGTCCCAGAAATGGAGGCACACCATCCTGGGGTTCTGAGGAAAAGTCATCCAGTTGGAACGATGGCCCGACGAAAAGTCAGCCGACTAACTGGGGAGAGGGCCCCAAAAGCTCCCATGGATGGGGCAACGGTAACGGCGGCAACAGTAACGGCGGCGGCGGCGGCAACGGTAACGGCGGTGGTGGTAACGGCGGTGGTGGTAACGGCGGTGGTGGTAACGGCGGCGGCAACGGTAACGGCGGTGGTGGTAACGGCGGCACCGGTAACGGCGGCACCGGTAACGGCGGCGGCGGCAACAGTAACGGCGGCAACAACAGTAATGGTGGCAACAACAGTAACGGCGGCAACAACAGTAACGGCGGCAGCAACAGTAACGGCGGCAGCAACAGTAACGGCGGCAGCAACAGTAACGGCGGCTCCAACGGCCCGAGCACAGGGGAGTGGGGAGAGGCGGAGGTCAAGAAGAATGGATCATCCAGCAGCATGTGGGAAGGAGAAGGGGGTAATGGAGGAAGTGGTGGATGGAAGGAGAGCCCCAGGGGAGGAAATAGAGGAGGAGGCTGGAATAAGCCTGCTCCTGCTGTGAGTAATAGCAGCTGGGGGGAGATCCCTCGTGCAAACGGCCCAGTGCAGGGGAGCTGGGGCTCTTCCAAGCCCCAGGAAAGCAGCAGCAGCGGCAGCACTGGCAGCGGAGGAGGTGGCAGCATGGGTTCATGGGGTGGTCCTGGTACTGTGAAGCAGAACTCATCGAGCTGGGGAAATGGCAGCAAACCGGACCAAGGCATGGATCCCACTGGCTGGGAAGAGCCCTCCCCTCCCTCTATCCGCAGGAAGATGGAGATTGACGATGGAACGTCCACCTGGGGCAATCCTGGCACAAACTCCAAGACTGTCAACATGTGGGAACGCACCAGTCCCAATAACAACCCAGGCAACAGCGGCCCACCGCCCAGTAAGAGTGGTGGAGTGATTATCCCCAACAATAACAACAATCACTCTGTCGGCCCTGGCAACAACAATCACCATCACACTCACCACATGCACCACCATCCCCATCATGGCCAGCCCCCAGCTCACCTGCAACACCATGGAAACAACAATGGGTCATCCAACAATGGCCCCCCACATCCAGGTGCGGGCCCCCAGGGTAGACCCCCCCTCGCCAACCCAGGTAACACGGCATGACAGTTAACCTAAATTAAAGTAATGATTGATATTCAGAAAATGTTACAACCAATGTTTATGTTTAGAAGAAAAGCCAAAGACACAGGGATGTTTAAAAATGCAGTATGTATCAAGAAGATTTTCCTGGAGAAAAAAAAACAACAACCTAAAAACCTCATGCTTTAGGGATCCAAAGTGTTTATATGACAGCATACGTATGTTTTACTTAATCATATTAAGCCTCAGAGTCTGTCTTGATCAGGAGTCAAAATGAAATCTGGGGAGAGACGATTGCTTAAACAGAGTTGTTTTCACTCATTGACACACAAGGTGATAAAATGACTAATTAAAAGCATCAATGGTTATTCCATTCAAAGATTATTCCTTAAAATAATTCTCTCAGTGATTACTAAGCAGATACTGTTGGAGGTATTTAAGGCCTCTTAATGGTCATGCGTACATAATTAAGACTCTCTGCAGCCAGTTCAAATAGGTCTGTTTGAAGACAAAGGCCACGCTGTAGAGATGGCACAGCTCCAACACCCAACATTCTCCTCTCCTTTTGATTGCGAATGTAACCATTGCCCCCTGCTGTTTACCAATTGCAGTGCAGCTACCAAAAGGCACCATGGCCACCTTGAGACACATTTGTGCTGATCAGTTTTACCTAATCACCTAATCAGACTGAGCTTGTCAAGGGCTTGCTGTGGTCAGGAGGAGACAGAACGGCACTATCTTAACTGGAAAGCTTACTGTTGGTCTCTCTTAATAGCGTGCCACTACAGTGCTGTGGTTTTCAGTTGCTTGGATTATCATAATATAGTTTTTGGTAAAAGAGATCTGATTTATGCATGAATATAATAGAATATAATAGAATTCAAGGTCTTCAATTCAAACTCTTACTACTTGGGAATACTCAAGGAAGGACTTTGGAGAAATTATGTATGTAAAAATGACTATTTTCTAATCCACCTCTTTTTCTTTTTTTTTTCTTTTTCTTCCAGGCTGGGGAGAACTTCCCAGTGTTCAACCCAAGTCGGAGCCTGCTTGGGCAGAGCCAGCCGCTCCGGCATCATCTGTGGACAATGGCACCTCTGCCTGGGGCAAGGCCTCAGCAGGATGGGGAGACGGTGGCCACGAGTCCTCTGGACCCTATGGCAGGGCCAACGGACCCACAGGTTCTTCAGCCTGCAAGCCAGGTAACGCCCACACACGATTTACATGGACAGTGGTGTATTATGTCAAACATGGGAAGTAAACATATACCAGGATGCAGGACTACGGTACCACCTGTTATTGATTATACTCACACACCCTTTCTGGCTGCTATACTACAATAGCACACTGTTACCCAGAACATATTATATATATTACATAGTTTTAGATGTGCTGGTGTACAAGACAAGTCTATCTAGACCATACCACACATTGATTCCTTGACAATTAATGGCATTTGAGATTTGGGTTGTGTCCAATGGCGCCACACCCTGTAAAAGGCTGATTGACGGTTACTCCCAGTATGTGTGCACTACCTCACTCCAGAACAAAAAGCAGAAGGTGTCTTCAGACCTGTATCATTTGTGCCAATTAAGAAGGTTTGTTGTCAGTGCTACTGTAGTGTTGATGGGATTAAAGCAATTCCACACCTCAGTAGGTCTTGGTTATTTGTGCAGTTGGTTTGCAATGTTGGAAATGGTAGAGGGGGATGTGGGGGGGGGGGAAGGAATGCATGCAGCATGTCAAATGGCAACACTGGCACCAAGTGGTCAGGTTTAAAATGACCCTTTTCTCACCTGCAGAAATAGCTTCTCTATTCTCAACATGCATGAAGGATATGACACAGATACTAAAACACCCTGACAGATAACCAACTAAATGCTTACCGCTGTTATTAATGTTATTTCATCACTTTCACAGGTCCCAAACCTATGCAAGATGGCTGGGGAAATGGAGGAGAGGAGATGGGCATGTCTACCGGCCAATGGGATGCTGAGGATGGGGACATGTGGAACAGCCCCACCTCCCAGGAGAGCAGCTCTTCTTGCAACTCCTGGGGCAACGGACCCAAGAAGGGCCCGAGCAAGGTCAGAGAACACACTTCTCTCTTGTCATGAATACACGAGCAGATGTTAACGGTAGGAATTAATGTCATTTAAATAATAATAATTTAATATTTTGTATGTTTTGCTTGTGTGCTGTCAGGGCAAGATGGGCAAGCCAGATGAAGCTTGGATCATGAACCGTCTCATCAAACAGCTCACTGACATGGGCTTTCCGGTAAGTTCAAGTTTTTTTTTTTTTTTTTTACCCCAACCAAGCCAAAAATGTGCCACCTTTTTAAAGTTCTAAAATTGGGATTAGATACAGGATCCTCTAATTAACGGTGCAGAAACACCTGAGAACATACATAATCAATTAAGGAGGGTATTATACCATAATAATGATTACAGGGAAAACTCCATTAAACCATGGTCAGTGACAGGCTCGTGTTATCCTTGTGTTGCAGAGAGACCCTGCTGAGGAGGCTTTGAAGAGCAACAACATGAACCTTGACCAGGCCATGAGTAAGTTCACAACATATGTGTCCTTTTCTTTGATAGTGTGGCTTGGTGTCACATTATCATTGCATTTTGTGACACTGTATATTTGCTTGACTATACTTATAAGTCCGCTCTACTCTCTTCTGCTCCCAGGCGCCCTGTTGGAGAAGAAGACGGACCTGGACAAGCGGGGCATGGGCATGTCTGATTACAGCAACGGCATGAACAAACCCATGATGTGTCGGCCCTCTGCTCTCTCCAAAGACCCCTCCGACCGCACTTCCTTTCTTGACAAGGTCAGACATTAAGCAACTGACCAGCAATCAGGTCCTTTCCAAAAATCTGTTGGAAAGGATGAGTGTAGTAAAAAAAGAGTGGTTTTACATTTAATCTTTTGGGGTATTTACCTTTTTTACCTTTACATTGTAAGTATTCTGAGGTGCTTCAAAGACGGGCTCTACGTTTTGACTTTCTTTATCTGGTCATTTTCAGTTGTCAGTACCAACTTTTATATAATCGTGCATCCCTTGATCATGTGTAATGATTAATGCTTTTTTCCCTCTTCTGTTTATTGTCCCCATTAACCATTTATTTTGCTCTGGTCCAGGATGGTGTTCTGTCAGATGATGCCCCCCCATCACCGTTTCTGCCTTCCCCCAGCCTGAAGCTCCCCCTGGCCAACAGTAGCCTTCCTGGGCAGGGTCTGGGACAGGGCAACCCGGGGCTGGCCATGCAAAACTTGAACAACAGACAGGTAACAAATTGAAAAATAACAGAAACACAATGTTTAAACGCAAAACTGACACAATCCAAATAATATACCTCCACAATTTAAGGCAAATAAAAAAGCATTTCAGTACATTTGAACATCTATTTTATTAACAAGGGAACATGCTGACAGATTGTGCTACCAAAACGTCTGCAGTGCAAAACATTTCTGATCAACAGTCTGTTTATCACACTGCATATTTGCATAACCATTATTTTGAAATTCAGTAGCGTGTGCAGGATTTCAGTGTATATGATGCAGGGATAGTAACAACGGATGAATTTAAGTAGTTTTACACACACCTCTCTACCCACATGCACTCTCAAATCTCCACTTTTCTATTGCTCACTTATTTGTCTGTGACCTTGCCTGAAGTGCCTTTTGAAATCAGAATTTTTTTCACCCCCAGAGGCATTCATGACCCAGAAAAACTACAGTATGTCCTTGAAGCCCAAACAAAGGGCCTTTTTTTTGGCACTGAATATAAAGACCTTTTTAACAATATGGAATCCGAAATGTGGATGAGGCCATTTGATAAATGGTAAAATAGATCAAATAGTAACAATTTCATGTCTACGACTAGCTGCTCTGTGACTCTTCAGTATGCTTTGGTGAACAAGTAGTAGTGTGAAGTTAGACCTTGAAGGAAAATGCTTTAAAATGTGTTTTTAGACATTGCTATGTGCTATGTGGGGGATATATCATAGACCCATGCTCTAGTTTAGGGCTTTGAGTCCCCAAAAGTTTTTTTCCATCCAATTCAAGTGCACTCATTCATGTATTGAATGAACTCATTAAATTCACAAAGCCTTGACAGTTGGATGGTCAACTCTTATCCTTCCTCTTGAGGTATTCTGTTTGCTGGAGTGGCCAAGGATTCACACATTTCTTCCCAACTCGGTGGCTCAGCTCTTCAGTTAAGAAATGGCCACAGTGGTTTGAATGAACGGGAAGGTTTTGAAGATGTTTCACTGTACCTTTATGACTCCTGCTTATAGATACCCAGTGGAATGTTTGGCAGTAGTGGAGCAGCACAAACCCGGGCGATGCAGCTGCAGCAGCAGCAGCAGCAGCAGCAGCAGCAGCAGCCTCCTCAGCCACCAGTGCCACCTCTCAGCTCCTCCCAGCCTAGTCTACGTGCTCAAGTGCCTCAGTTTCTCTCCCCTCAGGTAGATACACACACTTAACCATGTACGTATTTAATGAGTAACGTTGTGGTTCGTAACACAAGACCAAATAGAAGATGGCTGGCAGATCTTATTGTTAATAAAGATGTGTTCTTAAGGACTTGCCTGGTACTTTCCAAATCTTGCTGTGATATTATAATACCAACTGAGGAGGACTGTAGGTGGGGCTGTTGTTCTCTCGCTGTCTCTCTCTCTGTCTCTCTCTCTCTCTGTCTCTGTCTCTGTCTCTGTCTCTCTGTCTCTGTCTCTGTCTCTCTCTCTCTCTGTCTCGCTCTCTCTCTGTCTCGCTCTCTCTCTCATTAGCTATATTAAAAATATTCTGATTAATAATCATGAAAGACGTTAAATCGATAATTTGTATATTGTGACATCCCTACATCATACTGGTTGACAATTTTGAATTTTCAGAAAAAAATATATTTTGTCTGGCGCACATCAACACCACCACCAAAGAAATGTGAACCACATACCATACCTGTCAAAACCTCTGTGCTTTACACGACTCCTCTGGCAGACCCTCCCTCCTCTCTTTTCCTGCCTGCATGTAGCAGTGACTAGTTCTCCCTCGTCAGAAGCTGCTTTTGTACAGTGGTTATGATTTGCAATGACTAACTTGTCATCTCAACTTTCTGTGTCCCCGATCTCTCCCCCCACCACAGGTCCAAGCACAGCTCTTGCAGTTTGCAGCAAAAAACATTGGTCTGAACCCTGCACTTTTAACCTCACCAATAAACCCTCAACAAATGACCCTCTTGTACCAACTTCAGCAACTGCAAATGGTGAGTCAGAGTCCCTCTTTCCATCTGTATTAGCAGCTGTATTTAGGTCTGAGGCAGAGTGTTAGGGACCAAAATCTAAATTTAAAGGAGATGAAACCAGGCAAAAAATGTTTAAATATGATTTATTTTGACTATATTGACTAACTAACACCCTATGAAGAATTAAGAATGTGTCTATTTGACAACACATGAGAAAGTAGATCTAAAGTGGGTTAGAATAACAAACGATTTATCCCATTTAAACGGCTGACTCCCCTCTCTCCTACTATGTTATTTTTTTATTTATTGTTATCACTGTATTTTTTGTAATCATTGTGTTGTACTTTTGGTTCCCTTCATTTAGGCGTACCAGCGTTTACAAATCCAGCAGCAGATGATGCAGGCGCAACGCAATGTTTCCGGCCCCATTAGACAACAAGAACAGCAAGTGAGTCCACAAACGCATCACTACACAAATATTAGGATTGTCACATGATGCCATTACGGCAACAGAGGAAAAACATCATGCGTCGTTACAAGAGGAGTTACGCAAATGTTAAGAGAACGGCATAAGAACAGGTTACTTCTCGTTTAACATGAGCCAGCAAGTCTTTCTCCTTTTGTTCTCCTTTTTAAAAAAAATGTGAGTTGCTGCTTTTGTTCGACCGATATCAGCAGCATGCTGCAAGAAAACCAGCCTGTTGAAAGAGGCGGTGCTTTTGTGCTTCCTTCTCACCGTTAACATAACGCATTGTTCAACACCCTCAGATCATCATTTTGATCTTTTCCTTATTTGTATAATCCTCTTGTTTTCCTGCCCCTCACTGCTCAAAGCTTCTTCTATGACACATTGTTGTGACACCGCCTCTCCTCTCTGCCAGGTTGCACGTACAATCACCAACATGCAGCAGCAGATCCAGCAGCACCAGCGTCAGCTGTACCAAGCGCTGCTGATGAAGCAGCAGCAACTTCCCTCTCACTCCTCCTCCTCCTCCTCCTCTTCCTCCTCCTCCTCCTCCGCTGGTCTGCATCCCCCCGGTGGCCCCTCCGGATGCCATGGTTCCGGCAAATCAACCCACGACCCCTACGCAGGCCCACACCAGGCTCCGGGCCTAGCCGACACACTGCACACCAAAGAGCCGCCGTCTTCGCCCAACGCCTACAGCACCTACCCTCTCTGTGAGTCTGGGATGGGGACAACTGAAAAGGAGATTTTGGCGCTTTGTCAGTTTTGTTCAAACAATTTCAAACGTACAAATAGTAGCTGGCTTGTTGAGAATAGTCATTTTCCTCTGCAGCCCATTTTCGTCGTGCATACATTTGTACTCGTACCATACTGCGTGGCCACCCACAATTCATTCAGTGAGTGCGTCCAACTAGAAACAGTCCAGAGACATTTTTCTTTAAGAAATACATGCAAATTCACTGGACATCTGACAACATATTATTGTGTATTTCCCTGTTTTGTTTTGAGCCACTGGAGTTTTAAACAGAAATCTTCTACCACTGACTTATATATATATATATGATGGATACATTTAAAAGATTCCTTTTCTGTGTGTGCAGCTGGACTAAATCCAAACATGAATGTAAACTGCATGGAGGTTGGGGGTATGTCCCTGAAGGAGCCCCCCCAGCCCCAATCCCGCTTGTCCCAGTGGACACACTCTAACTCCATGGACGGCCTCTCTTGCAACTCCTCAAACATGGAGAACAACCTCAATAAGCACGGTATGTCCAAGAATACTGCACATGTGTTGTATTGTAAACTACCACTAGGCAGCCAATGTTGTACAATGGCAGCTATCCTTCAGCAAAACATTATTTATTTCATTAGATTCAATAGTTCTTTTCTGTACAGGAGAGATGGATGGACTTTGAAATTGTGCTCGTGGTTCATAGCTTATTCAAGACTTAGTTTGAATACAGCTTTGATGGAAAAGTTTGGGTAACTCGATAATGACAGTAACTTTCGTAAGTACCGTAAACCTTGCCAATCGTAATCGGTCAGCCACCCGCCCTCCCACACGTGAGCTCCTCAGACTGGTTTGCAGACGAGGAACTCGGCAGCTGACACTAGCTCGTTTGCACTCGCATTTCCCATCAGCCTTTTCTCTTGTTGTTTTCACACATTCTGACTGAAAGCTCATTCTCACTAAGACAAAAGCCGCTCAAGCTCTTTCAGTTTTCTTTGCTCAATAATAAGTGAGGTGTGTGACCTGCTAAACCCCTCCTCCCCTGAATGGGAGCCCTGACACCACAAATTGTCTAAGCTGGGAACAGGGAAATGTTAAGTCCTTGAATATAATATAATATAATATGAACAATTCTTATATTTGGGGCAGTGTGGTACCAAAGTACATTCATACATAGAACACACAGGCGTGGTGTTAAGCATCTGCCAAACCACATTTGGCGTGTATGTTGTTCTGAGTAGAGAAACTAGCGAACACCAACTGACACCAACTTGTTGACCCCTACACTTTGAGGTATCATCAGCCAGTTCTTTCCACACGTTCTGTCTTCAAACCTATGCTGAGATAAGACTCATCTTAAAGTGACATCCATTTGTGCCTTCCATGTATTATGTATTGATAAGAGCATCAATACACAGGCAGATAATCTTACAGTAGACATCACAACCAATGAAATGTTATTCTGAAAAGACTTTCTATGCAAAAGAGTATTTTCATATATTTTGTCCTCATTATGAAGTAAAACTAATTTCATTTTATTTATTTTTTGTCTTTGCATATCCTAGGTGCCATATCTGCTGCCTCTACCCTGGGCCCCCCCGGGAAGCCCCCCCATCTGGAGGACTCATACAGCCCTTACAATCTAATGTCCAGCTCTGAGTCCCCCACCAGCCCCATGGTGCCCCCAGACAGCTGGGGCCAGGGCAAGAGCCCCAATGAAAAGATCTCCAATGGGACCAACATTAACTGGCCCCCAGGTGAGGACGAGATCCAAATAGATAGCCTCTCAAGCTGCTACACATCCACCCACACAGGTGTTTTCACCTACGTTTCCTAATTTCTTAACGCTCACGCTGTTAGTTCAGTCGCACCCATTAGGGCAGGACAACGTACCGTGATATCATTCTTATTGATAGATGTATATATAGTTTTGTGACATCATATAATTCCCCCCAAAGCTTCACCCAGCTAGAGGTTGAATGGGCTCAAGTAATTGAAACATCTGTAGTTGTACAGGGCCTGTTGATGCTTAAGTCAAGTGTGACTGTGAGGCAGCATGCACAACACCTGGGCCCTGAGAATGAAGCGGCTAAAATGGAATTCAGACATTATTCATTTGATTATTTAGACTTTTCCTACAGTGACATGTCAAAATGTCCTCCGCGAAAACAGCCTGTGGTCAACTGCAATTCCACTGGGACAATTGACCATCTAGTTCATGGTCCTCAGCAAGAACTGCAGCGACTGTAATACCGTATCAGATAATGGGGATCCAAATAAACAAAGAAGAGGAAGACATAAATGCACAAAAAGGTTAATATTACATTTTTATACGCCACCCACATAGATTTTACATACAGCCTGAAAATCTGCACAAGTTCAAAAGACGATGCTAAAGCTGCCACAACAATTTGGAAAAAAAGGGAACTGACTAATTAATTTACATCTGCACCAGTTGCATCAGAATGAGTGTGAAGAAAGCAGTGGCTCAGAGGCCTGTGTATATTGCTCAAGTCATGGGGAAGTCATGAGATGGTGAAAAAGTTCCTCAAGAACTAATCTTCTTGCTTTCATAACCCTAAATCGAGCACCTCATTTTGCTCCGGTAGAGTTCTGCCCAGGTGTGCCATGGAAGGGCCTCCAGAACATCGACCCCGAGAATGATCCCAACATGACCCCTGGCAGCGTCCCCAGCGGTCCCACCATCAACACCAACATCCACGACGTCAACCGATACCTGCTGCGGGACAGGAATGGAGGTATGAACAGGAGCAAGGACACAAATATTCATTTAAGACAACCAGGAGTCGAATGGGATGTTGGTTAGTTCACTTTAGACGTGCTGACCCATGTTACTATCGCCCCTACATCTCGTGCCCCAGTGTCATGTGCTTTGTTCGGATGCATACATGAAGTTGCTTATTTTTTTTCTTTTCTCACTGTCTCTGGTCACAACACTGTTACCTATACGACAACATAGCCACTTCCCCAGCTCTGCCACTTCAGAATGACTCTCTGCCTCCAAGCAGCAACGACTGGCCAGTCAGTGGCTACTCTAGCTCTTTTCAGTCTCTTTCGTCCTCTGATGGAGACGGCTCAGGTACACGTCCAGAGTATCTTCCCTCAATGTGTGGACCTGCCAAACCTCTTCCCATCCAAACTGGAGCCCTGATACAACACCGTCTTAGGCTCCCTACTTATCCTAACCCTTACCCAACCCCTGACCCGTGTTCATGACCCTTCTTTTACTCCTAGTCAAACCTAAACTTGTACCCTCAGTACCTCACCTACACGTGACCTTCAACCATCTGTGCCTCTTTGACTCAACCCGCAAAAAAAAACAAGCCTCACCCAACCGGTCATGACATCAGTACACACCCTGTGTTTGTGTGGGTGTTTTTTTTGTGTGTGATTTGTTTTCCAAAATCGCAAGAATTCAGATCTCTGCATAATGAATATTTCATTTGAGATGTGTTTCTTAAAATGACTGTTGGACACTATTCTTCTTGTTTTTTGCATTTACTCGAATTTAGAAGGAAGTCAGAAAAGCGGTACTTGAAACTGAAAAACATACTCAAATATATACAGGTTGGACATAGTGTCTACTTTCACTTCTACCTGGTTACACTTTCACAGCAGAAAGATTTCAGGTGGATGCCGTGCACATTGTTCGTGCACAAGTATGTCACTTTTTTGGCATGTTTTAGTGTCAAAAATATTTTTCTAATTTAATTAAGGAAACATTGAAACCCTCTGAAGCTACCGTTAGCATTAGCCTAACCAGTAAGTGAGCAAGGAACATACTTGTTGGAAGCCTTTTAGCCAACTTGGTTCGTCTGTTACTGATTTTCTGTCTTCGATGTCCCCACCCAGGCAAGCTGTCTGACATGAAGTCCACCTGGTCCCCAGGGCCCATCTCCCAGGGCCAGGCCTCTTTGTCCCATGAGCTGTGGAAAGTCCCTCAAGGGCCGCGCAGCAACGCGGCCCCTTCTCGGCCCCCACCAGGCCTCACCCACAACAAACCCTCCTCCACCTGGGGTGGCAACTCGCTGGGCCTGTCCCAGGGCTGGAGCGGCTCCTACGCCCCTGGTGAGCACTCTCGCAAACCAATAAGCACTTATTTCATTTCTATTAGCGCCGCCTAACCGAGGCACAAACTCATTCACAGTTCCTCTGCACTTTTCAACTGCATTTCAAAACATACAATTAAAATAAGAAACATGAATTCTATACGCAGGAAACATTGCTGAGTCTATTGACACTTCCTTACCAAGACTAGATCTCTTTAAAATATATTCACATCATTACAAAAGAAACAAACATCATGTTGGTGCTGAGCTTTTTTTTTTCCTTAGATTGCACAATTGAAAGCCATTTACGAAATCTGTTATTTGCAATGACATTAAATGAAGACGTTTCAACACAGCCTTGAATTGAGGAGAGCTTTCACCAAAATAAAAGCAACGGGTGTCGATTTCTCTTTGGTGTATTTCACACCCAGCAAACGCAGACCTGACTGAAGATGTGTAGGTGTGCCGAAGTTCACAGCTGCATTTGTGCACCAGCAGCACTCGCTCTATCTACGGTCTGGGGGAACACACCCTGCGAAACTGACATCTTGAGGTTTACCGGCACTGTGAGGAAGCCTCATTCAAACATCGTATATGTGACCTTTTTTTTGTCATAACATGTCTAAGTTCATGCAGATTGAAGAGGAACTACTTGTATTAGTGTCGGACAAGAATCGTGTGTGTGGAAATGGATAACAGATGGTGTGTTCCTCTGTTGATTGAACCTTCTGACCTCGAGCCCTCTTGAAAAACCATCACAGTGCCTGAAAAGTTTGAACAGTTTCCCTTTAAGAGCTCTATTATAAGGTCTAATAATAACTAATTTACCGACAACATTTTGTCTTGACAAGCTCTGCAGCTCTACGACTTTTCTTCTAATGCATAACATTATATATGACATTTTTGTTACAGAGGGAACCACCTGGAGTACTGACAGCCCCAACAGGACCAGCAGCTGGCTGGTGCTGAGGAATCTCACCCCACAAGTACGTACTCTGTGCTGCTCAGGCTCACCAGGTTGAAGCCACAGTGTATTAGGAGTAAAGCTGGCATGTTGTTATTAGGAATTCAAAGATCTGATCATGGATCATTGCTGTGTCTCACACAACTCATCTGATGGTTTAGGGGGTAGGATAATTCAAATGTAAAAAATATTATTCTGCACTTTTAGTTTGCCTTCTAGCAAATATTAGCTGTAACTTGTGTGTTCTGCTGTGCTCCAGATTGATGGTTCGACTCTGCGGACCCTGTGCATGCAGCACGGCCCCCTGATCACATTCCACCTCAACCTGACCCAGGGGAACGCCGTGGTGCGCTACAGCTCCAAGGATGAGGCCGCAAAGGCCCAGAAGTCTCTGCACATGTAAGCCTCAGCCTCAGCAACGTCTTTTACATCAGTGGGCTTAGCAAACAGAAATTAAGGAAGCGTTCACCCTTTCTTTCCCCAACTTCTCCTGCTTTTTTATATTCCAGTGAAGCAGCTGTTACTGAGAATAGAAAATGAGTGACACTTGGGGAAATCCTAATGTTCCCGTTTTCTCATGGTGTTTTCCCATGCTGCTGCAGCAGCTCAGCTCCAGACCATGTTATTTTTGGGGGCTGTCACATGGGCGAGGAGGTGGTGATTCATGCTGGAGTCAGCTGTAATGTAATACAACAGTTGTTGTTGTTGTAATAATCAAATTGAAATAGGAGGAAACGCCAGCTCAGAGCCAGTCTGACGTCACTTTGGCTGCTTTTTTTATCTCTAATTGCCGAAGGTTTGACCCCAATTTTGTTTTGCAAATAGCGGCTGCCACTGCAGCTGGTTGTCATAGAAACAAAATGCAAATTGTGTGACCCACTTTTCAGCAGTACGAAATGTGGTTATGGCAGGGCGCATAATAGCGTGCTAAAGCCCTAAAGAACAGCACCATGTGTTTAGAAAGTATGTCTGCTATATGCTGTCCCATTTTTACTTCAAGAAGACCTTTTCATAACATGACAACTATTGTTTCTGGTTGAAATATCATTGTAAGACTAATGGTTTCCTCCTTTGTCCTCTTGTAAGGTGTGTGCTTGGAAACACCACCATCCTGGCGGAGTTTGCCGGCGAGGAGGAGGTGAACCGCTTCTTTGCACAAGGCCAGTCCCTGGGGGCTAACACCACTAGCTGGCAGGCCAACCAAGGAACCAATCAAAACCGGATGGGCGGGGCAGCACAGTCCCACTCTATTGGCCAGTGGAGCAGCGGCGGCGGCGGTGGCGGCTGCGGAGGCGGAGGCAAGTCCAGCGGGGGCGACCTGCTGTGGGGCGGCATGCCCCATTACTCCAGCCTGTGGGGTCCGCCGAGCGGAGACGACGGCCGTGTGATCGGGAGCCCCACCTCCATTAACACCCTGCTGCCTGGAGATCTGCTGAGTGGAGAGTCCATGTAGGATGATGCCACGATACACTAACCAGCCAACCAACCGCCACCATGTCACGTAAGCCATTGGTGGTGGGTGGGAGGGGGAAAAAATACAAAACAAAAAAAAATCAATATGAACAGGAGCAAAACCCAAGCAAATCATGTGGCGATAATCAGTATCAATTTGAACTGTTTTGAACTGTGAATTGTGAATCAGATGGCTGGAGTCCCAACCACACAGACTGCAGACTCCAGGCCTTCTGATTTGCTTTTGTCCGTTTTTTGTTTGGTTTACCTTACCCTTTTTTTGGTATTTTTGAAATGCATCGTATAAAACAAACTGAAATGAGACACAATACAAAGAAACCTTTGAAGTGTTTTTAGTTTTTCCATAAGTATACATGACATTCTGTGTGAAATTGTTTTGAAGACTGTTTTTAGGAGAAGCAATCAAAGCTGCCATCTGAGACTTTCCTTTTCTCTCCCAAAAAAAAAAAAAATCCCCAAATAAGACTTAAAACGACCATTCCCAGCATGTCCATGGCCAATGATGTGGTTCAAAGACCTTTACTAGTTGTGTTAACGTTTGTTTCTCAGCACTAATATTAGCCTTAAGTGCTCTCTGGCCCAGGTCCTTCCCAAGCAGCCTTTTTTGTTGTTTTTTTTGTAACTGAAGAAATAGCTGAAATCTTGCACAGTTTCACCTCTGAACCAGCGAGTGGTACAGGACATGACTGGTGACCAACTCTGTCACTGGGCAGTAAGAAGTCCTGGCCACGTGACTGGCCCTACCAATCATCAGCTTAATTATTTTTGGTTTCTCAAAGGGATTGACACAGCTGTAAAATGTTCTTTTTTTTTTTTTTTTTTTTTTGTAGGTCTAGACCCAAGCGCGTTTTTTTGATATCTACAATATATAAGCTGAGAGAAGATTATTTGTCAACCTCGCTGCGTGTCTCTGGTTCCGTACATGCCTATGTAGGTCCAGTGGCACCTAATCACTGCAAGCCCAGATCCTTCTGGTCAACCTTCAACCCAGTCGCTTACTGGTGCTTTGTTGAATTTTCTATTGTCCGATTTGTTATGAAGCCCAGCGGTCTGTATGGTCAGCCAGTTTTTCGGAGGAAAAAAAAACGAAAAAAAAAGAACACAATTTCACCTTACATTGTGCAATATACACCACAGACCTTTCTTCCGTCCATACTCTATGTCCACCGGAGCTGGTTTCTCTTTTGTTTTCGTGATTGTTGCTGATCGCAGCAAAAGACATTGGAACTTCACAAACCTTACCCCCCCCCCCCCCCCCCTTTTTCGAAAACTTGGATTCCCTCCAGACCGCCAATCCCCCTGAAACTGTTGGGGAAACTCTGCAAAGAGGAAGAAGCCGCTGTTGAACTGTGCATGCAGCAAACTGTACTAAAGAGTGACACAATAATGCACACTTCCTCTCTGCATGCCACAGCCACATCCAACAGAGACTGAATCCACAGTGGGATTGGATGGTTCTGGGTATCTGGCACAATACCAAATAAGAGGGGTTTCTCCTAATGCAGTAGACCTTCGAGTGTTCCTTGCGTTTGGTACTGTACAAACAGAAGAGACTAAGACTTTTATAAATTCAAAGGGTTTTATCATAGCACTTATGAAGAGCAAATCGCTTCAACTGTAATCCAATGAATCAAAAAAAGGAGCAGCGTAAACATTGAAAACAACACGAAAAAAAACCCAACAAACTGCTCTTTTATGTACTATATCTATTCCTTGGAAATGTGTCTGGCATTGTTCCTCTGGTAGCAGGATGAAGGGAAGCAAAACTGAAATGTACCATTGGTGAAAAACTGCAGTCTATGTTTAGTTTGTTCCTCCTTTGAACAATATCAAAGTGAATATCACTGTTACTCCAAATATTTAGCCTTGTTCTGTTTGGAGGCACTAGACTTGCAAACGTCGGCTGTCTCTGACACCCGCCGGCCAGTCCGTCGGTGGGGGAGTCGAGAGTGGTGTGGGGAGGGGAGGGGCGGGGCGGGAAGGGGGGGAGTGTCCACTGAGTGCCTCTCTGCTGTGGTCCTCTGGGTGTCAAGCGGCAGCCCCCCCACAGCGCAGCACTTCCTCCTGGGCTCCACTTGACCCTCCCTCAGAAGAAATGCGGCTCCTCCAAGACCGGCAAATCACGGCTCTCTGCCGCACACGGCATCTCCAGGGGGGGGGGGCCGCCGCCGCCACCACCACCCGACCCTGCTGCCGTCCTCTCCCTCAGTTCTTTGACACACAGATCACTTTAGCTGGAAGATGTAATAGTCATATTTCTGGAATTTTTTGCCAGTGTTCTTTTTATTTGTATTCTTTTGTGGAGATTTTTTCTCGATGTGTTGTGTTGTTGTTTTTGTCTACATGCAGTGGTCTACAAAATGCTGGCTGCTGAACTAGCCCTTCACTGTTGATATGCAGAAACACTTTGGTCAGAGGTGCCTCTGTATGTTCATCCTGTGTATTGAATGCAAAACGAGGATCAATACTACAGAGCGTTATTGATTGTCTATTTGTTTTGAACTGATCATGCTTTTGTGTTTAACAGTATTCTGTAGTACTTCCAGGTAGTATCTTGAGATGTGTACAAAAAAAAACAAAAAAAACAAAAAAAAACAATAGGGTGTCTCAGACGGGGGTGTGGGTGTTTGTTGCTCCAAGCTGCTCCGCCTGCCCGCAGGCTGTCCCCCCCTTGCCCTTTGCCTAGCTGCTACGCTATGACCTCCTCCACCTCAACCTGACCCAGTAGCCCCCCCCTGACCAGGCACCAACAGGCCCTCCTATCTGTTTCTATGCAAAAGACTAGAGGCTGGGGCCCTTTACAGCACGCCAAGCCTCACGCGGGAGAACGAGCACTCGTCCCCCGTGAGCTTGTCAAACCCGAACCCTCGTCACTTCAGAGTGGCCGCTGTTTCTGTAAAGTCCGGCTAAGCCACCAGAACACCGTCGCGTACTGAAGTCCGAACACTTTATCAAAGATCGGCCTTTGTCTCTGCGCTGAAGACACTTCTGTCCACTTGATCTCAGGGTAGGGGAGTAGATGATACCAAGTAAGAGATGCAGCTCTCTCCGTATCGGTCCTTTCTACTGTGAGAGCAAAGTCTTAAATGAAAAGGCCATCTGCGCAACATGTACGGACCTCATGCCTCGAACTTAATCCTAATTGGAAGGGAAAATGCTTGTATTGAATCTTTTTTCTCAAAAAGGTGGCCTATATTTACTGTTTCGGGGCCCATTGTTGCGTGTAAAAAAAGTTGCCAACATAATGTGCCAATATAAATTTGCTGTGTCGTACTGTATCTTTATAGAGAGCACTTCTGTTCCCTGTTTGGAGGAGCTTTGATAACCTTTGCAGAGGGTGCAGCGGGGGACAGGAGGGATCAAACAAATGGGCAACAGCATCACACCCTTCAAAGGCTGAGATTATTTCTTTCTTTTTTTGATGCTTTCGTGGGGAATGCCCCCATGCTATGGAGAAAATCTTTACTCAGTTGGGTGTTCCAGTTTGCTACAGTGCACAGTTGATGATGGGTAATCCCGGGTACATATTTTTTTAAAACCAAAAATGAAATTGCATTTTAACGTCATTTTTATGAAGTTTGACATAAAAATCTTAAAAATGCTAAAAAATCTAAATGAAAAAAAAAAAAAAAAGATCTATAATATGTTAAAGCTCTGCACTTCTAGCTGAAACGTCTCCTGTCGTCAGCCTCTACTACCACCATCTAAAGGAGTAGACTGGTGGCCGGGGTGCCTTTTTGTGGATGCTGTATTTATCTCGATTTTATGTTTGTGTCCTGCTCAAAGCGGGACCGCTGAACTGTACATTTCCACAGACCCAGATGGCGTGGGCCAACTGTATCAGCCTCACTCTCCTCACTCTGCATCAGCAGGAAGGGGAGGGGCACATTTCAAGAGGTACAAAGTCTTAAAAAAAAAAACGTTTTAAGAAAAAGTTTTAAAAAACTAAACTAAAAAAAAACTAAAAAAAAAAAAGAGCAAGAAAACGGGAAACGGCTACCTTTCAGGACGTGCAGTCCTGCAGCACACAAGCAAAAATCACTATTGCCTGTTTCTGTAACTGCCTTGATCCAAGCTCAGACAGACCCAATAGCCGAGGACCTCCTCGTCCTGCATAACCGGAGAACCCCGACAGTGAAGGGGGTTTCCCATGCTGCACCAGCATCGAGAGGTTCTCCTCTCTACAGCTCTGTTCTAGAGAACAGTGTGTGTATATATGTATGTATATGTGTATGTATACATATATACACATATACATACTGTGAGTTTGGTGTGTGTGGTATCACCTCTTCAGACTTCTTGGATCGTGACCTCTGAAACGTTTCATTTTTGTTTTAAAAGGTCTCGGTTTCACACAACTGAAAAATGAGCAATATGTATTTTCCCCGCAAATAAGTGATACGAAGGAACGAATTTTGGGGTCGGGTGTAAACTGATACTTGATTGATTTGAAAGCATCGGCTTTCTTATGTGGAGTTGGATATGCACGTTCTGGTTTTGATGACATATTGCAGTACTTTGAAGTGCTTGTACTGTACATATGTGTGTTTGTTAGTTAGCCTGTCTAAAAGCCCAACACAACCAGTCCATTGAAAAAAAATCACAAACATATCAAAACTAGACAAAATATTAAACACAAATACTTGAATCATGGAGCGCCAATAATGTAATGTGAAGTCAGTAATTATTTTTTTTTTGTTTGACAGGTACACCTAGGGGCTTTTAGAGAATATAAAAAAAAAAAATGTATTGCATTGAGTTACAAATACAAAATCTTTGAGAGAGAAAAAAAATGCAAAAGTCATCTTTGATGTGTGCTTGAAATTCAGATGTTTGTATGAATGTGTGCGCAAGAAACTGTGTGTACCGGGCCCACGGCCCGCTGTAACGTTCCACTCAGTATGCTATATTTTGTGTCTGTTTTTTTTTTTTTTCTTCTGTTTTGTTCTGTCAACAACTATTCTGATAGACATTATTATCGTCTAACGTTGCACTGAGTGTCTTCTACCCCTCACTCAGCTAATCGTAGACAAACGAGTTTAAGTACTGGGGGGAGATGGTGACAATTCACGTGTACATGTTTACTCAAGGACTTAATGGATTTGTTTCATTCTATCTGTAAAAAGTTTATCTACCTTATAGTGGCTTTTATTGTGGGATAATCCAATACAAGGATTATCGTTGAGTATTGCACCATTTTGTTTCAATTATACAAAAAAAAAATGGAGAAAAAATTTTAAATACAAAAAAAACTACAAAAAAACTACAAAACAAAAAAAGGGGGGGGGGGGGGGAACAAAGAACTGTGGCCATAGATAGCTGTAGAAGGACTAGTAATCCCGATGTTAACTTCATGGAGAAATAGAAAGGGATGACGTGTGGGAGGTGAGTTTGTTACAAGACTCATTTCAGAGGTGCCTATCTTTTCTGTTTGTTTGTTTGTGTTTTGCAAAAAGCCACCCGTCGTTTACAAGCATTTCATTCGTCTGAAGTTCAAGGAAATAGGATTTTATAACAGGAATGTTAGAGAAAAAAAAGAGACAAATTTCATCTTCCATCAAATATGGACATGGAAATCTTGCAAAATGAAGATTTATGCTACTTTTAAGAACTCTGGGATTGATCAGTGTTGTGTCATTTCAATTTTTTGTTTTTTTTTGTTTCTTTCAGCGTCGACAGACTATCTCTGTATGTATTGAGTTGTGATTTTATATTTCCTGTAAGCGACACAGTTTGCTCAATATCTTGCACACTCATAAAAAGATGTGGATTTTGTCTCAGGAAGGCCAGGGTTCCAGATCGCAACTCCATCATTTCTAGATTTAATGTTTTTTTTGTGAAAGCAACTGAAAACAATTAAACTCCAAGCAAGCACTGAAGGTCATGAGTTTAACAGAATATAGTGGGTACCAAGTAACAACAAAAAAAAGTTTGTAGCAAGTTATATATTTACCAAATAAGACTAAGAATCAACTTTGAAAAACAAGTGGAGTGCTTTACATGTGAAATCTAAGTATAATTGCTTTACATTTAAACTGATCAATGGTTTGATTGTGAAAAAGACAGAAAATGCATTCGTATGTTTTGACTTTCAAGTTTCCATCCTGTAGTCCAGGAGCATTGTGCAAGTATTTTTATTTCTTTTTTTTGATGTCATCTCTCCTGTCTGTTAGCATTTCTGTTCCTGTGACAGGTATTTCAATAGTTGAGAGATTTGTTAACATGTAACAGATGGTTTGAAGTGGAGGAGTGAAGCTGGTTTTTAAAGGATCATGATCTATGCACAAGTGGGAGGGAAGAGTCCAAACCAAGCTGCTGTACTGCTGGCGTTTGTCGACTCAGACTCTAGGGTTCAGGGTTTTATGTAGGGTTCTTCTTCTTCTTTTCTTCTCTTGCTCAAATTTCCTCTAATCTACTTCCCCCTTCCCCCCCCCCCCCTTCTTCTCATTATTGACATCTAATGTTTGAGTCAAACTTTACATTGCGTCACCATGCTGTGTAATCCTTAACCAATGAGCGCTTATCCTTCTGCTAAAGCACTGTGGGTTGTACTGAGAGAAAAAAAAGCCCATGACTTTTAAGGTTGTCATTTATTTTCATTTTGTTTTCAGTGGGTGGGCGAATGGGGGTACTTTGCCTTTGCCTTTCTCTTTACTTTGGAAAAAAAACATTAAGGAAAAATGTCTGTAACTGAAATACAAAGTTGTGGCTTTTAATGTTGTTAATTTTTTCTCCTCATAGAATGTGATTGTTAAGGACATGCACCGGAAAAAAATGTTTCCATGGATTATGGATGTTCTTTCGGACTATATTAATAAATTACAAATTTTCTTGGCTGTTACTGGGTGTCTTGTCTCTTTTTAAAAATAAAAAAAACCCGTTCCACCCATGATTCTATCAGCGATTTGAAAGTATTCTTTTTTTTATTTTTTAATAATTTGTATCCATACTGAATAAGTTAAGTAGAGAAACTACAGTAAATATTTAACAGTTCTTTAGGGGTGGGAGATACGACAATGAATACATTGAGACAGCATAAAATGGCATTAAAAAAAAGTCATAGTATTGTATTTCATAGTATAGTCTAGCATGACAAATGTCATGAAAAAAAAATCATATAGTGTGTGATGAAGGAAATGCAATAATATAGCATGTGATGAAAACAAATATTTATGAATAAATCAGTAAAATATGTCTTAGATTTGTATGCCATAAAACAATGTCTTGAAGTCATAATATAGTGTAATGATATGACATCAAGAATCATAGTATATTATACCATAGTAACATGATAATATGGTATGTTATAAAGAAGTCATATTGTGAAATAAAGTCAATGGATAGTATATTTAAAAGTCGTATACTAAGCCATAAAAATGTTTAAAAAAATCATACTATATAGTATGTTGTAAAAAGTATCACCATATATTATGCTATAAAAATAAAGTCAGTATAGTATGTCGAAAAGAGTTTTTTTCATGACTTTTTTTTTTTGTTGAAAAAAGTCCTAGTATTGTATTTTAAAAGAAAAGTCATAGCACTAATCTAAATTAGACCATTTGGGTGTCAAACCGAGAAACAGAAATCCTCCCTTGGAGTCTTGTGTCATGTCTTGTCAATACCATGTCGAAAAAAGTTCAAAAAACTCCTAGTATAGTATGTCAAAAAAAGTCATGGTATAGTTTGTTGAAAAGAGTTGAAAAAGTCCTAGTATAGTACAGGGGTATTCAATTAAAATTCACTGAGGTCCATTTCGAGAGAATTTCCTCACGCAAAGGTCCGGAACATCACATTAATGTCTAACTTGCGTAATGATTTAGTACCATATGTAGGCTATTGAAGTAGCCAACAGTTGTATTAACGTCTGTATGTAGTCAATAACTGACTGTCAAATCAAATATAGAAAGTTCAATTGAATAATATCTCAACAATATTTAGAGTCAGTTTTCAAATTGAACTGGATGGATTATAATTAATAATCAAATGCATGAATTTAAATAAATTAAAATATGGAGTGGATTAAAGAATATAATACATAACAGAAAGCTTTTACAAATTGTGCATCTTAAAATAAAGTACTTAATTTTAGAAAGATGAACTGAATTGACCTGCAGCTTTAAATTCACTTCATTCAGGTGTGAAGTCGATCGATATTATATTCTTATCTTCTAAAAAGAGACATTTGTGTGCAGGGCCTTTATCTGTGGTTATTGAAACCACTTGTTTCAGCTCTATTCCTCTCACTCATAAATACGTCTATATAAGTAGTGTAGCATGTCGAATAAAGTCATAAAAACTTTATAGTACATCGTAAAAGGTCACAGTAGTAAAATGCAAATTGGGTAATCTTTTCTTCCAATCAGAGCAGTGAAACGTGCCACGCAAACAAAAACGAATTAATAGAAAGACTTATTATTATTATTTGTCTTGATAACTATTATCCACCAAATAATTCAGTTCAAAACAGTTTTAAGGTCTTAAATCCATCAACTGACTCATTCCCAAACTCAGGTGCAGGTGAGATGTGGGTGTGGCTATAGTTACCATACGGTACACAGGATGCACTATATTAACATTTGAATATGAATTTGCAAACAGACAGCTTAACAATGTTAAAAGGATCTTATTTTGAAATATAGTATTTATAATCATACAGTTGTAAAATAATGAACTATGTAAAATCTTGGGATTTACTCTAACTTCCTACATTAGGAGTGTTGTTATGCTCTCATTCACTCACTCTTTGTGCTTTCTCTCCTCACAGGTTTCCGTGGATCCTGGTTATATCTGGACCCTGGTCCTTCCTCCTGCCATGGCCCTGCTGACTCCCACTGCTAATATCATTTTTATAATTACTCACATTACTATTTTTATTACCAATACCATTAACGCACATTGCTGACTTTGCTTCTTCACCGGAGTCTCTGTGCTTTCTCTCCTCGCAGGTTTCCATGGATCCTGGTGATACCTGGACCCTGGTCTTGCCTCCTGCCGTGGTTCTGTCATATACATTGAATGTGTTGTAACTCTGTTATGTTGTTCATTCTGTACACATGACATCTATTGCACTTCTGTCCATCCTGGGAGAGGGATCCCTCCTCTGTTGCTCGCCCACAGGTCTCTTCCTCTTTTCTCCCCGTTAAAGGTTTTTTTTGGGGGAGTTTTTCCTGTTCCGATGTGAGGGTCCTGGGACAGAGGATGTGTACAGATTGTAAAGCCCTCTGAGGCACATTTGTGATTTTGGGCTATACAAAAATAAATTGAATTGAATTGAATTTGCCCCTACTGTTTTCAACAACTCCACACAAGACACCTGGACAGCTCTGAGGCAGACTGCGACATAACCACTGGTCACAGCGTCTGCTCTGACGATGTAGCACGGCGCTAATTTCTCAGAAAGATATTTCATTTTATTTTATTCGGCTGTGATCAGGCTTCCTGGGGGGGGCTCCCCACCCATCTTAGTTATGCTGGGATGGTGAACTTCTGTTGACGTGAAGGTCTAGTATGTCGAAAGAGTTGAAAAAAAGTCATAGTATGGTATGTCGAAAAGAATACCACAGAACACAGTGTAAATACCACAGACTTAATGAACTCACTGCAGTTTGTTAAACAGGTAACAGGCTACAGAGAGAAACCAGCTCTACTCTGACAGTGATGATAACTGTCTTTATTAGTTATTAGTATTGTTAGTTACTATTATTAAGTACAGTGATGATAACTGTCTTTATTAGTTATTAGTATTAATAATTACTCTTAAAAAGTACAGTGATCATGTGAACAGACACAAACTCCTCAAATGTCTCTCCAGCTGTTAAAGCCGACTGACAGCTGATCCAGTTGTGATCAGCTGATCCTCCGTCATCAGAAACAGACGTTGCCTCACATGACGATACAAAGGAAAGGACGTCTCATATCTCTTAAAACACATTTCCTCATTTCCTCTCTCCTCGCATGGTTTCCTTGAGTCTCTCCATGCATCCCTGGTGGGAGGGACTAAGATGCAAGTGAGGGAAACGGAGATGCAATTAAGAGACTTGGGATGTGCCCACAGTATATTATGCTGAAAAAAGTCATATTAAAGTCAAAGTGCAGTTTGTTGAAAAGATTCATGAAATCTACGTCATAGTATAGAATGTCGAAAAAGTCATAATTAAGTCATAGTATATAGAATGTCGAAAAAAAGAAATAATGTCATAGCATAGTCGAACTATTTTTTTTTTTTAAAACGCCTAATATGGTATGTTGAAAAAATTCATCCAAAAGTCATGTCTAAAAAAGCCATAGAATAATATGGTGAAAAGTAATTATATAATATAATATTAATAATATAATAATATATTGGATATAGCGGATAAGCAGACCTTTTGTGACAGATTGATGACATCTCTACCAGTGCAGACTCAGACCATAAGATGTGGACGCATTTTAAATTGAATGATCTTCAAAAATAAAAATCGGGAAAAAGTCTGTTTTTGTGATTTTCATGAACTGAACATTTACACAACACACATGAACACCACTTGTGTGGAAGAGTTTGATGTACCGGTGTTTCTGTTTTTCAACATTTTCTAAATGTTATTTTATATCTCCTGTAAATCCCAGATTCATCAGTAGCTCGAAAACAATAAGAAAGCTGGAAACCATCTGTAACAAACAGCACACAAAATAGTGAGTTGTGTGATCTTTTCCCACTTCTGTACGTGTCATGACAAACACATGAAGTTAATCCACACGACTTCTTCAGCCACGAAAACCAGGCAGCTCCTGCATCTCCGTACGAGGGAGTCAAAATGAGACCTGCTACAGAGTCAGATCTTCTACGCTGCATCGAGTTGGATGAAGCTAGATCTCCAGCTACACCTGTGGTCGATGCTGTGTTTCTGGACAGTGTAGTTCAGATGAAGCAAGGAAACAGCTTTTTACTCAGAAATCAAGGCCTCTGATCGAGGAGAACATCCCTCCAACACGAGCCGCTCTAGACCAACATGCAAAGGGAACAGCCTACCATGCAAACATTTTCTGATTGGTGTCGGGTGAAGGAGGGAACAGAGTGGCAATTACTTTGGACCACACTTCCAGAGGAAGTTGTGAATGCACCAACGCAGCGCTCAAGCGCACTGCCATGTGTTACTGCTCAGGGGATGGCAAGATCTAGAAACAAGTATGGTTATCAGTGGATTAATGTTATCAGCCATAGCTCAGCACTCAAAGAAAGTCAGGAAACAGAGTGTAAAAAAAATAGTCTGCTCTAATTCAGTTTTAAGGTCTATAAGTTGTTGTTTATCTAAAAGATGAAGTATATGATTTAAAAGCAATGACCTCTGGGGTTAGATACCTAACACTCAGAATCAGTACTTTATTACCTCGGTCCACTCAAATATCTTTCATCATGGTTTTGTTAGTGTGTGTGTGTAAGCTGTCGTTAGTTAACGCCCGTCACTCGCTGAGACAGCTGCCGGTTATTTATTACTTCTTCTGTTCCTGGTCTCTTGGACACCTAACAGGTTAATAATTATAATACTGTGGTCCGTCATATGTGTATAAATATACATTTAAGACCTATTCAGAGTCACAACAAGCATTGTGGACACTTTTGTCTGTGAAATGTATACGCATGAACTGTATGCCAAATGCAACGCACTTTTTGCCCCCTTGTGTTAAAAAAAATTCAGGGAAAACCCTGATTAGGTCGTGTGCAAACCAATAAACAGGAATTCTTAATGGAAATATAAAAAATTTTAATCGGATTTAAGCATCAATGTGATAAAGTACTTTGTCAGGTAGTTAAAGGTACACTGTGGAGTTCTTGACAGATTTGGTGACTTGGTACCAATTGTTTTAACACTGCTCTGCTGATTGACAGTTAGCGGCAGTGAAAATGTACAAAAATATGCCAAACCTGGATATCAAAATGTGATTGGTCAATAGGCCTACTACTCTGATTACAAAAGGAAACCGTAACAAACAATCTTGTCCCCGTTACACATCCTGCTTTCCGATGCAGATATCGGTTTATAGACATTATTGTTTACAAAACTCCGCCGGGTACTTTTAATTTATCTGAAATAGCCAAAAACAGACAGTTGGCAGTCAAGATTTACAAAGATTTTTAAGAAAATGCCAAAATACAGATTCACTTTTTCAAACTATCAACAGTCCAACATACATGAGATAGAAGGCAGTACAGGGTTACAATCTGTTTGAGAAACTTCAGAGCGCCCATTGGAGTCTGGATAAAGTTGGTCTAGTTTACGATGCTGGTGACAAAATCGAATACTTCATTTCTGAGAATCAACCCTGGGGGCGAGGGCCCCGCTGGGGCTTTCGTAATGGTTTTCGGGACAGGATTTCTTCACGTGGCACTTCGTGTACTCAGAACCCATTTCCTCCAGATGCCGGGGCTGCACTTTTCGACCGGCGGGCTGTACCACGGTCATCTCCTCGTAGATGGGGGCCTGAGAGTGTGACTTGACACTGCGGCGTGCTTTGCCCTGACAGTCAATGAAAACAAATCAGTGAAGTGAACGCACTCTCGATTTCCTGTTAAATCAGAGTTTGTCATTTTCTCTCGAGGCAGCGTCTACAATAGGAAGTCCTAACAGAGTCTCGTTCTCACCAGGATATGTTTTACTACAACTTAAAAATACTATATAATTCACTTCTCATAAAAGAAACGTCTTAGAACTAAACTAAAAGCAGAATAAAGATTTCACCGCCTGCATCTTTGAATTGTAAGAAAAACATGGTGACAACTGACAGCAACAAGTTATGAAACTAGTGTGGTTTTGCGGTGAGTGCTCAGAGGAACTCTCTGGCACGCTCGCAACAGGCAGGTGCTGTTCGGTGATTGGTTATATTTTTACCCTAAACTCTCGTGTAGTATCAGAGCAGCGCGTTATACTATAAGCAGCCACTCACTTTATAGATCACCACGAATGCGAGGAGGAGGATGAGGAGGAGGACGACCACAGCGGAGGACAAAGTGTACAGCAGAGTGGAGTAGTTGGAGCAGCCACATTGACCTCCTGTGAAGAAGCAGATAAGAGAAATGTTGAGATGAAGAGGGTCGGCTTCACCGCTGCTGCTGCTGCTGCTGCAAGACAAAAAAAAACACTCAGGGCCTCAACATCCCCCCTGAGGGGCCACACTGACACCACTCAGCTCCCTTGTTGCACTGCATTACAAGTGCATTCATAAAATCGTGTGAGATAAACTAAACAAAAGCAGTACGAACTACCACTGTGGTCAAAAGACAGCTCAGGGGAAATGCACGAACCAGAGACCAACTTCCTTCTTATTTGTAGGCTGCAGACGAATCCTTTAAGACACGTAATCGTGATTTCAAAAATAATTCTCTGCGTCTCTGAATTGATGGCTTATGCCAACCTTGCTTGACGTTCAGCTAGTGGGGACAGCACCATACTAAATATCACCAAATGTTAATTCCATGGAATTTTTGTCTAGTGTTATCATTTGTGGGCACACCCACGGGTGACAAAAATAAGAGGGAACATTGCTAGTGCTTGTGAAACTGATAGAAGAGATATAGAAAGACATTACACGTCGGTTTCTATTCACATTAGTATTTGAAAAGAAACAAACAACATTAACAGTACTGCTGGACTGTAAACTTGGCAAATATGAACATAAGTGGAATCTTCACCAAAGTTACAGCCGTTGATATTGATATTATTTGTAGCAGTTATGTTAGTAGAAGGCGGACATCCTGAGATAGCAGAGCTGGACTGATCAGACACTGATAGACATTGAAACAACATCAAAGAGGGGGAGGAAACACATGGGCGCAGCAAAAGAAATTTCCATTTTCAAAAGCCTGAAAAACAAAATGACGGTTAGCATAAGTAAGTAGGCGATCAAGTCCCTCTGTGACGTGACCCACCTTGCACAGAAACAAAGAACACATGTCTCCCTAGACTGGTGCTGGTGTCGGTCCCGCCACGCAGGAGCAGCTGGCAGCTGTACAGGGCGCTGTCGTCTGGCTGCAGCCGCTGCAGGGTGAGGTTGTAGGTGATGCCCCTGGGACCGGGCGCCGAGGACAGCTGGACCCTCTCAACAGGGAACTGGGAGGAGGAGGAGGAGGAGGAGGGAGGGCTGCTGCCGTGGTCACGCTTTGAGTGGTACAACACCTCCACAGGCGCCTGGCCCCGCTGCCGCTTCAGACTCACCCCCTCTACGGTCAAGGCGTCACCGTGTGGGGGGAGACAGGGGAGCACGGCTGAGCCCCCCGAACACGTCTCTACCAACCCTATGTCCGCCGACCCAGCGGCATCTCCAAAAGGGAAAGGGAATAAACCTTAGAATACGACGCATGGTAAAAAATCCCATTTCATCTTCCCATTGAAGGCGTGTTCAGGGTGCTGCGGGGTAAGGCATATTTGGGGTAAAGTATATTGAAATTTAGGATGTATATCAATATTTATTAAGTTTTGAAGAGGGTGAGAGGAGCTGATGTGAAAGGCAACACTGAAGCTCATTCTGATTCCACCTATAGTGTTGTGAGAAATATGTCTATACATAAAACTTGGATTAAAACTTTTGATTTCGAAAATGTTGCACTTGTTTTTGCACGTGGTGTATTTCAAGATCTGGAACTCAGCACTTCCAGATAACAGGAGGTCATTCACGGCCAGGCTGGCAATGCCTGAACACAAAGAAACTGACCAGAATGAGTCATCGGGGCCAAAATGCTGAATGTGTGTTGTATGTATGTTTCAGGAACTGCTGAGTGACCAAGTTTAGCATTTTAGCATCCATTTTTATGTTTACAAGACCTTTTCACATGTAAAAAAACATTAATAAGGGACACTTTTGGGTTGCGAGAAATCCCTCTTGCTGGTGTGTATCCTCCACCAGCATAATAAACTTCATATCTTTAGTTCGCTCTTTAATTCCCCCTCGATTTACAGTTCCAGCACTTTCCCTTCTGGCTGAAAGACACCTGGATCAAACCTAAATTATTGATCATTTACAACCCCTTATAAAGTATGAGCAAACAAAAAGCACCAAATATCAACACTCTGTATTTGACCTTCTTGTTTTGGAAAGTTCAACCTCCTGTGGGTGAAAAACAGGTGAGAAGTGAGAGGGAAGTGAAAAAAAATAAAAATAAACACTGACCAGCATTAACGAGGAGGAAGAATTCGGTCTTTCCAGGTATGCGGTCGTCCGTAGAGGAAGGGTTGGCCACCATGAACTCACAGTAGTAGCGGTCCGTGTCGCCGGCACTCAGCTGTGAGATGGTCACATTCAGAGAGTGGATGCTCGGGTCTCCACCGGCACTGATGCGCTGCTTGTCGTCGGCCTTACCCACACTGACGTCGCTGTCGGTGTACTTGAAGAGCACTTCGCGGGGATCCAGCCAGCTGCGCTTCAGGTAGACTCCGAAGGGCGAAGGGTTCCTTTGCTCAACCACACAGGGAAGAACCACAGATTCCCCCTCATTCCTCTCCAAGAACTGAACCTCACTGCATACTTGATACAAAAGGGGGGAACACATATTTTTGTCTGGTGATCACAGTGATTCTATACTTAAAGATTTGTGTCAGTTGTAAAATAAAAGTTGCTATGGAAGAAATATTTCACAGTTAATTATCGTGCTCAATTATAATGATAAACCCACTATGCTCAAAAGCAAGAACAAAATGATACCACTACAAACGGCAGCCCCCAAGAAATATTTTGACAGGAGGTGCATTACATTGTGAAGTGTTCCTGTTGTTCTGAATTACAATTCAAATTGGTGGAAAAAAACAAAAGCAAATGATCAACTTACCAAATCCAGTCTGTGTGATGAACAGAGTCCACAGACAAGCCAGGTACTGGATCATCTTCAATACGGTCACAAGACACTAGTTAAGATCCTGAGGGAAGTCAGTGATGTAAACCATGACAGAACACATGCAAACACTGGATAACAAAAGCTTTGGGTGACTGTAAATGAAACCATGAGGAACTCCATGAAGCTCCACCTTCAAACCTCAAGACTAACGCAAGAGGAAGCGCACCCATAACCAACACAATGCATGTTGGATCAGCGCCTTCTAAGGCAATATAAATGATAAAAGTAACAATACAACACAGCTGAGAGCGAACGTTCAGATCAGATTAACGAGGATCTGTTGCATCAACAGAACAGTTAGAACCAAGCTGTTCATGGAGGTCCCTAAAGATCCATTTTCTTTGGGTTTTTGTGGCAGTTTGACCCAACTTTTCAGTATAATTACCATTTATTCACAGTTTTCTGTCTCACATGCTTGAGAAAACTTTCCACAGACGGTGTTTGTTTTGCATATCCCAGAGGAAATGTTTACGACTGCCTGTTTCTGAACAGGATGCGTTTGCTTTCTGATCATTTGCATCAAAGGGAATAAAATGTCACGTCTGTCAAAAGGGCCTGCAGACTGAGTCTCAAGCACAGCTTCGATGCTTGATTGACAAAAACACGGAGCATTGGTCTCAGCTGCTTTTCATAGGCGATATGTGGACGGGAGCAATTTGAAAGAGAAGCAACACGTTCAAACGTCTCGTCCTTTTAATGCTCAGACTAAAAGAAAGACTTCTGAAAGATGTAGAACACCTGGATATCTTTAAGCAGTAATTCAAAAGGCAGCTGGACTTGTTGTGGTTTTGTTCTTAAAGGTATTTTACGACTCATCCGAGAAGCTTCGTCATTTCTGACTGGCATGGAGTCACACTGTTCACACTCGTGTTAGAAATTAGAAAAAGGTTTAGATGAGAAAGAAAATAATGAAATACGTTAAATAAATTCATAAGCATGAACGATGTCATCTATAAAACAAACCACAGGACTTTAGACTTGTTCCTGCACTTGCTAAATTAGATTCTAAACACGGTCTCTGCGGTTCAAGTATCTTCTACTAGTCCAGCAGGAAACCACGGTTAGAATGTTTACACGTATAACAGGTGGGGGGGTTCAGTGACTGTTTACTGAGTGCTACTGTTCAAAAAGGGGACTTCAGTTTGAGAAGCTGCAGCTCGAGTGTCTTTGTGCATTTATTCCCTTTTATCAATCAGATTTGCTTCGCGAGGGCCTGTAAATGCACTCGTAGAGCTTTTTTCGGTGGGCGGGGGGGCAGAATGTTTTTGAGGTCTCAAACTGCTCGTGCAGTTTGTGTAGTGCGTGCTTGGCCTCACTGATGCTTCTAACCACAACTTCAGGTTAAAAAAAGAAATGTATGACTAATTCTTGGAAATAGTTCATATGTCAACAACCCACCAGCGGAAGAAAGAAACAAAATTAGGACACACGCGCACAATGAGGTCCTGGAAGTTTCCATCTAATGACTTTATACACCAATACATGCATGTAATGGTTGTACTGAATGGTTGTGTTGTGGTCATTTCAATTCCAAATGACATAAAAGGTTAAGTCATGCTTTGCAAAATGACCAATATTGAAGGACACAATACTAACTCAACACTGGGTAATATTCCTATTCATAAACACAGAAGATAATCAAATGTGATTTAATAAATTGTTAAAATAAACAATTTTTAGGAAGATATTTCACTAAAGTTCTTTATTTTTATTGTATTTTCAAATGTCTATTTTTACTTCATCGTGAGACAAGAAATTACAAATAACGCTTCCATCATTCCATCATTCCATCATTCCCTTCCTCTGGAAGTTATCTGAACTATCGCTGCTTTAATGAAGCTTCATACACAACATATTACAGTAGGTACTGTTAACAATACATGTATCAGACTATCCAACACCACCGATGTTCTCAGGATTTCTATCGTGGGAGAAGAGGGTTTAAAGAGGATTTGTTCATGGGGTCAATAATACCCCCCCCCCTCCCCATGCCACTAGGGGGCACCCACTCAGAATAGTGGATTTCACCTGAAATGTGAATTTTTTGAATTGAAGGACAACAAGTGGTTACAAATGAATGCAATCATTTTATTTAAAAAAAACAAACATGAACGTGACAGTGTGTTGCGTTACAATTTAATTTAATTGTCAAGCTACTTTCGGGACAATTGCTCCTTTTAGGGCAGCTTGTGTTACTTTAAATACAAATACACCTGCTCCAAAAACTACTTTAAATAGACCAGAGTATCAGAGATAGAGACTAACATGGCATTTTCATGACAGCTTTTCAAAACCTAATTTATCCAAACATTAATAGGTTTCAGTTTTTATTACCGTCAAAGAAACATTTTCCTCATGTAAAGAGCTCATTTACATAATTAATACTTTCAATACGTAAGTACATGTTGGTGCCAACAACTTCAGAGTTTTTACTTGAAGAGTCAGTTCAAACAAATAAAACAAAAACTATTATTTAACCACACACACACACACACACACACACACACACACACACACACACACACACACACACACACACACACACACACACACACACACACACACACACACACACACACACACACACACACACACACACACACACACACACACACACACACACACACACACACACACACACACACACACAACTAAACGAAGCCTTAACAAAAATGATTTACATTTCAATGAGCAAGTCTTTGTACCTTTAAATCACTAGAATGGAATGAACACGATATCTCTTTAACACACCCATTGACAAGTCTTCAATTATCTTAAACAATTTAATAACAACATACCTCAAAACAGTACATCAATGAACACAAGGCCTAGCATCCTGTTGTACAGGACAGACCCAGACTAAAGTAAACAGCAGGTACTTACTGGGTTTAACTGACCTGTTCATGCCAGCTGAGTGGGTTTTAAGGCTGATATGGATGGGCTATAAACAACAAAAACAAATACAAAGCAGTAAGTGATATGCGCAGAGGAAACACTTGTGCCACTCTAAATACCGACAAGAACCGAGTCTTGTGATCCACGTGTGCACCAACCACTCAGATTTCTGCACCGCCCGTCAACGTATCTATCGGATATCTCAGAGATCGCTCTCTACAGCAATCTCCCACACAGGATCATTGCGGTTGACGGTTATGAACAACATTTAGAATAGATAAGGATGGACATAACAGAGAACCACCCAGCAATACAAACCAGCACTGCAGTAAATAACAATCTAGCGAAGGAGTTTCAGGTGTTAAATTGACTCGTGTGCCGCAGTTTGAAGTTCTGTTTAGAAATCTATTGTTAGAGATTTGTTGGTGCTTGTGAGGGTTTCCTTGCAACCTTTTTGGATCATTTCAACTTGAAACTTCCTACACTCTTTTTGCAGGAAAGTAATTCAGGGAGTTGCTGCTTTAAGTCACAACTACAGACCTGAGTTATCATGTAGCAGTTTGTGTTTGCATCTTACAACCACTATTTGAGTTTTACCAACCGAAGTCATCTAAACGGGGATAAACCAAAGAACTTGGTCCCCACTGACTTGCAATTTAACAAGTCAGTGGGCATTGGAATTTAACACAGAGCTACTGTATTGTTGGGTTTGTTGTTTTGCTTGCCCCCCTGACACGACTGAGATATGACAAACTATTATAGCATTCATGCATGTACGGACAAAAATAAATAAAATGAATCAGGAGTGACATTTAGTTTCTCCTGCACTCTGGTCGAGTGGATCTACAAGTATTGTTTAATCTGCAGTTATGTCCGTCATTATCATGAGGTAACATGCAGTATTTAGAACCAAAAGCTGGCCAACATCGTAGTTTTGAGCTGGTGGTACACAAGGTTTGAGCAAACTAAATCTTTTATCCGTTTCTGACCTCGTGGAAGAGCATTTTTCTTTTGTGCTTCAATAATCCAGTCTGTTACGATGCAAGGTGGACTCTTACAAAAGATAAGATGATGGCAAACTTGGTTTTTAAATACCCGATGAAAATCCTGTCGTTAAAGAGGAGGAATGAGATAAGCGCACCGGTACAAACCTTCGTCACTCACCTCCGCGCACGTCAGGACAAACCAGCATTGAATTTCAAGATGAATTTTATTACAACAGATTCATAAAACATTACAAAGGATGCATACAGGTACCCCTCTTGACCAGGACATATTAAAAGCAAACCTGAAATAAGGATAAAGCTAGAGAATGATGAGTCGTGAATTTTTTTTAACACTACTTAGTTGGAATCATTTTCATCACTGAGACCCTCACCAACCAAGGTTGGGGACGCAAGTCCAACAGCACCTAAGCATGCTGTGAGGGCCTCAATCAATCTACCGAAAAGAAAAACAAACAAAAGAAAAAGAATCAAATGTTTACAAGAGAAACTTGCCTTTGTAAGGGGGTTGGTACGCTCATGTAACTCCAGCAGCTTCAAAAGAAATATGAATCATTTTAACACACTTTACTTCTATAAACCTGAGAGAAACCTATGGGGGGGGGGGGGGGGGGGGGGAATATATATCCTCACATGAAACCAGATGACAACAAAATAGCTTTCAGGAACTTGTGTGGTGTTTTGGCTGTTTTCCAATAAAGATGTTACATTAAATGTCCATTAGTTCTAACACATAATGTTTGTCTTCACCACCACTGGTCTCACTGCTCTTTGCTCGCAGCTAGGTTTGAAAAAGCACAAGGATGAGAGAAAGGTGTTAACCTCAAACCTAATGCGGTGGCTGCTTTGCCGCTTCAGTAGCGCCCAGCCGGAGACATGACGGGCGGCCTCATGCCCATGGGAGGGCCTCCCTGGTACGGGGGCACCATAGGAAGACCCTGCCCGTATGGAGGCATCCCTCCAGGCATGTAGCTCGGCATGCCCTGAGGAGGAGCACCGTACTGACCTGCAGGGGGAACACAAGGAAAGCAACATGTCATTCAACAGCTGATCTCAATTAAAGACGGCAGCTTACGTCAATTCATTGGGATGCATACTTTAAGTAAATACATAGCAACTTGATTTAGCATGAACTTGTCATCTTCACATATCGAATAAATGCATTCAAATGTATATTAAATATTTCTTTGTAACGGACTTAAAAAGAAAGTTTGATGAAGAAGTGCGATGGTTTAAAAATGTTTAAGAACCACTGATCAAGTGCAATTAAACTGTAGTTTCATTAACACAATACAATGATAATATAATCAAGATGGTGACAATAAAGTGGTTTTATATACAATTCACAAACTCAAAACGTTTGGATCATTAAGCAAATAGAACACCTGAAGCGCACTATTTCCTTACCGTGCATGGGATGCCTCATGCCAGGCTGCTGTGGTAGCATGCCTTGCTGTGGGGGCATTATGCTGCCCACAGCCGCCACAGGGGGAGCAGCGACATGGGCCTGACCCGGCCTGGGTGTGAGTCGCTGGTAGCGGGGCAACTGGGCCCTCAATTCCTCCTGTTGGCAGGGACAACACACAAAGCACACATTCAGACCGAAGAAAGTCTAGTCTGCCCCTTACAGTACAAAGATAAACACTCACAAAAATGACGAGGAATTGGGTACCAATGTTGCCCGTGCCCTGATTTCACACTGAGGATATTCAAGCTCAGAACAATCCTTTAACAATCCTTTCATATCTTAACTTTACAGTGATGATGATATTGATATTCAGAACCTGACTGGTGGTCACCTGACCCTTTCATCCATACATGTACTCTTATACGTATCAGTCATTACTTACTGTGAAAAGGGCAAAATGGAAAGCTCAAGCAACTTACCAGTGAGATATCCTCATCAGGATGGATCAACTTACTAGTTGCACTCGTGGTGGTGAGGGTGGCGGGTTTGGTGGGCACTGTGGCCGGGGGTTTGGCCACAGTGCTGCTAGAGGGGTTAGAAGAGGAAGAAGTGGAAGAGCAAGAAGAGACAGAGGGCTGGGTGTAGGCAGGGAATGTTGCTTTGGGAGGGTCGGAGGAGGAGGCGGCTGTACTGTGGGAGTTTGAAGCTGCAGCTCCTGAAGTGCTCTGCTGGGCCTGCAAACAGACAGAGAATCAGGTCACCGACTGGTCCTCCAAGGGACTACTTTCTTACTTTTTAAAGATGGAAAAAAACAACACAAGACACAGAAGTCCTCCATGGATTATACCTTGGTCACAATCATTATGTCACGGATTACTTTGAGACATAGAACCCCCCCCCCCCCACACACACACACTTAACAAAGTTTGCCTTTGACTTGTGAATTATATTATCCCAATAAATCAGTTAAGTCTTTTTAATGTGAGGAAGGAAACAATTGCCCTTCACACTTTCAACTGGATTGCAAATGTGGCATGACACAAGTTGAACCCTTTGTATCCAGGACAGTACACAATACAAAGCCTGAGATATAAACACAACCAAATCGTGTGGGGAAAAAAGAAAACGTGACGCGTGTTATGCATTGCTGCAGCGTTCAAAGTCAAAGCGCGATGAGTAGTTATTGCAGTAATCATGCTTCAGAGGTTAGGAGGGGTGAATGCAAAATAAGATCCATTAATTCCAGTGTTGAGCCTCATTCTGCGTTAATTAAAGCACATGCACAGTAATAAAGCTCACAGACAAAAAGTAGGGCAGGTGTTGTCGGGGATAATTATCCTCCGACAACATTATAGCCAACGTGCTCGTGTTTTGATGCACAGGGCAATTACCTTTAACAATCAGCCTAGTTTTACAGCTTGAGAATTTACAGGCAGAGTTTATAAAGAAGCAACATGCAGCTGCCACAGCCAAGTCAAAGTCTGTGAGCGTACTTGTGGCGTGTTAGGAAAGGGAGGCTGAGAGGAGGCAGACTGAAGGTCTGCAGCTGGAGAGGAAACGGCTGCTGTGCTGCTGTGAACACCAGCGCCCATCTGCAGCATGGTGGGAAGGAGATCACAGCATTGGCATGTAACATGTCCACTCTATCCAAATTCAATAACGAGAACAAAATTGACTTCATAATAGTGGCACTGAGTTAAAGAAGGGAAAAAAAGAAAGAGAAAAGAAACGGGGCGGAGAAAGACAGAAAAAGAGGAACAGCTGACTACAGGAAATGAGGAAACGAGACATCGGAAATCCGAAGTGTTGAGAAGTAAAATAATATCCCTGAGTACTGTGTTCACAAGAAACTGCATAGAAGGTTTAATACAAATAAAACATCGCCATCCACCTTAAATCAGGAGACAGGCTTACAGACGGCTCTAAACTCTCTGACAAGGCTGTGCGAGTGTGAGCGTGTGCTGTTGTGGGATGGGGCGGGGGAGTGCATGGTGCCCACCTGTGCTGCACTGGGGAAGAGGGGCTTGGTGACAGCGGGCTGGGCCACTGGTACTGCCGGTCGATTGGGCATCACTCCGGCTGCAGCTGCTTGGGCCATATGGGGCATCCCTGGCCTTGGAGCCATGTGAGGTGGCATTCCTAAACAATCACCCAAACAACATCAATCAACCCTTCTGGCACCAGTACATTGAAGACATATTGAAAGAGAGAAAATAAGCACGCCGAGTGAATAGACGGGGCAAATCATTCACTTAGCAGACGGAAATAATGCGTCTAATTCAGCCACACCTGCTGAACAATCAAAACATGTAAGCAACAGGAACTTTGGGCTATGGTTATGATCGACCAATCTAATTTACAGGGTTATCTTTGCTACATGGGCATAAACTATACATGTGCAAGCTGTTAGTGGTGTGGCTACATTTCTTTTAAAGTCAAAATTAGTTACAAATTCTAAATTCTGCACACACTACTGATGGGAAAATATCAGGATTATATCACTGACAAACTATTTCTCGTTCAATTTAAAATGCCATTTGTAACCCTAAAAAAAAAAAAATGTCCAACCACAACTCACCGTGGGGCATACCGGGCATCCCTGGCATCATGGGAGGCATCATTCCACCCATGGGCATCATGCTGCAAAAGGAAATAAGACCAATAAGATAATGATGATTTGGTGTTACAGAGGAAACGGAGATGATGCATGTGTGGTAACGCAGAACCAGCTGAGAACCAGTCTGTTCCATGCAAGTGGTTGATCACTGTAACTACAAGCGGTTTCCACTGTGCTAGAACTACAGTCAAATTAAATCTAATTTACACCACAAAGAGGATCATTTATTAATAAAGGGGTAAAGTAGCATTGAATCTAAAATGGCATCATTAAACACATCAATGAATAAGAGATCTTTTACCCTGGTGGCATCCCATGCATGGCAGGGGGCATGCCGTGCATCATGGGAGGAACGCCAGGCATCATGGGAGGCATTCCTGCAACAGTGAGTAAGAGGATAAGTTTTGTTTAACTCAACACTACATCACTCCAAACCTCAAACGCTTCCCTGCCGTATCTATACAGCTGCTCAGCCAGTAACAGCAGAGACACAGCTAAGAAAAATAGTGTGTAGCAGCAGCAAACTTTCATATGCAACTCCGGGATTCACGGGTTTATTTCGACCAAAGCTCAGATGGTGTTTGTTGAAACAGTGGACAGACTAACTAAAAACGTTTGGTCGAGTTTCATTTTATTTCTGTCGAGTTTAAAGGAAGTGGGTTTTACGATAAGTTAACCATGAAATTAAGAGACGTAAAAGAGAGAAACTTGATTTCAGAAGGTGTACCGTTACATTTTCCTCATACAGAAAAATACATCATCACCCAATCCTAAAATATAACCCCCTAATTATCAGACATAGGACCAGGTCAAGATTTTCTATGTCCCATTCAAGTCTAAAGCCCTAAAAGGCCTTGAAATAAGTCATTAGGCGTCACAAATAATAGACACATATATATATATATATGGTCAAATTGAGTTAGTGCTGAGTTGAGTTGACCCAACTTCTGGGTTTGACGAAGAGGTCCTTGCCTTGATATCCTCCATGGTGCATCCCAGCTCCGCCAGCCACAGGAGGCATCCCAAGCTGGGCCATTGGAGCAGCGTAGCCTGCCTGGGGCTGGACAGCAGCGACCTGCTGAACCGACGGTCCTGCTTCATCATCGTCGTCGTCGTCCTCATCGGAGTCGTCCTGATTGTTTGACTTCTTCTTTTGACTCTCTGAAAACCGGGAGAAAATATTTACGGTAATGGTGATGAAAATGAACCTACGCTTCTACAAAAAAAAAACTTGGAAGGTTGGTTTTAAGGTAAGCACACAGCATTCAAAAGCATCGTAGTTACAGAACATACATTTAGCCAAGATGGTATACCCCAGGATTACCCTCCACTACCTCTCGGGGCTCTTACCACATAAACATGCTACCCAATATCAGGAATCTCCCTTAATCTTAAATCATTCCAATACAAAACACACAAAACCATTACAAATCAAAGAAAACAAGTCATTCGGCCATCTAGTCTTTTACTGAAATTGACAAGAAAAGCACATCAAATTGTACACACCTTGTGATTTCTGTTCTAATGTTCGTCTTCTTTCCTGCATGTCTTTCTCTGGAATCCCCTCCATGCCGTAGATCTCCAGCTCGATGTCTACTCTTCCAGGAATTGCATTTGGTACACTGTCAATGGTTTCTTTGTGTACCTGAAACACATGCAAAGTGAGTCAGTGCATACTATCACAGCAAGCAAAGTAATGTTTCATCCATGGCCCACTTCATGATAACAACTGATAGACCTTTATGATCAAAACATTGCAAGAACGGTGGAACCAAAGACACTTATAAATTCAAGAACTAAAAGTCAGATCAATGAAAAATGCACCTACCTGCATGCAATGGATAGCCAAGCCCGGGCCTGTGTACAACTTCTTGTGGCAAATATGGCATTTAAAATGCTTTGCCTTCTGATGCTGGATGAGGATCTTTTCATCATCGAAGTCTCGATTACAATACCTTGAGTGAAGAGTTAAGGATTGTGTTCGAAAGAGGAACCATCAGCAAAACACCAAAAATACACCATGCATCACCTGGAGCCAGTGACTCACACGCAAGCCTCCAACACAACGTTAATGCTGGCTAAAGAAAACGACCTGATCTGAGGCGTAGTCTCAACCACCATTCATGATCAATGACCTGGCAGCAAAGATTCTAAGTGCACACAACGCGAAAACCACGAGGTTTCTGAGTAATCCAGCGCAAGACGTAAGCTACATCATAACGTTAGCTGTTGCCCTGAATCATCAATGCATCGCTAACAGGTTAGCTAGCTAGCAACGGAACGGAGACAGCTCACTGACCCTTCCTCTTAGCATAGCATGAACTCGACGTAATCTACTACTGCGTAACTATACACGATGACAAATGTGTTTTTTTCGGTGTTAATCATAGACTGGATTAAAAAACAACCCTCAAAGCGATCTACTAGCCTCCTATGACTGAATCGTTAAGCTAACGTTAGCTTACAAGCAGATAAACCCTCCGAGAGGCTAACTCGGGCCTTCCTTTTGTCAAGCTAACGCTTAGCTTCTGGCATTTCTACGATGGTATTTTGTCATCCAGGCAAAAAAAGGATACCAGCACCATGGCTTCATCTGCTTCTTCTTCTTTCGTCCCATTTCTAATGAATACTGAAAGAGAGGTCTTACAACGTTATATACTGGTCTTATTATCTGTTTGACAACAGCATGCTGTAGTCCCGTAACAACGCCGAAAATGGCGCTCTGCTGAAGGAAGTTGTAGGGGAGGCTACAGTCTCGCGAACACAAAAAACACACGTCATGTCATAGACACGCCCCTAGTTTTGGAGACTTGTTAATATAATGTAGCTAATGTAATACTGTCATAACTAGAAAAAAAACTGCCATTGGAACAAGTATGTTTTTTTTTTCTTCAAGTTTATATAGTGAGTTTAGTGACAACCTATCATGCAAATAAGGGTCAGACTGGGGCAAAACTTGTGTGGCCCTCGCAGTATTTGGGTCCCCGTTCCAGCCTGTAGGACATGTCCTTCTGCATCTGCTGGGCATTGGCTGCCTGGTCCAAGTGAATCAGTTTATCCCACAACTCCTTAAGTCCTTTCAGCAGTCCCTCCACCTTCCTCTCCAAGTGCATAAACTGGAAGTATCCAGGGTAAGCTACTTATTGGGAAATATGTAAGACTGAGCCACACCCGGGCTAACCGGCTTCACAGGATAACACCTGACAAAAAAATGTTGAAGGCAAAATTATTTAAGATTGCAGCGGAAGATGAAGGCCGTTTGGCATTGTTCCAGTTCTCAGATAAGAGACTTTTACGGTGAAAGCGACTGAAATATCGCTGGCAAGATAAGCTCATAATAATGACATATTATGTAGTTATTGTGATGGTTTGAGATAGAAGGGATCAAAGCATACATTGGGTGTATGTCCTAAAAATCCCTCCTACACCGTTCTGCTTACACAATGCACAAACAACACTGTTACCAAGAAAGCATGAATCAATTATTGTTCCTTCAATGGCAACAGCGATCCAAGACCAGATCAAATGAATAGAGAAGTAGGCCTACTAGGTGCATGCTAGGTAGATAGTAAGATGTGTAAATTAAAGGATAGGTCATACACAGAAACAAAATGTTCAAAAACACCCAGATGGAGCTGGTCGAGAGCAATGCTCTGATCAGACATCAGTGTTTCAGGCTGCTGAGAAGAAATGCTTTTTCTTTCTCTCAGCTGTGATAGTCCCTAAAACAAAACATTAGGCCTATACAGCAAAAACACCACTCACACACACACACACACACACTTGCACAATACCAATTCAGGTCAAGCTGAACAATTTAGACGGTTATTAAGTCCAAAAGACAAAGCAGGATAGGAAAATATGTGGGTCATTCTGTGTCATTTAGCCAAAAAGTCCAGTTTAAACTGCAGCAAAATGACACTGCTAATGAACCAGAATGGATTAACCAAACAACTGATATGATCAGCCATTTTAACTGAAGGAATAGCAGTCTATCTCTGAATATATTTCTGCTGCTGTGCGTATTGCACACACCTCTCAAAGACCACCACCAGTTCCCTTGGTCTACAATGAGTCCACTGAGGTGGGCTCATTTTCACTTTCCCCCTCAGGCAGCTGACAAGCCAGCAGTGACTCCTGTGACAGCGAGAGCTGGATCTGTGAGATAAGCTTTCGGCTGCAATCAGAAGCTTTCAGACTTGACAAGGAATCTGAGGGGGCTAAGGTTTGTGGGCTGGAAGCAAGGCCGGAGCTGACAGTGTCAGATCTGGGGGTCAGAAGGGCTATTGGAGATCCCAGAGATGGTGGGGGGAGATGATGGACTCTCAGCTGAACCACTATCACCAGCAGGCGGCGATGGCTCTGTGAAACAATTTGTAACCAAGACTGATGGCTGGTCATTGCTGTTTGGTGTGGTGGCATAAGAATCCTTCACTTCATCAAAAGTCAATAAGGTTTCCCTTCAAGAACTGAAGGAGAACTGTCCATCACATCATTCAAAGTGATGAGTGGGGCTACCAATGCTCCACCAGCCTCATTTGAAAGCGAAGGGACCCCGCCCTCCATGGAAACTGTAACGCTATTACAGCCAACATCAGCATCCAGCTCACCCCCCTCAACATGTTCCCGACTGCATGTTTCCGACTTTGTCGTCATGTCTTTCTGAACATCCGTCATAGTCTTGATGAGTTCACTGTCGTGCTCTGTTGTATCTCTTGCCTGACTTTGCCTCTGCTGCATTGTTGTGAGAGATTGTTTCTTCCACTTCTACTTTAAATGTGCTGTTCTGGATAGTTAGAAAACCAACCTCAACTTTAAAAAAACACAAGAGGAATATTTAATTAAAGGGGAAAAAGACATACAAATAAGTGCAATAAGACAGCAAATTGCAAGTATTAGGTTGAGTAAAGATATACAACGTGCCTATCTTTATTTCTCAGGTTTTGTTGCACCCACCCATTAACATTCTTGGTCAGCTTCCAGAAAATCTGACAAACTGGACACTGTAGGATTTAACTAACTTAACCCCAGAAGATGGCAGTAGTGCACCATTAAGGATGCAGAAACTGGAGCGAAAACCCAAAAATGAGGGGACTATGATAGTCTGTGTTATCGTTTAATCGATACAGAAATACAACATTTTTCTGTTTTCTGTTTTAAACCAAAAACGGGAAAGCACAGCCGCTTTTCCGTTTTTGTTGTCTGAATCCAAAAAAACTAAAATGAGAGAACCAAAGTCGAATAATGAGCCGATTTTGGTTTTTGTAAATTCCGCTTTTTGGCAATACAATGACTGTATACAAGAAATTCCTTTATACAGTCTATGATGCAAGCACATACCAGGGTAAAATTTGAAGAAAAATAAATGAATGTAAATAATTAAACCTGGGCCGTTTGGAGTATGCTAGCAACAGTAGTTGACTACATGAGATTTAATATTCATTTATCCATGTTCACAGCAAGAATCAAGTTTTCGATTAATCGGTGCATTGTTTGATGCAATACAGTTCGTAGTACAGTTTAATCAAAGTAATTTAGTGTCTGCAGAGTTGTTGCTGTTAGCACTGATATTTAATTTCCCATCGTATTCCGTTGCTTGAGTGAACGCAGAGCATAGACTGTATAAGGAGACGCAGAGTAAACGTGTTTACCATTTCTAGCAGTAGATTGCAGTATAAGTGTATTCAAACCATAGATTTTGTTCTATTTACCTGTGTCTTTGTCAATGATCTAGGTTATTGATGCAGATTAATGCAGTTTGTTTCATCTGATATTTGATGTTCATGGGTAATTTGCAATATACACCAGCTAGTAGTTTAGTTAGTTGTAGTGATAGCCGTACCTGAATTGACAGGATGTGCCAAGCCAAGGGTAATAAGGCTTTAGTTACCCGGATGGTGTACAGATCGCACGGGACTTATATGGCACTGGATGAACGATCGGGCTAGGTGTAGAGCATCTTGATGTTTGAAACAAGTATCCCATACCTGAATGTGCTTAGGTATTTTATACGGTTGGGTGGTAAAAGGATAGCCCCTCGGCCCGAACCGTCACACAAAAATGTTCACTTCTAATCCACTGAGTTATGCGCCAAAAACTGACTGGACAAAATGTTGTCTGTGTCAGACAGTTAAAAAGGAAGAGTTGAAATCTCCTCCAACTCATGATGCATGTAGTCCTGAAACCGATGGTTATTCTATGATTGCAGCAAATGTACCACTCTTTCAAGCATTTAACCAACTGCCAATCAGGTTGGACATGTCCCGATTGGACGATGGAAGTGGTATTGAAGAAACGCTGAGAAAGAAACAATGCCAAATATCACAGAAGCTGTCGTCTGATGTTCAGCAACAACAAGCTTGAGCGTGCAAGAAAAAGGGCAGCTGAAAATCAGAATGACCCTTGTGAGGGGCACTCAAAGATGCGACGGACTTCCCTTGAAGTCCAGCGGTGTTTTCTGTGCGAAACGTTTGAACTCGAGTCTGAGCTAAGACAGGCCATGACCAATGCAGCTGAATGACAGACTCTCTGAATGTGCTCGGCACCTCAATGATGGCAGACTTCTAGCTATATTGAGTGGAGGGGATGTAGTGGCACAGGAGTTGAAGTACCATTGCTCCTACTTAGCAGCCCTGTACAACAGAGATAGGGCAGATACAGGCTTATTCAGCAAAGTATAGCAGGACAGACATCGTGTTTGATGTCTACTGGAAATCCAGTCTGAAGGCTGAAATAAGGTCAAAACGAGGCAGAGGAGGTAGATGCAGAGTGACAGACAAAACAAAAGTACCACCTAATTGGAGAAGCTTTCTGCAAGATAATGACAACAAGACTGAGCTTTTTGAGTTTCTGGCTGACAAAATCGTGACATTGTGTCTGGAAAATGTGATTGCGACTAAAGGGGAACATATTCTTTGCAACAAACCCGACAGTCTGGAAGGCTTAAGTCCTTGCAACCATGAAGAGGCTGACAGCAGAATCTTCCTGCATGCCCTACACGCAGTTGAGCAACAGATCAAATCTGTATTGATCAAGGCCTGTGTTACCGACATACTTGTTCTTGCAGTCAGTGTTTTTGAGACTCTCCAGGATGCGGGCTTAGAAGAACTGTGGATTGAATTTGGTCAAGGTCAGTCCATCAGGTGGTTACCTGTTCATGACATGGTGGAGCATATAGGCCCTGAAAAATCCCGTGGCATCCTTTTCTTTCACACCTTCACTGGCTGTGATGTCGTATCAGCCTTTCGTGGTAAAGGTAAAACGACTGCATGGCAAACCTGGGAAGTGTGCCCTGAAGTGTCTCATGTCTTCCAGAAGCTCAGTCAATACCCACTAGTTACAGATGATGCAGATTTTAGCGTGATTGAGAAGTTTGTCATAACAATGTACGACAAGAACAGCACTGCTGATGGGGTTGATGAGGCAAGACTTGACCTATTTGCTCGGAAGCAGAGGTCCTATGATGCCATTCCACCTACAAGGTCATCCCTTGCGCAGCACGTGAAGCGTGCTACTTACCAACCTGCCTGTATCTGGGGCCAAGTAACTGTATGTCAAATGCATACAGAGAGCCCTGCCAACTGGGGATGGCACAAAGAAGGTGAAATTTGGCAAGTAGTGTGGACGACATTTCCACCAATTGCTCTGAGCTGTCAACAAATGACAAAATGTGGGTGCAAGACTGAATGTCGTGGAAGATGCAAATGCTATCGCTTTGGCCTCAAGTGCACACAGCTGTGTGCCTGCAAATGCGATGAGAACAATTCGTAATCCTGTAATTCAGCTGTACATCCACTTCCACACATTGATTTTATTTGGATTTTTATACGGATCAATCCTAGCACCAAGCACTGATTGAGTTGAGGCCGCCATCATTTGTAATATTTCTTATAATTTGTGTGATATCACCATTGCAGTATGCATTCCCAAGACCATGTTTTTATCATATATATCTCAATCAAGGATTTTGCATTTATTTGTATTGTTTTATGGCACAATCAGATATCAGGTCAAATTCAACACCGATCGACACTATTTTTGTAATTAATTGACTTATATCTCAACAATTTTTGACAATTTTGACTTTCTAAGTGCAGAATTGGATTTCTCGTACTCAAAAACCCATATTTTGATGCCAAAATCATCAAAATTGGATTATCCAATCCCAATCCAGGTCAAAAATCGCATATAATGGCATTTGCTGGCGGCCATCTTGGAAAATGGCGGCCATATTGTTTTTCCATCGTGGATACCGGGCTTTTTTGAAAATATAGGTCTTGAAGATAATTTGTGCCAAATTTGATGCTTGTATCACCAAGTGAAAGATTGTTTCACTAATCTGCCGCACTATTAGTATTGAGTGGTGTTATTTGAATTATCCAACTAACTCAAATGTTCTGTATTGGTATATAATCAAACACATATAATTGACATAATCACTTGGCAGGATCATTCCCTGATTCTGTATAATCCATATAATCACTTGTGTTGTTGCAATGCTGTGAGGGATCAAAACTTTAGGTTACAATTCCACCTATTTGACAAAAGTTATATGAAGTTATGGTGGGGGTCAAGTGACCCCCAAAGGGTGGATATGTTGAAGAAAATCATCATATAATTTAGGATTGAACCGAACACATTTGGTTTCATAAGAAAACAACTTGTTATGTTGAACACATTTGGTTTCATAAAAACATTCTTAGGAAGTGATTAAGGCGCGCCAGACAAATTGTAATTTATCACTGTTTGTATCAAAACATTTCCCGTACACGAATCGTGTGTTCTGCCAAAAGGTTATCTTTACCCAAACGAAGTCATGAGAGCATGACATAGTGAAGAGACCAGATGTGCTTTGTTTGTGGTTCAACCGATTGGTTTGATTCGTGGAAAGTGACTTAAGGGGGGTGAATTTTGACTATAAGAGTAATAATACATTGGATTTGTTGAACTTGTTGTATGTTGACTTGTGCTTATTAAAACACTTCCCGCTGGGTTGCAACTTCAGTTCGCCGTCTCTTCTCGTCATTTTGCCACAACAAGACAAACTTAAAATTACTGTATTTATGTTTTTTGCCAAATTTCACAATGTAATGCAACTGACCTCCATGGCTGATAACCCTCTTGTAAGGTCCGATGGCCTTCATGTCCACTCTGCGTTCCTGGGCTCCGATACAAAACACCCTCCAGCGACGACCCTCCTCCCGCTCCTCCGAGACGGAGTATTCCTGCACTGACTCCACCTACTTCTGAAGTAGTTCTGTGGTTTTCGGCTTGGGGAGATCGTCTTAAAGGAGAGGAGGCATTATAAACCCACAGCTAGGACGCTACACCCCCTGGATGTGAGGGATGTCTGATGTTATCAAATCAGATCCATTTTGATCAAATAATATATCAAATGATTAGATCATTCAATAATTCATAATTTAACTTTTCAAACACATGCATTTGAATCAATGGACATTCACATTACATTTTTTTTGCTTTAATCTTTTGTATCTGGATGGCATGCTCTCTCATTGAATCAACACCAACAATGACTCCCTTTCACTTGAAGTAGGCATTTACAATTACCTGATACAATTTCCTGGGGGAAACCCTGCTATTGTTCCCTGCATGAGAAATAAATGTGTCGAACAAACACTGCTGAAGTCCCGGAGGACTTCTGTGCATCTTTTGTAGGATGTATAGCTAGCTGCATGATGTGCACAATGTTCTGCGCAACATGTAGACATCAAGTTAAATGTTAAAGTGATCATCTATCAAGCATGCCAAGGAGAATCAAATATCAGTGAATACTGCAACCAAATCACATCAACACACTTTTATGAAATTTAAATGAAATAAAATGTTTTCTACCTGATGCTGTTAGTGCATCTTGAAAATTGACTATTTTGATGGCTGTAGGGAGTCTGATTTCAAACCAGAGTATTATAAAATGATTAAGAAAATGTTTAGTGTCATTAACAAAAGAATTGGAGTGAATAGAGTGAAGTAGGCCAGAGCAAGAGACATAAACGTACGAGAGGTCACGAAAGGTCGTCATTTGAGAAACAGCCTCTCCAGCTGTTCCATTGTACTTTTATAACTTAAATAACGATATATTTAACTTCCTTTATCCTTGTACATGCACAATCTATCACATACAGCAGTTTGAAATCATTTTGGAGAGCTAGAACCCTCTCCAAAGCGTCCCTGGGCCGCCGACTCACGGCTCCATGAGTTATAGCGGGTGTTTGAGTGGCCATTTCTCAGCCTTTGATTGGTCAATTCCTTACTATGACATGTCTATGCACGTGTTAGGATCTGGCCAATGCAGTGGTGTCAACGGGGTTTTCTTTGAGAGGATCATTTTCCGGAAAATCACGATTTACGCAGCCAGGACCCTGCGTAAAAGCCAGAGTCTACTTAATGTGAAACATGGTCCCCGGGGCTTATTTGACCCCCCTTCGTTCAGGAAAAAGTTTATTAGACAGGAAACAGATGGGGAAAGGCGATTCAGCGGTCAAAATGGAATTATGAGGACTGCTTTTGTCATTTTTCTTCGAAATGGTGAGTGTAAAACCAGAATTCTTCGGCGGGGTGACTGGCTGTTTATGTGTGCTCTTTCCCGGGTAACGTTTGAAGTGTTTGCCGGAGAGTAAATCCGAAGTGTTCAGTAGAAGCCAGGTGGAAAGCTAACGTTGCTAAGTAGCGAGCATTAGCTTGGAAGCTAAAAGATCACAGTTTGGAGGTATTTTATGAGTGCGTAACTCGGGAAATGAACGCGAAAAAATTACGATATTTAGCAAGAGGCTCTGAAGGTTGTGTTAGATCGTGTTTTATTGTGTTTTCAGTGTGTAAAATGTTACACATGCTTCTGTTCATCAGACGTTCTTCGTTAAAACGGTATGCTACATGGTTGTAGATTTTATATATTTGTTACTGAAAATTGCATTGTGCAGTACTGCTCGGTACTGTTCGGAACCGGAACTGCCCCGCTGGGGGCTGGTTCGGGTCCAGATGGACAAGTCTTTACAACTTTAATACTTTGTTCATACATCTTCTCCGTTGTCACTGTAAATATGGAATTTCCACTGTAACATCCATAACGACATGCAATACATCCACACCCTAGTCAGGAACTATTGGACTTATACTAGTTAACAAGCTCCTTCCACACCTTAGTTTGACATAGTTACTTATTAACTCATTAAGGGGGCAGATTCAGCTTGTGCTGTCTGTTGTCAAGAACACAAACCATGAACTGGTCAATCTCTAACTCGCACTAAAGAGACAAGGTGTGTTGTGGTTACCTCAAGCAAGGACATGGCTTATGCAAGGTTGTTGAAGCGCCAGATGTTGAGGACCCCCTTACTAATCGTCATCGGTATGTTACTTTTTTTTGTCCTTTGGGAAACTGCCTTGAACAGGCAGTCATTGCCTGATCTCAAAATACCACAGCAGTTCTCTTCAGACCTGCCTGGCTGCTTGGCTATCATCAGTGGAGACGCAGAGGGGAAGAAAGACGAATTAAAAGGGCTTCTGGCATCCAGGAGAAGACTAATTATTTTATCCGAGGACTTTTACGTTAATGTGACAAAGGACTGTCCGTCTTACATTGAAAATAGAGGTTTTATTACAGCACCTCTCAGTGAAGAGGAAAATGACTTTCCCATTGCCTACTCCATGGTGATCCATGAGAAGATTGAGATGTTTGAGCGGCTTCTACGAGCTGTTTATGCTCCTCAGAATATCTACTGCGTGCATGTGGACCAGAAAGCCTCTAAAGAATTTCAGAAGGCTGTGGAGGCAATTATTTCCTGCTTTCCTAATGTGTTTGTAGCCAGTAGATTAGAAAGAGTGGTATATGCCTCATGGTCCCGAGTGCAGGCCGATTTGAACTGCATGAAAGATCTGCTGAACTCGCAGGTCCAGTGGAGGTACCTGCTCAACACCTGTGGGACGGACTTCCCCATCAAAACCAATGGAGAAATGATTCAGGCAATGAAGGCCCTCAACGGGAGAAACAGCATGGAGACTGAGGTAACCAATGACTACAAGAAAAGCCGTTGGCTGTATCATTACAATGTAACTAATGAGGTCATCAGGACAGATGTGAAGAAAAGTCCCCCACCCATTAGCAGCCCCATGTTCACAGGAAGTGCATACTTTGTGGTCACCAGAGACTTTGTGAAACATGTGATGCAGGACAGAGAAGTTCAGCAACTTGTGGAGTGGGAGAGGGACACATACAGCCCTGATGAGCACTTGTGGGCCACTCTACAGCGAATGCCCTCTGTTCCTGGATCAGTGCCTGCCAACAACAAGTATGATGTGTCAGACATGCAAGCCCTCGCTCGTGTGGTGAAGTGGAGCTATTTAGCAGGAGATGTGAAAAATGGAGCCCCGTACTATCCTTGCACGGGTGCTTACAGAAGAGCAGTTTGTGTGTACGGAGCTGGTGACCTCCCGTGGCTCCTGAGACAATATCAACTCTTTGCAAATAAGTTTGATCCTGAGGTTGATGATATTGCTATTAGATGTATTGAGTCAGTTCTACGTTTGAAAGCTTTAGGCCATGACCCACTTTAAACAGATCAATATTCCATCATTGTGTAAAGCGTGTGATTTTAATTAAATCTGTATTTGTGGTGCCTTTTAGTGGACCGTCGGTGGAAGAGATATATAAAGCAAAAAAAACGACATAACCTATCGCAATTTGGAGATTATAAATTTAATCCTGTCAAACGTACTTAGTGTTTTGTCACTATACAAATTACATCTTACGACGGCAAAACTCTTACTAAATGGAATAAAAAAATCCACAAACAATGATGTGGATCAATGAGTTTACTTGAAGAAAATGTTAAATTAAGACTTACATCTTTGCTTCAGATTGTTGCTCTCACAATTGTTTTCCCTCCACAAATCAGGGGGAACATTCAAGTGAGGGGCAAAAAAAAACAACTTTATTTTCCCCAGACAAGATTTGATAGAGAACATCAGCAGTGAACATTGAAAAAGGTGCTGTCAAAACATGTTCTATGAACTGCCAGTCAACGGGTCAGAGACTTATAATGCATTGTAAAAATCAGAGCAACCATAAGAATATATTAATTTCTCTCTTTTGAATATAAATATATATTTAAATGTAATAAAGCAGAACATGCATCAACCACTTGTAACAGAGTGCCTTAAATAACGTGTAGATACACCAGTAACTAGGGAACACCAATAAGCTAAGTATGACATAATAATTCAGCAGTAAATAAAAAATAAAAAAAAGATTAAAAATGTTTCAGACAGCATGTGGAAAAACACTGAAGATCAAGCTGTAAAAAGTTCCACGGTGTGACAGGCAGCATAGTTTCAAAAAGGCACTTTCTTGATGCAAAGAGTCACGGCAGTCGAAGCATTCTCCTCCTCCACATCTCGCAGAGCGAGCAGGGTCACTCTGGAACTGCAGCAGCTGCGATCTCCACTTTGCCGTGCATGTCCTGGTCGATTCTGCACACAAATTCAACAGGCATCTGTGTGCCAGGGATGGCATGTCTTCTAACAGGGCTAAGATAACTGATAATCAAAGTGACGACAGGCTACTATACTGCCCATAAACACACTTTTCATATGATCGCATCCTGAAATGTGATCATTGCACTTACACCATTAAAAAGGGAATTCTTTGTGTATGACAGAATATTTCTATTTTTGGACCAGACTTATGCTCTCAGCGTACACATGAATGCCGAATATTGTCCATGATTTTTCTACTGAATGCACTTTAAATATCTGGGCACAGATATCGTTTGTATTATTATGAGGTTCTTACTTCCCTTGAAACCTTGAAAGACAAATGTATACTATGAATCCATGTTAGGGCACAGACTGCGTTATCCCCAACACACACTGCAAATAGTCGTACAATAGGACAATGTGCAGTTATGCAGGTTATGCAATCTGTGCCAAACTCATGCCAAATTTCATATAATAAGTGCAACCTTTGTACTTCAGAAACAGCTCCATGGCAATGTGTGAGGTTTTAGTGTGGCTAAATATTAATTAATATTTATCTTTAACTTAAGAGCTCATGCACCTTACAACAGAAGTGTTACTAATTGTGACAGCATTGCATAAACTCCTTCACAACCCAACAGTTATTCCGCTTCTAATTTCCTACCATGACACGACATATCTGCAAATGAATAACCTCACACTCACTACTCATCCGTACTGAGCAGAATATTTCTGTGTGCTTGAGCAGGTTTTGTGGCAATAACTAAACATCAGCAGGAAGTGGGTATGCAGTGAGTCATGCAGAGAGCTGTGAGATGTGGACAGGCCGAGTGTTCAGTGAGGGCGAGTTACTGAAGGGAACCATGTGAGGACATAACAGTGCAACCATAAAAACCACAGTGACTAAGACCAGCTACTTCCTTGTAGTCCCACCGCATTCAGTTGTAAAAACATGAATAAACTTAGGGCCCTGTCACACTATTGCGTATGAGAAAAACGTATGAGTTGCGTATGCAAATTCCCAAAATAACTTTCATACGCACAAAAACCCCTTGAAAATACAGAATGTTTCGTATACTTACCGTATTGAACCTATGAGAAGCGTATGAGTAGCATATCGCCAGCGAATGGCCAGCGAATGGCCAGCGTAAGACCAGCGTATGGGCAGTGTACGAACTGCGCATGCGTGTTGGAGAAGAGCTACCTCCATCCTCTCTCGTTGTAGGTCCACGAAGAACTGAAGAAAAGCTCGAAATGGGAGCCTATATATACACTTTCTCAAAACGCTGGCAGTACGCTGGCCATACGCCAATCAAACGCTAGTTTTAAGTTAAATACGTTACTCATTCGTCAGGCATACGTTAGAAGTACGTGACTCATGTGCTATCAATACGCTAGCTGTACGGTACACCTTCATGCCAGCGTATGTCAGCGTATGAACACAGCGTACTCCACCTATGAGTAACGTACCTCTGACGTTACTCTCGCGTATTCAGCGTATGCCGAGCGTATGCTTAGCGTATAAACCATACGTCCGCACACGCACAACATTTTTAAGCATGTCTTCACAGTCTGGAATGAATTTCATTTTGAATCTGTTATGGGAAAGGCTGGACCTGTAACATCCACTGTTGTAATTCTTTGTGACGTGTGACAGTTTAGTCAAGAAAATTAAATCTACTCAAACCGAAGAGCATTCAGTCCTCTCTCCGACCATGGAAACTTCACTGATGACAATCATTTTTGAACAGATGAGTGGTGTGTTTTGGAACAGCTCTTGTAAGCCAAAGCTGTGATGACAGTGACAGTGATGATGGTGCAGTGATGATATAGTAATGAAGGTAAAAATGGGAAGCACAGGTGGTGCTATGACTGGGTGGTAACTGAGGCAAGGTCCACTGCTTAATACGAATAAACCAAATGTCTCTTTATTTTTCAATTGTCATTATTTATTGCCTCATGATCAACACATGCTCACTTTTCCATGTTTGGTTCTGAAATGACATAGAAATAACAAGTAAATACATGAATAATTATGTATATAACTAGGTTGCAAATTAACCATCAACATCAAATATCAGATGAAACGAACTGCATTAAATACATCTGTATCAATAACCTAGATAATGAACAAAGACACAGGTAAATAGAACTGAATAGTTAGATACACTTAGTTAGATACACTTATACTGCAATCTACTGGTAGAAATGGTAAACAATTTTACTATGCGTCTCGTTACACATTTTATGCTCTGCGTTCACTCAAGCAACGGAATACGGTGGAAAAATAAATATCAGTGCTAACAGCAACAACTCTGTGAACACAAACTGACTTTGATTAAACTGTATTGCATCAAAGAATGCACCGATTAATTGAAAAGTTTATTCTTGCTGTGTACATGGATAAATGAATATCAAACCGCCTATAGTCAACTGCTGTTGCTAACAGACTCCCATCGGCCCAGGTTTATTTATTTGTACTCATTTATTTATTTGTTACCCTGGTATGTGCTTGCATCATGGACTGTAAATAAGATATTCTCGGTCATTCTATTGCCTTGACTTTTATTTTGAAATATTCTTACTTCCAGGGCACCTGTCTTGGTTTGCGTCTCTCTTCAAAAGAAAAAACAAAAGAGGAATTACATTTTTGTTTTTTGGATTCAGACAACAAAAAGAAAAACGGCTTTTACTTTTTTAAAGCAGACTATCAAAACGTACACGGACCATATTCACCATAGTCACCCCGTCTTTGGGTTTTTACTGCAGCTTCTGCATCCTTATTAATGCACTACTGCCATCTTCTGGGGTTAAGTTAGTTAAATCCTACAGTGTCCAGTTTGTCAGATTTTCTGGAAGCTGAACAAACATGTGAATGGGTGGGTGCAACAAAACCTGAGAGAAATAAAGATAGGCACGTTGTATATCTTTACTCAACTTAATACTTGCAATTTGCTGTCTTTGCACTTATTTTTAATACTCACATGCATTGCAACTTGTCATGTTGCGTGTCCGCTTGATGGCGACAACGGTGCAGAAATAGAATCTTGGTCCCGTGCCTCGACAACACGAATGAATGTTTGCCATCTGATGTGATTTTTGAAAGTTTGTGTATTTGTATTTTTGTACAAAATTACATATTGGAAAAAAAGACGCAACACCTCTGTCCACAATCTTGTTTTATGCTTTTGGTTTGGTGCTGGTGCTGTATAGTATAATGCCCAAGCATTGAGTATTGTTTTGGACAAAAGCTGCCCCCAGACAACAATTTGGCGAAGGACCTCACCCCCTTTCAACGTGACAGGACCGCCATGCACAAACAGGGGTCAATAAAGAAATGGTCTCCCTAGGTGTGGAAGACCTTTATTGGCCTGCACAGATCCCTGACCTCAACCCCATCCAACACCTTTGGGATACATTGTGACAGCAACCTCACTAATGTGGATGAATGGGAGCATGACCCTGCAGCCAGAGAGAGGGGTGACTGTATATTAACCCATAGCATCACAATGAGATGTTCAAAATCACACACGCAATGTAATGTATTGTACTGGTGTCCACATACGTTTGGCCACATAGTGTCATAAATGCTTGTGCCCTGTAAATACAAGATACCACTGAACTGGCCAAGGCACAGTCTGATCAACATGCCCTTCATGTCCAAAATAGTAAAAGCTGAAAGAATTGCATTTTAACCGAGTACACTGATCCCACGCATGTGCACACACATAGACATGCATGCAATACACTGCAAAGATAGCACTCACACATGTTGGCAGAATAGGGTGACAAAATGGTTAAGTACGCCACCAAAAATGCCACTGAAACATCGGTAATAGTTGTGTGTCAACTGTCAACCCAAGTCCGCTTCTTGCATGTAACCTAAAAAGATGTGAAATGCAACTTAAAATGTGGCCAAATTGTAACAAGTGCCGCTTCTCAGCAGGCAGCATGAGTGCGGAGACACTACAAATGCAATTGCACAGATTTTTCCTTCCCTGCAGCTTCACTTGTCTTCTCTTTCTCACCAAGGTGAGTGATTACCTCTGAAATTGGAGATTTATGAAGGGGAAACACAACTGAGGCAGCTTTCCTTGGCCGTCTAATGAATTTTCCATTGTACTCCTTCAAAACTGCTACTCTCCACATGGTTATACCGGCTAGACAGAGAAGACTTTCGGTTACAGCTTAAGGAGTCCCCTCTCTGAAAGAATTATGGCTGATTCTTGTATGCTCGCACATACCATTGATCACTTTGACGTTTTGCTTTTTCACAAAGGCTCTTACCCCGGCTCTCCACACTGGGGCCCTGAGCTCTCTCTAAACACTGGGTTTGGACTTTGAGGCTAATCTGGTTTCAAGGCTGCAAACCTGCTTGGTCTGAGCGCTTGTCTTCGCACAATAGGGGAGGAATTCCTGTCCCAAGAAGAATATTGAATACAACTTATGTATGTGTGCGTGCAAGCATGCGTGACACGAGTTCACACTAATATAAATGAGAGCAGAATCCAAATAAATCATATTTTGTTTCTGTATAAAAGTGTTTAATGTACTCCAGTATGTACATATCAAATCTACAAAATATGCACAATGTTAAAATATTATCAGCGATTTACCCCTCCCTCACTTTTGTGTCGTAGCCCTTATTATATACAACCCCAGACCATCTTGAACCATCTTTTAAATATGATACAAACAGGATATAGCTAGCGTATCACAATGCAGACCGACCAAACAATTCACACAACATACCAATATCACCAAGTTAAAACAAAAAAAATCAACAGCAAATGCATGATAAAATATTAATCTGTATATAATTACATTATAATGTTTGTGCGAAGCAGTTACCAGCGTAACATGAGGTTAAAGTACAGTACCGTTTGAGACTGACAGATGAGGACTGGGGTCGTTTTCCATCCCGGTTCAATCAATTAACAATTTAGGTTGTGACAGGAACTAATGAGGGAGCATTGATTTACTTCTTTCCCCCATTGCCTACTGATATGGGAGTGAAACGACCCCAGCCCGGATGTAGTCGAGGTCAGGCATGTGTGCTCTTCTACATTTGGTAATGAGAAAAAGACAGAAAGACAGTGGGTCTGTCCCCACTGCTGAATGTTTTATTAGTCTAATCCCACTTGAATTCACCACCTCTCAACTTCTTTGCTATTGTTAACCAATCACAAAAACAAAAAAACACTGCAAATGCCCAGAAGGGACAACAAAATGACAAAAAGGGTGTGAGAGATCCATTACAGACCAGTAACATTTTCTGTTACATATGACCGACTCCTTAGGGACAAAGATTTGTTTTCCTCGCACAAAAGCAATTCCTGTCAGGGGATGTGCTCCCCCCCCAGTGCTTGTAGCAATGTTTTGGCATCATTTTCGAAAGCTTAAAAGTCTAAATGGCACTTCTGCTTCTTTTTTTTTTTTTTTTTTACTAATCTGTACGCACAATGGTACAATTGTCCCACTACTTGCACACAAAGAAAAGTAAAAAGACACAAGTTTGAGGTTCAAATAGTGCTGAACACAAATGAATCCTTCCCTGGGGAAGTGCCACATGCTGATGGCAACACTGAAAATCAACCCACACTTCCTTCAAAGGTAGATTCAACTTTTAAAGGTTGCTGTAGCCTATATACTCCATGCTTTCCCTGCAAACGCGGCGATGTTTAGCCATCCTGCTGTCTGCGTAATCTAAATCACTCATGCTTATGAGCTGCTTGTAATGACGACAAAACACCAACTAAGCCTAAATTCTCATATGACCTTATTCTTCATTTACTGATGACGAGGGTGCAGGCAGATTACAGGATTTTCAGGAACTCTTCTGTCTGAAAACCAATTGCAACTGCAGGGTTCTACGGCTGTCAGCCCACATAAGAGGCAACTGTGCAGAAATACTTTCATCAGGCTGACATCTCCATGAGAAGGCACCGTTGGATTGACGAGGAAGAGGCCGAGAAGGTGATAGCCATGTGGACAGGACTGTTCCTGCTTGTTTCTGTTGAGTTAGATTCGAGGCTTCTCATTTGTCATTGTGCTGGCAACAAAAGTCCCACCGACTGATACGCTTGAGGACAAACGTCCAACAGAGATGTAGACAAAGAGCAAGAGAAGGTTAGCTTGCATGGTAAGCGGAAACGATTGTGAGGCTCAACCAGAAAATGGAACAAGTGGGCTGAAAAAGGTATGACGGGACCGACGGCAAGGGCTGCTCCATGTCAAGCGCATCCCTGCGTCAGAGAGCTGGATGTCGGATGAGGGGGGCTGTCAGGCGACCCCCACGGTGAGGTTTAGGCTGAGGTGACTCATCCAGCCAGGCGGTCGTGAATAAAGGGGGATGCGGTGCACAGTCTGCCTTTTAACAAGCAAGTCAAGGCGGCGGGGGCAGTCGCACGTCGAGCAAGCTGTAGGCAAAGATGTTCCAGAAGACAGCGCAGAGCACGAACAAGGTGTAGACGCAGAAGAAGATCCAAAACAGGGACTGCTCCTGAAGCCGCTGCTCGTAGTTCTGCAGGACCACCACACCCAGCGTCAGGCCAACCACCACCCCTCCCAGGTGAGCTACGAAGCTGGGATTGGGGCACGGAGGAAAGGCCGGTGGATAGAACCGCAGCCACACCGCCCGACCAAACTCTACGCTCACTGTGGGCAGACAGAGGGAGGGGAGAGAAAAGACAATATTAGCAAAGGTCTGCATACGGAGTTACAGACAACTACAACACACTTATGTATGTAATGAAACAATATATTCTATGAGGTTGAGGAATTAGACTTTTATTTTGTTACCAACAACTATAAAGCGCCATTGAGCCAAAGATTTTACAGGTCCCTGTTTGTGTTTCCATGCTGAGCTGCAGTGGAGCGATAATATTAGAAAAAAAGGAATTTTGTACTAAAAAAGGCTCCAACGCACTTATTAAGATATTCACAAGATTTGTCTCACTCAAACTGCCAAAATGTCATATTAAGTTCAGATAACCTTTGGAATTAATTGTTGTGGGAACGTTGAAGTAGTTCACTTGCTGTCAAACATCGCGTAAGTAAACTTTATTGACACTTACTGCAAACCAGAGCCATGGCCATCCGGAATAACTTAAACTGACACTTCATTCCCGACCAATTCTACAGAAAGAGAGAGAGAGAGAGAGAGAGAGAGAGAGAGAGGGAGGATGGAGTAATTCAGAGGGTCCTTTCTTTAAGTTCCGATGATGAAGACAAAACAAACGAAGAAGGTCAAGTCCTCCTCACACACACACACACACACATGCTCTCATGACATGAGATCTCGCCCAATTCACGTCAACTCTGAAAGCTCCAGAGACACTCTGACCCCCAATCTGTTCCTGCTGTGTTAGATAATGTGATTTCAGCTGAGAGGAGGAAGACAAACTCTTCCATCCCGACTCCAAGAATAATGTGGAGGATCTTGCAGGGTACATAATGAGGACCCTATTACACATAACAGAGGTTCACCTTGAGCGCCTTTTGCCAAATGTGTCTGTGATGGGGAGTTTTGACTGAGCAGAGCAGATATGTCAAGAGAGTGCAGTGGGATGGGAATTCTTCACATGCACCTCACACACTTTCTGATCTTTGGGGGGGGGACTGGAGGTGAGGAATGTATGGCATCTGTAGATAGAGCAGCACCTGCCGGGCCCCAAAACACAGGCTGCTCTGCAACGTGGCAATGCTCTGTAGTGACAGGACGACTGAGTGATGTGATAATCATCTACGTATAACACGCAATAAAACTTACCATCACCACATTGGCCAAATGTGCTGAGACCAGAGCGTACACTCCCCCGGATGAGCCGACCACTGGAGCCGTCATGTCGGTGACAGACACCGCCAGAGACCCTGTAGTGGTGATAAAGGAACATGCTTCAGCTAAATAAACAAATGAGGACCTTCTTGTATCATTCGCATCGGACAAAATCATTTTTAATCTAACTAAGAAATCTTCATTTGATGATGAAGTTTCTGTGATATGAGGAGAGAATGTTTACTCGAGATGGCCATATTGGGGATAAATGTATATATATATAGTTTGTGCAAATGTTATAATGCTATAATGCAAAATTATGTTAAATGATAAAGTGTGTTATTTGAAATGTGTCTAGTGCTACAATCTTGAGTCTGAGCTTTCACTATTCAGGAATATTTTTTCTCTGAGAGGATCATGTTGGCAGATGCTGTGACTAACTGACTAATTTAAACAGTTTTTTGGTCCAAGCTGTGACCATTTGTGCACTGAAAACATCTATTTTGAATGGCATAGAGGCCGCTTTGCTACTGGCTTTTTTAATGTGGGTGTATCATAAGTAGGCCTTCATGAATAGAGGCTTGCTCATACTGTACCAGCACACAAAGACAAATGCATTCATACAAATTGGACTGTCGCAAACAGGGAATTGCTCTGTTGAGCACCTTGGTACCAATTCATCGCGTGCACAAAAGATCCAATCGAGCATTCAAAAGTTTAAATGCGGGGACATTCAGAGACAGAGACACCACGGGAAATGTGTTCTTACCACAGTGTGTGTAAAGGATAAAGGAAAAACAGGAGACAGAGATGTGCTTAGTTTTACTATCAAAATAGGCAAACACAAACTCTCTTGTTCTCTCTCTCTTGCTTATTTTCTTGCTCTCTCCATTGTTCATCCACTCCATCCACTCATTTCTCAGTATGTCTTCTTTTCCTTCCCTTCTCTCCGTGGCACTGACCTGTGTACACTGTTGATGCTAATGAGACACGGCTGCCCACGTCCACCCACGTCCACGGTCTTCCCACTCGCTCTCTCTCTCTTTCTCAAATACAAATATACTATATTTGCATAACACATAAATGCATGCATGTATACGTATATATGTACGCTGTACATTAGAATTAACATATATACAGAATTTGGCACCACTGTCATTTGTTGTTTGTTTCAATAGGCAAGCGGCTCCCCAATTTGTCTTTTCTTATTTGCAGTTCTTTGTTATGCTCTGTTTCTGTGGACTCTGAAGATGTTTTTGATGAATTTAAGATGTAGAATTTAGTTGGGAATGTGAGGTTCCATGTTCCATACTGGTCATTGCTGCAACCTTAATTTGACACCCTTCCTAGATGAAGCATGGGGATACACAGAGGTTCATGTACTGGCCAATCACATCAGCTCAATTGTTCACACCAGGTAGGACTTGTAGTGTGCAGCTTGTGGCACTGTACTACTTGTGTTGCTTACCACCTTAGCATCAAGATGGAGGAAAACGTGCTCAAACTATTTCTTTACAGAGTTGCATCACCCATAAACGTCTGTGTGGTGTCTTTGGGTTTGATAAGCCTTCAGAACTGCACGGAAAATATGAAGAAATGTCTCATGGATAAACCCATCTGAGATCCAAATCAGTGTGCTGGCGTCCAACCCTGTGATTTTAAAGGAATATACGACATGTGAAATGACAAGACTTTATTTCCTCCGTTTGTTCTTTTCCTAATATGTGGCCCTCTCAGGTATGAACCATAATGGCAGCACAGCGAGGGGGTGTAATGACAGCACCAGGTCATTAAACACTGCTGAGTAATAATCTAGCTAAATGATTACAAACCCCAACCCACACATGCTCACATTAGCTTATACAATGTTTGCCTCTCTCTAACAGGAAAAATTGATTCACGTAATCTTTTCTCAAATTAAAAAATAAAATAATATTGAGAATTCTGGAAAAAACTGGTAGCATATATCTTATTACCATCAATTTATTAGTGTCAATATTAAAATGTAACAGTATCATGCACAGAGATTGCCACTCCCTAGATTACACTATTTTAAAGCACTCTACATTGCTTCCTTCCTTTTCAAACACACACACACACACACACACACACACACACACACACACACACACACACACACACACACACACACACACACACACACACACACACACACACACACACACACACACACACACACACACACACACACACACACAGGCATACAGACACTCAAACACCTGGTTCCTGTGTTTAGGAAGTGTAGCTGGCAGGATGACCTCCATCCCTGTAATTAACTTGATTTGATAACATTATTTTAGTTTGGTTGGGTCTGCGCGCACACACACACACACACACACACACACACACACACACACAGACAAGGACACAGTCTCTCATAGGCCCTCAGGAGGCCCCAGGAGGCATGTAGGTTTTAGAGTCGAAAGTGGCACCTCATTTATCTTGGCTGTTCATCCAAACCGTAGACGAAGAACATGAGGGGAAACTGTAACGCACATCAGCACTCATAATTAAAAAAGTCAACAGTTCGGCTTTGAGTTGAGTTGACTGAATCTACAAAGTCATGTGCCAATAGTTCAGTCTGGGGTTGTTTGACTTTGTGTGACTTCCCGTTCTCTTTATTGCTTGTTGTTGTACACTTGTTCTTGCCTGTTGCTGCGCCTGTCTTGTGCTATTTGTACAGGCAGACCTTTGTTTACTTTGCTGTCAATAAGCGAGTACTTGTGTGTTTGCATGCAAGTCCACTGATTCCATTAAAGTGTCAGAGTTTGTGTTGGCCCTAGAGGGCCATCGACGTCTCTCTGAGTCATTACTTGGCCTCTGACCTCTGCCCTGACCCCTGTTATGTGCCAGCTGAGCGCCTTCTCTGTTCACAATTGCTTGTTGTGCACACAATCTCATCGTGTAGCAAATTTAAAGTCGTTGTCTACGTTGTAACTGATTGTTAACGTTGTCTACCACTTGTCGAAATACACTCCAGGATTACGCCAAATGGCTGAAATGGCATTAAAAAATAAAGAGCATGTAAGAAATTGACACGGTGAAGTATGTTTGAACGGTGACGCGCTCACTTACTGACGTACTCATACTGACACACACACACACACTCTCTCTCTCTACAGCCAACTGATTTTTGTGAGCTATTTGAGAGTCTATCCTATCTATCTATACTGTTTACTATCCAATAAAGTCAAAAATTACATAAAAATCATCATACATAACTGCAGCCATAACACATATGCCGCAAATACAATGACTAGCAAATATCAGTTGATCACATCCACCCACGTGTTGCTAAATGCTGAATATTCTGAGAGTTGTGACTTTGGCTAAAGTCCTTCTGCTGCCAAAAAATTGAAAAAAAAGCCAAGTCAGACACAACAAACCCAGCCATCACAGCCAAACACAACCAAAGCGTGCCTCTCCTCTTCCCCTGGCGGTCGATATCTAATTAAAACAGCAGACTTGCGTGTGTTTGTGTGTGTGTGTGTGTGTGTGTGTGTGTGTGTGTGTGTGTGTGTGTGTGTTGGTCTGTGTGCGTACGTACGTGTGTGTGTGTGTGTGTGTGATTTATGGTGCGTTTCCTCCTCATTTCAATTCGAGGTTAATACTACAGGCCACCACAGCTGGTATCCCCAGGGTGTTTGTCACTGACCCCTGCACGTTCGTACACACACACACACACACACACACACACACACACACACACACACACACACACACACACACACACACACACACACACACACACAGATGGACACTCAGACATGAAGAGAGAGAAATAGAGACATCATTTTCATGAATATTAAAAAAAAAACGCACTGGCTGCAATAAATATCCCACAATAATCTCTGCTTGTTCCTGCTATCTGTATCACACACACACACACACACACACACACACACACACAGACACACACACATACTCACTGCCACAAGGCATCACGTTTCCATCCCTGAAAATCTTTAAACACTCATCTCAAAAAGTAGCTCAATAATTCCACTCCAGTTACCTCGTACCTAAAAGTGTCGCCCCTGGGCACCAAAAGAGCAAACAAAAAAATGCCTAAACTGTTTGTTTTGGGGAAGGAAACCAACACATTGTGGAGTGGATGACTTTGTCAGTTTATTGATGCAATAGCTAATGATCACACACGCACACGCACACAGAAATAGCAACTCGCGGTTAGGTCAGGCACTGACAATGCATCAGTGTCTGAGGTTGATAGCGAAGTAGGAAGGGAGCGGTGACATTTCATTCATGTCTGTTTTTTGTTTTTTTCTTTACTCATTTCTAGTTGCTCGCTCAGGTTTCTCCTAAATCTCACCCACCTCCACTCCTCTCTCATCTAGATCTTTTTTCATATCATGTGCACCCTCTCCAAACCCTCTCAGCCTTATTAACACTCATGAATTCATCTACCCTCCTCCGTCTCTTCTCTCTCTTCACCCCTACCCCACACACTCCCCCTTCCTATTTCATTATTACTGTGTTTGTGTTCTTCCGACTGAGCTCCATTTGAGATGACTCTCTCTGTGCTCGGCCCGATTATACATGGCCGTAGGGGGACGCGGGGGCTTTGATGGGACACTGTGACAACCCCCTGCATCCCAACACGTCTGGTAGGGAAACAGAAACACAAGGCCATCTGTCCTGAACATCCCACACACACACATACGCTAAATATTCTCATTGACCGGTATGCAACCCGATAGGCCGTTGAATGCGTGAAAAAACATGCAACAAGCAGATGGAACAACGGTGGAGTTGAAAGGGAAAACTCTATAGTGTGTGTGGGTTTGTCTCGGGGGTAGAGTGAGTGTGTAGATAAGAGGGAGGGGAATGTATGCAGTGAGTGGAGAAGGACTGAGATTGCAATTGTTGCGTGTGTGTGTGTGTGTGTGTGTGTGTGTGTGTGTGTGTGTGTGTGTGGGACCACATGCCCACCTGCCAGCACACCACACGCGTAGACCAGTCCAATCCGCAGGGCTCCGTGGACCATTTCTAGAGGGACTCCCACCAGCAGCTGCATGGCCATGTTCAGGCTCAGGTGTTCAATCCTGTAGAACACACACAGCCCAAGTGAGTCAGTGTTCAAATTGAATCCATAATAAATCAAGAAAAGGAGCCACAATAATAACATGAATGTAATAATAATATAAAATGTAATCAGAGATAAGGTGATATTTGTAGTTTTACTAATTTGGTGTTAGTTGTTGATTCTGATAATATTCTATTTAAGTGTGAAATGAAGTGAAATACAATTTAATTCAATGAACAACATGAACTAATGTACCTCGATAGAGTGAAAAGTACCCATAGAGTATTTTTTTCATTGTGCTCAAAGGAAAATTACACTGAATCAGTAGTGTGTCCTTCTAGAACCATCGCCCCGGTTACTCTGAATAATCCACACAACACGCAGAGACGTTTTGCTGAAAAAAATAGTCCCGATAGTTCTGAGAGCCAAAGTTGACACGTCTTCAAAAGTCCCAACATTTTTCACCACACATTCAAAAAGGCATCAAATCTCCAAGTTTGAGAAGCTGGAGGCGACGGATATTTGCCATTTTTGCTTGATTAAACAAATGAAATGACGCTGCTTCATTTTCAGTTGATCAGTGCAGATAAAAAAAAAATCAAATTCTCTGCAGTACAGTAGATACAATGTTTTTGTTTTGAGCAAATAATTTTTATACTGAAACTTTTAACAAGAAAAGGAAAGACGGAGAGAGAGATGGTGGGCGAGTCGGCACAGTAAATATTTACACTGGGAAGAATTCATGTTTGTGTGCAGCTATTGAGTATGAACAAAAATGACAACTAAATTGCTAACAACGCTGTTTGGCAGTGTAAATGCTATATTTATTGTTTTCATTGTGGCTACTTGACACTGCAAATCAAACACACCAACGTTCACTTAGTGCCTTATTACAAATGCATTTTTCCAATAATTTTTCAAACCATAATCCACTTATTTTATTTATTACAAACTTGCAATCACAAGCAGCCTGAAAAGAACACATTTTCCCTGCTATTTATCAATCTAGATTGTTTTAGTGTGAGTTGCCTATTTTTGGAGGTATCGGCCGTAGAGATCTCTGCCTTCTCCCCGATATATAATGGGACTATATGGCATTCGGCTTGTGTTGCGTAAAGTGACAAAAAAATACATCTGAAAAACAGAAATCCACAGCTTTGTTGTGAGCAGTTTCATGTCGAAACTATAAGAAAAGAGTTCCTACATGAAATTTCTCAAAACAAGGTCTGTGGGTTATCTTGAGTAATGTCATGATTTCTGGAAAGAGACATTGCTGTTGAGTTTTTAGGCGCACTGAGCACCACAAGTCGCGTTTCATACAGTCCCATTATTTTGGAGAGAAGAACTGTAAACAACAGTCAGTTTAAAAAGATTTTAGGTGGGGAGAAAAATCTCTCACACTCAGAGTCAATGACTGTAAGAGATTTTATAATAACACATTATCACCTGCCTGTTCCCTACAAAGACCTAATTATAATGCTTGCTTACAGACAAACACACACACACACACACACACACACACACAACGGATAATCATCAACACACTCCAGTGCACTCAAACATAACATATGAACACAGACAGAGACGCACAGAGATGCACATAGACACACAGTGCACACACACACACACACACACACACACACACAAATATGCACCCACACAATCACACAGACACACACACAACAAGAGGTGTGTAGCTGCTGCAAATTTACCCAAATCTGATTCCAGCATGTGTTTTTCACTGTGATGACTATAAGCAAGGGACAACTTGTTCTCTCTCTCTCACATGCACACACACACACACACACACACACACACACACAAACACACACACACACACACACACACACTCACTGTGCCCTTCATGGCTAGAAAGTCCTTCCAGCCAAACCTCAGTCAGCAGCAGGGACACATGCGGGTGTCACAGCAGCTAGCATAATCCATCCTTCCTTCTCTCTCTCTCTCGTCGTCATCATTGTCTCTCACTCGCTTCAATCACTCCTCTCCTCTGTTTTTCTGTCTCCGCCTGAATTATGCTGTCATTTCTGTTTCACATTGCTAAAAGAGAGATGACAGAACGAAAACGGGAGACAGAGACTCTCCATTACCCCCCCCCCCCCCCCTTTAATTCGACAGTTTGACAAACTGAACGGCTGAGCGCTGTGTGTTCTGTCTGTGCGGTCATTTCAACAAACAGCTTCTACATCCCAGAAACGAATACAAGCCTTCCCCAAACAAACCAACACAGACAACTACAACAAGACAAGGGCGATAATGTATTTAGTTTCAACCCAGCCACCTCGACTACAATGCCGACAGAGAGGATCGTTCCAGTGATCACAGAGACAATGTGGGATATTGATTAGCTCGGAGAGGCCTGTCCGAATGCACAAGGACAACTCCACTCCAAATAACAGCGGCTATCTATTTCTATACTGCTAGTGAAGCTGTGAGGGACGGGCTGCACTGTCGGGCAGATCTGTGGATACCCATGAGAGGTCCTATTGTGTCCAGATGACCTTTCAGGGTGCTCAGTAAAAGAGTTCACTGAACTAGCTCAGTCAAACTTCTTTTTACGTCTCAGCTGCATCAAGCTGATGGAAAGATTGTGACGCACTCATACCGGGAGAAATATTTTGCCATAAAATGTTTAGAAGCAAGAAACTCTTGCAGAAAGTTAATCTTCCTGAAGTTTTCCTGGACTGCTACGGATACACAGTTTTTGTGTGAAAGAGTGGTAGAAAAAAAAAAAGAGAGCGAGAGTCTGCATAATGCTCTACTGAGCTATGTTTTGGGGCCAATATTTACACTCTGTTTTAGTGTTGAGAATTGGGAAGGATCAGTTCTACTGAGCTGTTGATAGGATTACATGGTTTGTAGACGAGTGCGAGAGAGAGAAGTGTGTGTTTGTTTGTGTGTGTGTGAGAGAGAGGGAGAGGGTGAGAGAGAGAGAGAGAGAGAGAGAGTGTGTGCAGGCAAAAGTGATATATATATATTGGCATCAGTCAGTCACAGAAGCTTTCCTGTTAAAAATGATAAGCTCTGGGTACGGAATGGTAAACAGCCCAGTGTTGTCTGTACTGGTGGATCATGTGTCGAATTTGAAACAAACTTTTGAAATGTCGCAAATGAGAAATGCGAATAAGGTGTGTTTCCATCAAGGGGTTTGGAGCTACTACTTGATCTACAGTGTAGTCTGGTCAGAAGTTGGCGCTATAGGTTACGAGTAGAAGAAGTAGAGGTTGCGAACCACAAACAGAAGAAGTCGTCTTGGCCATCTAACCCGTCTACAAGAGAAAAATGGAGAGACGTCTCCAGGAAGATGTTTCAAAGTTAATAATTAACTATTTGCCATGTGTCATGCCGTCCGGAGCCGAAGACGAGCATTTGCACATTGTGGGAATATCCAGGTAGACGCCGATCAGTCATGTGACGTAAATGTTCGGTACGTCAGACGTTTATTCGGCAAAGGCGTTTCCATAATCCATTTAGTGTATCAACTCTTTTTCAACAAAAGCAAAAACAACCTCAAGTGAGAGTATGAACTTTTTGTTCGCAATTGAGGACGTTTTATCGAATTTTGCCGTTTCCATACAGCTTTTCTAATGAGTTACTTCAAAATGCAGGTAAAGATATGTGAATGGAGTGTCCTGGTTTTTATTCCTTCCCGTGACCTTTGCTAAAGGTCTTTTCACACTCGCACTGATGATTTCTCTCAGTCTCTAGTAAATTATATCTAAATAAAGAAACAGGTCTGAATCTGGGAAGATTTGAACGCAGTTACTTTGGGTCTCTTGAAAAGCCTCAAAATCACAGAAAATATACATTTAATTAGAGAATATGTGAAGGAAAATATTTTTCTAGGATGTTACAAAAAGTGTGTGTGGGGGGGGGGGGGGGGGGCGCTTATTGTGCCATTTGTACGACTCACACGAGCTGTCACACCGCCTTTGGCTTCCCTTATAAAGCTCCGTGCTCCTGATTTTACCCTGATTCATTACATGTACTTCACCTCCTTGTACAATACAGAGACATTGAAGTGCCTTCTAATGAAGGTCTCTCCCAGTGGCTCTGGTATCAGTATTAGCAAATGAGCCGAACCGGTTAAGCCGGCAAGCATAACGACCAATGTTCTTCTGGGCCATCACCCCAAAGGATCCAGTTTGAACCAGTAATGAAATGTTTATACTGCCTGAATTATTGAAAGTCATTTTTGATCAGCCTCACATATTTCAGAAGTTGTGTGCCTGAAACACAAACACCCTTTGATACAAACATTTCTAAAATCTGCTAGACTAAAGGAAATCATGGTGACTAAATGCACTCGATGAGGATTTAACCATGTCAGCAATAAATACACCATTGGCATATAAAATTGGAAACATTGCTGGACAAAAGATAATTCCCACAGGCTCCTTTTTTTTTTTTTTACAACCAATTCCCCCGAGGACCGAAATCATTTCAATATGTTCCTGTGTAATCGTTGAACGTTAAACATCCCACCTTCCTTCTCTTTATCCTTCCATTCGGTCTTTGTACTTCATCTTTTATCAACACACTGTCATCCCTACCGTCTTTCCCTGGCACCTCCAGGTTCTGCTAATTAAATTACCATTTTATTAGTTCTCACTATTGCCTGAGACTACATTTACCCAGAAGGTTAATTAAATCTGGATGACCTGGCTTAAACTGAAAATAAAATAGTCTGTGGTGCTTGTAGTGGGAGAGGAGAGGAGAGGAGAGGAGAGGAGAGGAGAGGAGAGGAGAGGAGAGGAGAGGAGAGGAGAGGAGAGGACAGGAGAGGAGAGGAGAGATAAGCTGAGGAAGTGTAATGGTAGGTTTATTAAATTGCAGTATATACACATTACAAGAATATTCCAAAAAATAATTGCTTGTTTAGGAACTTGCTTATTTGTTTTGTAACTTCTTTCACTGAGTATTACGAAATGCATCCAAAGACTCATTAGCAACTAGCCATCCCTCATCTCCTCTTCCTTATCTGCATTTCTCCCTCATGACTGAAAAGGATTTAATCGCGTTCAGTGTTTCACTGGATGTTAATTGCACTGTGTATTTCTGTTAATCACCTTGTTGCGTAACAAGCTCTGGCTCACTGAATCTTTTAAATGTCACAAACCCAAACCACCCGGGGCCTCATAGATACGCCTCTAGTTTGTGTTTTGCTTTCAACATGATATTTCGCCCTCCGATAGCGTCACAAACTAGAAATAATTCGAGAAAACGCTTCGACGTGGACTCACCCAGTGTGCATGAAAATGTAGCTGAGGTATCTCCAGGCCTGGGCTCGTAGCTGCGGGTGGTAAGGTAAGGGGCTCTTTAGGAAGGACGGGCTGGAGACCTGCAGGACCAAGCGGTCCAGCTGGAGCCCATAGTACATGAACACGGCTACCTGGGAGAACACACATGAATAAACACAGATTGTGTGATTTTCAGGGGGGGTGGAATCAATATTCGCACCACAATAAGCACAATGAAACAATGTGAAACATGGACATCATATCATCATTTACATGTTTTTTTTTGTGTCGTGTGGCTTGCAGGCAGTTGGTAGGACTGTTTAGTCAAGCTTTTGAACACATATTGGTCTCACCCTCCCCAAAACAATGTACCTCAGCAATGGTAATAGCCAGGATGAGCCAGGGTGGGGGACAGTAGGTGTAGCTGTCGAAGTACCACTTGCGGTCGACCTCGCGGGGCAGCGTCTCGTAGGCGACGTGTCGGACCAGCCGCTGAGACAGCCCCAAGCCCGCCTCATCTCTGAGACTGCAGCCTTTTAGCTGCCTGCTCCCCTGCAGGATGGCCCTCCGGAAACTGTTGGAGCGCTTGTTGCTCATCTGGAGAAAAGAGGACGGAGGACAGGAAGGTGACGAAGGGGTATGCCGGGTGGAAGAGGAGACAGAGGGAGAGAGAGGACGAAGGCCAGAAAGGAAGAAAGAAGGAGGAGGTTTACTATCAATGGTTCAGCACGTTTTAACATGAATGATCCTCCAGTTTTATTTAACATGTGAACTAAGGTACTTTACACACACACACACACACACACACACACACTCATCAGTCCAGCACGCTGATGGACCCCTTCCACCTCGCCATGGCAACAGAATGCCTGTAGCATCACCGAGCAACCACCAAACCCCTCTCTTAATCCCTCTCTGTCTGTGAAGAGTTCATTTCCAAACATCTATAGGTTCCTTTTTGATGGGCGGTGACCTCACAAGTAGTTCATCATTCAGAGAAGATCCCGCCAGTCGGTATCAGTTCTTATTTTTAAACCTGACAAAATGACTTTTCTGCTCTCGTCTCAAGAGGGCTGCCATCTATTTTGATTTAGTGCTGCTGTTTTTATAGCTCAGGTGTCACATTTTTCAAACGGTGGGCTTCTCATTTTCAAACACACGTAAATACAGCGCAGCTGCATGAAGGCAGTCTAAACACACACACATGCGCACATTTTCAGTTGAACATACATGCACAAACTTGACACACGATGGTGAATATGTCCACAGTGAGGATTTGAAAGATGGTTTTTTTTCGATTATAAATCTCATGTTCAAATCGGAGGACGTCCCCCTAGAGGACCAAGAGGTCAGTTATAGCTCCGATAGAGTGTCCTTGACATTTAGAGGCAGAGATGTAATCAGAGCGCGTGCGTCTATTCCTCATCCCGAAGCAAGGGTTGAAAATGTACTCGGCATACAGGGTAATACAACCTTCATCCGAGTGCACCAACTATTATCTACACACGGATGGATCACTGAACGGGCTTGACGGGTATAGGCCCAGGGGCCCAAAGTGTCAGGGGTCCCAGAACAACCACAAAATGATCACAAAGAGGCGCAAAACAACTGCAAAGACACACAAAATAACTACAAAAAGGGGCAAAAAAAACACATAGGGACACAAAACCCCCCCCAAAAAATTGCATAATAACTACAAAAAACCACACAACACAACACACGAAGAGTAAACTATAAAGTCTGTGTGCCTTGCTCTTATGTAGGAGAGGTGGTGGGGGTCTTTTGCATGTCTGTGCCCGGTCTCATAATCCGCCCAAGATCACAAGCTTCATAAAGTACCGTTTTTAAACTGTTCCTCTTTGAGGGGCAACAATTCAGTAACAGTACGAGCTTTGTGCCTTTTACTCCACTTGCTGTGTGTTTCACAACGTTCCACTCCCACAGACTCTTTCTCACTCCGCTCTGTTCATGTCACACTCCATAACTCAACCCTACTACTGTGTTTGTGTCTCTCGGATTGGAGGAAGCCCAGATGTGTCAGTTGGTGGATGTTACTTTAAGGCCACACAGGTGAGTGATATTGTTTTTAGCAAGCACAGAGATTGGCAATATAAATGAATGTAATGTGCTATAAAAAGTATAAGAAAAAACGCATATGGATATAACTACTGCAACTTCAAAAGCCACAACTTTAAAGCGTTGCCTGTGTTTTGAAGCTGCGATTGATGTTTATTCAACAGCAAACTTAACACAGAAATAAGATGACATTTTCGTTGGAAAATAGCGGAGATACATATCTGTGAACACCAAGGTACACATCACAATTCATTTCAATTTGACAGAGTTGGAAGAAGAAAACACAGCCAGGAGAAAAGAGCGATAAGACGACAGATGTAAAATCAGAATATCAATAAAAATCTCTGTATGAACGAACAGTTGGCTGATGGTTCTTCTGGTGCTGTTTAATGAGGCTTTAGTGTCTCCGCACGGATCACCGTTTGGAGATAAACGGCAGAAAAAAAGCCAATTATTTCAGCCTTTATGTTGGGCACAGAGAACTGTGGGAAAATGATTACGCGTTACCATGGCCACTTCTGGACCGCAAAGAGAGTGCGCACACACACACACACACACACACACAGACAGACAGACAGACCTCCCCAAGGCAGCCGTGCTCCATAAAGACGGTCAATTCTTCGTGTGAAGTGACTGCAATTCCTCTCCTCTTTGTAGGACACAAAAGAAAGAATGACGTCCTGCCTGTTTACCCACTGGCATGAGGAGAGGGGAGAAGGGAAAGGAAGAGGTGAAGGGGGCAAATGGGTGTTCGGCCAGCAAGAGACAATTTCACCGTTTGATCGATGGGAAACACAGCCAGAGGAGAAGGAGAGGGGAGAGAGACATAAAGCAGAGACAGAGAGAGGGAGAAACAGAGGAGGACAGATGGAAGTAGAGGAAGAGGAAAAAGGCTGGAAAAAGAGGGACCAACAAAAATGTAATTAAAGGGACTACGTTGATAAGGGCATGTTGTTTCAGGTCCCAGTAAGATGCAATCCAGGTCCATGAGTTACAATCATTTTTGTCATTCGCCAGGTAAACATTAGAAACACAGCATTCACTCTACAAAGTAATCTACCAGGAATGTGTACTTGGACGTATTTGTTTGGCCAACGCAAAGCCATGCCGGACTTCTTTCTCTTTTTCTTTTTGGTATCCCCTGCCAACATGCAACAAAGAGGCCCCAGCCAGACTTGATGATGTTGAAACAGGAAAGGGACTTCCACAAACTGTTGGAAGCAAACTATTGTCTAAAACATCATGCTGTAGCATTAAGATTTACTTTCATTGGTACTACGAAGCCCAAACCATGAAAAACAGGACCTAAATTCACGAGAAATGGACGGACAAATGGACAGAAGGAAGGACGGACACCCCGAAAACATAACGCCTCCGCACCAGCATCAGCCGTTTTCGGTATTATAACTGTATCAGGCATACACACAGGATATATATACGAGTGCAGCCATAAGCACCGGCACAGATCCATCATGATCATTCCACAATTTCATCCCACAGAGCGATTCAACCTGTTTGTAAATATTTTAGGAAGTATATATACATATATATTACTGAGCATATACTGAGTATATTACTGAGCCAGCTTCTACCAAGAACAGACGCAGTGCATTTTATGAGAGAGAGTCAGACAGCAGAAGATGGATGGACAGAAGGAGAAACTTGGAGCTTGTGCAAGAGAAGAGAGGCCGAGGGAGAAGGTAAAGAGAGGGAGTGAGCCGCGACACAACGCTGACTGTGACGAAGCAGTGAGCAGGCAATTACTGACAATCACATTGATGGAAGAGCCGCGGCGCTAAGGGGTGATGGCGCAACAAATAAACCCCTCGCAGTTTGTCTGTCCTCGCCTCCTTCTCCACTTCTATTCTCTTTCTTTCCTTCCTTCTGTGAAGGCAGAAGAGCTGGAGAGATAGAGATGTACCAACAGAAACCAGGCACTGACAATTCACTTGCTGGAAGAATTATAACTCTCTCTCAAGCTCCCATATTGACTTTGACTCCTTTGACCTTTGGAGACCATTAATGCCTGCCCCTTAGAAGGTCCATTATGTTGTTACATACCCTACATTCCTTGAGCTATTCATATCATATTTACAAGCTGTTCACACTAGTGTGGGTTCACATTTGCAGAAATCCTTGTAGATAACACCCAACATTTAGCCCATAACCGTCTCCTGAAACAGAGGTGGACACTCTTACTTTCAGCGTATAGGACCAAATATGTTTTACAATTATTTAAAAAACAAAAGAGAACAGCTAATCGTCACATTTCAGTAACTGGACCAAGCTAATCTTTGGCATTTTTGCTTGATAAATGATTAACTAATCGATTCGACTAATAAAACTAATTGTATTCGCTCTTACTCATTCATTGCACAGTATATTACCATAATCATGAATACATGTCCCTACTTCATTCCCCCCCCCCCCCTCCCTCCCTGTGTGTAGCTTCTGTTGTGGCTGCCTCTGTGAATGTACCCCATTCCAGTGAGGGGGTGGACACAATAGCGACTCAGAAGTGAATGTACACACAGATGCCGGCACCCCATTCCTCTCTGTCCCACTTTCAGTTGCACGCCTGTCACGTGACATGAACGCACCAATTGGGAACTAGCAGCAAAAAGCCTACAGGGCTCATCCCTCACCCACTGTATCAGACAATAAGCAGCTCTGAGGAACGAGAGAGAGAGAGAGGGAGAGAGGGAGAGATGGACGAACTCACACTCGCAGGCAACAATGAATTCCCTACAGCCTCTACAGACGCACACGCCCCTCACTGCCACCCAGTAGTTGGCGTGTAATGTGTGCCGCACAACTACTCCCACTGCGATCCCACTCCACACCGTCCCGGGTCAGCAGTTCGGCCTCCCATGAGGAACAGCAGCAAGACAGCGGAAAACAGAAAATGAGAAGGTTATGAGGCAGCGAGCACAGCTGGAGATGCTTGAGTGAGACCATGGACAAACAGCAGCAGGCTGCAGTTTGAAGGTGAAACTGAAAGTGGGGCAAGGTGAGCGTCAAGAGAGGAATTTTTCGCCAGACTGAGAGTCGTTTTTTATTAGGAAGGCTCTCCACTTCTCAGTTGAGCTGATCTTGGAGTATGACTCAAAAGAGAAAAAAATAGTTTGATGTGTGAGAGTAAGAAAACGAGTCTAGATTAGGTGGAAAGTATTTCAACAGGTGGGACACGAACATGGTTTTGCAAGTCACAAATAAGTCTCAGTTCTTGGCTATTATGTACTGAGTCTAGAAACTAGTGAAGACTAAATCCTAAAATGTGTGTTTCCAGTCATTAAAAAAGTCGTTATTCGCCCTTTAACAGTTCTAATGCCTTTTCAACTTTTTAAAGTAAATGTTTGTGTAGTTTGTATTTAAAGCCAAAATGATCTAGTGTTTCTTTGTGTGTGTTTTTTCTGAGTCACAGTATATTCATTTGTAATTCATGAGCTGAATGTTTTGTATGTTCCCGTCCATTTTTGTTGATCACAGCTGAGTATTTACGATCGAATGTGACAATCTGAGGTATGATTTTGCAGGTCTGCACTCCCTCCCCTTACATGATTAGCTGCTGACGGACTGATTTAAAGAATATCCAATGACGAGCTGATTTGATGCGGCCTTTTTGTGTAACATAATATTTAATCTTTGAGGCTTGTGCAGGATCAAGTCATTACAAGTCAAAACGGTACAAAGTCTCAGTGAAGTCAAGAGTCTTTGGTGTTAAAGTCTTAAGTCATCAGAATCATGAGTCCGACTTGATATGAAAACCACAGCATGCAAGCACACATCCATAACTATTTCAACTACGTAGAAGAAAGGGCAGAGGCGCCAATAAACAATTGATTTCCACTGAACACCAAGCCTATGAAAGGTTCAAACATCTCACCAGGTTGACAAAGTCTTGGTAGCAGATCTTCCCGTCGGCGTTGCCATCGGCGAGGGCCAACAGGACTTCCAGTTTGTGGGGGTCAAGCTCAGAGCCGTGGGCCGCCAGCAGGTCCCTGAACCGCTCCGTACTGATGAAGCCCGAATTCTCCGGGTCATACTGCAAATGAACACGAACACACACCATGCAAAAGTGAAAAATAAATAGAATAGACACAAATACGTCTCTCTGTAGATTACAGGCCCATGCGGTAACATCAAATCAGCACCAGATTCAAATAAACATGTGAGAAGTTCATGAGCGGGCAATATCCCCCCCCCCCCAGTGCATAATTGTATGTGCAGCCAAACATTAAAAGCTCAAAGTCATCAGCAGTGGTTTGAGCATCTTATAAATGAGCCCTAATTGCTCCAAAAAGAACCAACTGTGGAGACGCAGCAGTGACTTTTAACAGCTTTGGATTTCGCTTTGAAATGACCACAATTAACCACAAGGCCGTACTACTGCTTATTCAAAGCCAGAAAAAGAGTAGGCATTCAAACGTATCTGGGGAAAAAAAAACACACCAGACATTCTGACAAAACCTAAGATATTTTAAAAAGCTGGGAATTCCAAAAGCCTTTCTGAGCAGTGATCACTCAAGCACTCAAATGTGAAAAGAGCTCTGCACTTTACTCCGGCTTTGACGTCTTGGTCCCACACACTCTTTTCTTTCCTTAGCACTTAATATCTTTGGGCTTCAAAATCTTAAGTGACAATTTGGAGTGAAAGTGCCACTTGTAAAATACAGAAAATCTAAAGATGTACCTACATTACGTTTGTGTTTCGTGTTGTAAACTATATCTAAGAGAGCAGCTTGCAGAGAAATGAGCAAAGACCCTTATTATAGCCTGCTCTGTTTCAAATGGAACAGACTGCCAGTAATTCTGCCTGGACTCCTAAAAATCAAGCTGCTCTTGATCCTCTAAAACAAGGGAAAAAAACAGAAAAAAAAACACTGCAGCTGTGTGACAGTATTTGTCTGTTCAACTGAGGACAAACTGGCCTGGAATACATATCAAGGACTTGAGTATTTGATTTGAATGTCAGGTTGTTTGTGGATGCAGGCGGAAGACAGCTGCTACTTCTCTACATGCGTTGTGTGTGAGAGTGTGTATGCATGAGTAGCTCTGTGCGTCTCTGTATCTGTATATTTGCAAATGTGCGTACGCGAGTGTAACCGCGCCTGTGTGTGTAAATACAGTGCATTCATGCATAAAGATGTGACATTCAGACATTATGAGACGCCTGCCAGATTCCAACACCCCTGAACCAGAAATAGAGGCTGCGCGCACGCACGCAGGTGTGTGTGTGTGTGTGTGTGTGTGTACGTGAGTGTGTGTTTGCCGTACGCCGTTGTTGGCAGACGCTGAGTAAAGCCAGGCTGGCAGCTCCACCAAATGACAACGGGGAGAAGAGGTTTTGGCTCTGCCTCGTGTTGTTTTTTCTCCATCTTACCTAACAGTAATAAGGCTTTTTTTTTTGTAGCTGTTAAGGCTGCAGTTGTCAGTACACTTTCCACTCAATGTCATCCGTGAGATCTGGTGGTTATAATCACTCACACTTGGCCTGAAAAATAGATTTTATGAAACTTGTGTGGCTGCAGTATTTTGGTATATGATGAGAGGATTATCTCCAAATAAGCATCCTTGTTTCTTGTGTGGCAGGTATGCTAATGATATAGTAGGTACAGTAAGTGTTTGGAAGAAATATGCCCCCCCCCCATCACTCCTGTTGCTGGAGCAGGCAGTGAGTGAAAGAAGACAAGGAGGAGGATAGGAATGTGACGCCCAAAACGGAAACCAAAAGTGCTGTGCCTTACCGCGATGAGATTTGTGACACAGCTGTGAACTTACAGTTGTGTTACAGAAAAGCAATATTTGGGTACGAGATGAGAAAAATATAATTGAAAAAATGTGCCCTCTTCCCTCTGAGAGGTGTTCTGTGTGTTTGCCATGTTTTATGATCTGACAAAGGTTTTTACGACCAAAAGCTCAGATCAGTGTTTCCCAAACTGTACTTTTTCTGGGGACCCACTTTTTAAAAATGACAAACCATGTCGACCCAATTCACTATATAGGCCCTCTCTATAACTGTGAGAAGACCCAATTTGTGCGTAAACAAATGTCCCTGACCATTTCTACTGCCATTTTTGCATCGCCTTATATTATCTTGAAAAGGTAATCCAGCCATTTAGGAGATAAACGTTATATATATTCTAACTTTTTTATGTTTGAGGGCTAACAGGTGTTATTGAAAACAAATACACGTGTTAAATACTTCATGAATGAGTCCAAATGAATGCATTTAGGTGGAGTTGACAGGCTATTGTTTTTTCTTCTCATCCGCATAACAAACAGAACGTCATAAGTAGGCTACAATTATCAGAACAATACAAACATTCAGGCTCCCTCATGGAGCACAAACGTGCACTGCAGATACAAACGTTAAACAAAAGACTATTTTCATTAGTAAATTAAGCACTAGAAGACAAAATGACCCAATAATCAATCGTAATATGATTTTAGTAGAGTGGTACAGAGACATTTTGTTGTAAAAAAAAATCTTAAACTTTTAATAAAAGATATAGGACCACACGCACGGTGAGGAACATTAAACTAACCAGATGAAGTCATTTCATGTAGTTATGACTTTGGATCTTTGTCTGCAATACTTTTCCCCCCACTTTACATTCACTCATGGCTGTCTTCGCTAAATTGCATCTGGACTATGTGACAACTTACTTGCATGTAAATATCTGGCGTGGGAGGTGTGACGGCAGTGTGACGGAGTAACATCCTATGTTGGTGCGATCTGATGTAGCATTGGATAAGAAACGGCAACTTGGGGATCACAAGTGTAACCTTACCAGAAGTGAGCTGTTCAGTTGTGACAACCGGTCGGAATGTGTGCCATCTGTCACATCGAATCCAACAGAAGAAGAGGAGGAGGAGGAGGAGGAAGGAGGTGTTGCATAAAAATGTGTTTAACCCCATTAAACTAGCCAGTATACTTTACAATGACTGTGCATCTTTACAGTGCTATGCAAAGGCAAACAAACAAGAACTCCTGAATGTGATTAAACTTGCACTCCAACATACACAATGTCTCCTTCCGTTACATATGCACGGCACACCAAAGCAACGCTCTCTCTCACACACACACACACACACACACACACACACACACAAACACAATGCATAAAATACTACTCTACTCACTCTACTTTACAAAAACAACCAACCTTCTCTTGCAGTAAATCAGCCAGTTTCTGTCGAGGCCATTTTGTCATGATGACGAAGTAACGTCAGCCAAAGCCAGTCTCACCACTCGTGTGTATGCGAAACAATATATGTGTGTGTGTGTGTGTGTGTGTCCCTGTCATATTGTTTGTCCCAGACTGCGGGGTGTTATTTCTAACCAGGACTGAAGGATTACAGTCCACTCCAAGACCCTCAACACACACCTCCCCCATCTTTATCCCTCAAATAAACACATATACACGCACCCCTAAAACCCCAGTCACCCTGCTCCCCCGCCCCCTCACCCTACATTCATACCCCCACCCCCCCCTTCACTGTCTCCCCTCTACTTTCTCTTTCTTTAGAGCTAACATGTGGGCTCCCTCAGAAGAAAAAAATAAATAGTTCAATAAATTTGCCCGTTGTCTCTTTTCCTGTCACTCCCGGAGGCAGGCAGCCATATACGTTATTTTCCACACACACACACACACACACACTCCCTCGCTCCACTTTTTTGCGCCACCAACGGGCTTCATAGTTGAGTGAGCACTCTCTGAAGTCAACAGGCCGGCTGCAGGAAGAGGGACACACACACTCAACAATGGGTCTCCGATGGCAATTTCATGCAAGGTTCACCCAATCCCTTCACTCCAATTAGTGTTCATTTCCTTTTGATGCAACCAGAGGTCCATGCGGAGGAAGGAGGACATTATATGATACAGGAACAACTCGCCATCCAAGATTACTCGAGCTTCACCGCAAACTGAAAACTTTAAAGATGTTTAGGATTAAGGACAAATCTTAGCTGTAGGGCTGCAACTAACAGTTGTTATTCAGATACCCAAAAAAGATATTCAATTTATTCTCATAGATGACTGAGAATACCAGCAAATATTTAAGATTCCAAGCTGGAACTATTCAATCATTGGTATTTACCAAATGTGTCTTAAATGTCTGTTCTTAAATCGACTCATGCTTTCAGCTTTACTCAATTGCAATTTTTCATTAAAAAAACACTGGACTGCATTTAGTTGCAGCATCACTTATACGAGGAGAGGATTTTGGGTAATGCAGTACTTAGTACTTAGTACATATACTAGCGTGTGCGTGTCGGAACATTCAACAGACTGTGAACTTTTATCACAGCACATTTTCCATTTTCATAACAATGTTATTGTCTCTGCTCCATAAGGCTTGTTTTGCAAACAGCAAAGGGAGCGTGATGCAAATCCCTCAGATTAAAATAAGCACAAAGACGCACACACACACACAAACACACACACACACACACACACACACACACACACAGACAAATCCTGGTGCAGACAAATTACCACAAAACATTCCTAGCCAATGCGCTTTCATATTAAGGGCTTCTCAGCGGTGGTGTCAGTGCGGAGGAGAAAAACAGCAGAGGGTGGGGAGCAGGATGTAAAGGAGGGTTGGTCTGGGGGGTGGGGAGGGGGTGCATTTTGGACACAATGCAAGGCTTTTTGTCTTCAGCCTCATTTTCATAAAGCTGAATATTAAGGATGTAGAGGTTTGTAAGGGCCAGGGAGTTTTTTTCTGAATACTGCAGAGCCTGGAGAAATGTTGGAGCCTGGGCCAACATAACATATACAAAAGGCTACAGTGAGAAATATACTCAAAACAACTTAGAATTTGATTAAATCTAGCCTGCGGGGTGAAAGATCACAAGATCTTTTTTTTAAAGTAAGTGGATATTATACTTTCTGACCATTTCTGACCAAGTACTGTAAAAACAAAAACAAAATCTCACTTTCTCTTACTGCTGTTGAACCTTTTAAGGATCTCAACTGGCTCCATTCAGTCTTTTCAAGTGACAAAAAACAACAACCAGAGAAGTCCTCTGCTGTACCTAAGAGGTTGATTACAGGATGTTTTATCTCAAGTCATTAACTTGTTTTTTTGGAGTTACACCGGCTAGTCAAATCCCCTGAGAAAGGCTTGGCAGGAGGTGATTTGAGATTTTGTGATGAACTTTTCTCTGACCTCTGGTACTTTCAGTGACCTTTGACGTTTGACCCACACTATTATGGGTCACTGTCCAGGGGTTTGGAGCTGCAAGATGAGCTGCTGTCTGGAACAGTAAGTGCACACTAAAGGGAAGAAGGAAGCATGGGGCGTGAGTGAAGACAAGTCTAGAGTTAGTTCAGCGAGACAGTGAGTAACTCAATCCTATCCTGGTTTACTAACAGCAAGCCGACGGGCTCTCTCAAATCCTCTTACACCTACGTCACACACACCGAACACGTACTAAAGAGCTGATGTAGTGAATGACAGTGCTGCAGGATAATCGTTCAGCAGTAGGGCGACATTTTACACTCATATGCATAAGTTAAAAAATATTTTTTTTATTTTTCCCCCTCTATATCTGTCCAGTGTAACATCTCAGAAGTGAATACTTGCTTCCAAGTAATCTTCTTTTCTTTTTTTTTTCTTTTTAAACATATCAGTAGCTACATTGCTGACGATAAACAAATGAATGCCGCATCAGCAGAAAGCAGATCCCCAAAAAAAACACAAAAAAAACTTTTGATAACATCATCAACATTTCAGACAGGGTGCACCCTGGGAGCTCTGTGGGAAACAGCTCAAACTGCATGTAATCACAAACTGTTGGCTTTGAACTGGTATGAAGACCTTTGCTGAGAGTCATCCTGTCACTCACTCTTGCCCTTCGCAGAAATGCAGTGAAACAGACTGACAGGGAAACAAACTTAAGTCATACATCCCCTATAAAGACGTCTCATTTGACACGGGAAACTAATACAACCGCACAAGATCATACAGTAACGGGCATGAAGAAGTCATTCAGCACCGTAACATGTGTGACCTGCCTCAGAAGCAATAAAGACGCTGCATGAAATGCAGCACATGGCTGCCTCCCGAGGCATCAGCAAAGACTTCACATTTTTTGATAATAACCTCCTCCAGGCTGATGCTGCATAGCGGGCATGAATGACCAATCAGCAAGGCGTGAGGGTGCAATAACGTGTAACCGAAGCAACAGGAGCTCCAATAGCCCTTGAGTTACTGTATGACCATAACGATAGTGGGATAGAGGACAAAGGAGTAAATTGAGGAAAGCATTTTGTGTGTGTGTGTGTGTGCGTGTGTGTGTGCGTGTGCAAGCATATACTGTGGGTGGTTGTGAGGGCAAAGGGCCAAAAAAATAAACACTGTCTTTAAGATGCAGAAGACTGCATAGTTATGGCAGCATTGTTTCATGTTAACAAGCATCAGAGAAGTACTACTGTGTATATGTACAGTATAAACTATATGTGTCATGCCATAAAAAAACATCCCTATGTTCTTAGTTACTAAGTCGCATGTCTGAAAAACACAGTCAACATAAAAGTAGGATTCTGCAAAGCTGTGCCCATCTCAAATAATGACTTAATGCTCCAAACTGTTGTTTGGGGTATTAAGGTGAAAAAAATGTATTTCATGTATAAAACAAGCTATTGGATTATCTAGATATCAAGGCTCTTTTGGATACTTTCCATATTGACCCTTTTTTCAGTTCATTCCTGTACAATTGCAAGCCTCTAATTTGAAGTGTTGCTACTGTATGACGTGATAGTGCATTGCATGTTATAGTGCATGAAGCCAGACTAGCCAAGACAGACATACTGCCTGTGGTTGACATTATAGCAGCCCATTTAATGACCTGGCAGTGTCTCACTCTTATAATGGCTTTCCCACTACAACTGGACTGCGACTCAAATTTTGCATGCAAAACACAAAAGGTATTTCTGACCATAATTACTACTGGGACGTTAGAGCCTTGGTTTAGGGGAGGTAAAGGAAACAGTGGAGCATGATGGTTAACTAACTAGAGCTTTGAATTCCGGGAATAAACTCAGTTTAGTTAGAGGAGTTAACACACACACACAAACTACACACACATACTGTACATTCACATGTCAACTCCACAAAATGTCTTTAGTGATGGGACGAGCGACACTGGTGCATCAGCACTGTGCCGAGAGCTCAAGAGGGAAACCTCGTATCGGTGCGTGTATTGCTTTAAGAAAGAATCACGTGACCGATACAGGAACTGTGTCGTTTGGATGTGCCGCGCCAAAGTGTGTTTTATTGGAAATGGAACCAGAACATATACCCACATCTTCATCAACTTGCACTTAAAACTCTCTGCACACCATCATCGTCTGTACCATGCGAAAGAGTATTTTCCAAGGCTGGGGAGCTGGTGTGTAAGAGGAGAAATCGCCTTGGAGCAAAGACACTCGAAAAACTTTTGTTTCTCAATAAAAATTCATGAACTGATCACTTTTTTGTCTTTTATTTCATATGATTTAACAGTTAAGTTGACAAATGTGCACATAAGTTACAAAATTGTAACTCTGAATTTTTACTCTAATTTGCTATATTTTACATACCAACTCAGTTTTAGCATTTACACGAACAAGGACTTTCTTTACCTGCAATGATTTTATAACTACTGCAGGGGTCACTATTGGGTGACCAACACAGTATCAATACAGTGCCGACACAGTTTGTTTAGTGTGTCAATACACTCCTTGAGGTATCATCGTCCCATCACTAAATGTCTTCTAATAAGCCAGCAGATGGTGAAAGTAGCATCTTTTGTTGTATCTATTGTATCATGGATAATCATCTACAATCACTGATCAACAGGGTGTAATCTTAATCTCATTGACTAATAGATATTTTTCACAGCAGACATTCTGCATCGTCAGAGCAGGTAAAAAACAAGTTCCAGGGTCCTGGACTGGTATTGTGCGTGATGGCTCACTGGCATGGCTTACCGGGACACTGTTAACTAAATCAGTTTCACCTGTGCTTTTTTTTCCTTCTTCTTTGCTGTGACAGGTGAAAAATGCCTGCTGTCTATAAAAAGCTACTACACCCCCATGGTACACCCACACAGGTGTTTCCACTTTGGCATGATTAGCCTTCAGGACTATAAGACCACATTCAGGCTGCACTTGATTGACATCTCTATGACACTCTCCTGTTAACGCGAGCCATGTGAGACATGCAAAAGGAAAACACATTTACAGTATATACTGTCATACACATGCACACAATTATGTATGTAGATGCCTGTTTAAATACAGTCTTTACAAATGACCTCTTCTTGTAGTTCTCTGTTGTTGTGGGTATGCACTTGAGCAGTGGCGGCTGGTGGAACATTTTCTTGGTAGGGCTGTGCCACATCCAATCAATTTCAGCAAACATCTCAGAATGATTTAATGCAAAAAAAATAATTTAATTAATAATAAAAAAATGTAATTATTAATTAAAAAGCTAAATAAGTTATTAGCATGACTGCATCCAGCGAGCCAAACCTGTCTGGTGTACAGCTACTAGAGAAGCTTCATGTACTGCTTCTCTTTCCTGCTAGTCTGCTGTCTGATTGTGAGGTCAGTCTGATCTGGGATCAGCTCTTTCAGTAGTTTCTCCTCTCAGTCTCCTCTCAAACGGGTCTTGGAGGAGCAGTGCTCGCGCTGGCGCTCGCCTGTAGAGACTAGTCCCGACGAGAACGCGCAGCTTGGGGCAGAATTAAATCTGCCCCAAGCTGAGTCTATTTGAGGACGCTGATTGGCTAAATTGTATGTCACTCATTTATATCTTTAGTCAGCATTAAAGCATCATTGGCTAAACTGCTTTATAGACCCGCCTCTTTGGGGCAGTTTCTCCAGCGCCCCAGCAGCTGAGACGTGCACACACGGAGAGGAGCTGCAGACAGGCAGAGAGGACGTGCAGGAAAAGCATATATTTACCGCAGATATCATATTTTACACATATTACTGGGTGATTCCATGTTTCAAAAACACAAATATTGTCAATTTGTATAGTTTATTATTATTATTATTATTTATTACATTTTTTATTATTTGTAGCTCAAGGGGGGGGGGGGGGGCGGCGCCCTAGCGCCCTCTATGGACCAGCCGCCACTGCACTTGAGAGTAGCAGCACAGACGTAGACATTCAGACACACACACAACCATCACACACAGTTACTCTGCTTCCTGTAGCTTCCTGAACACAAAGCCAGAGTATTCCCTTGATATGGAGCAATTAGCAGTTCTAATAAAAAGCCAGCCTCGTTAGAGGGGGAGAAGCTCGTTAGTCTCCCCGTTAATTACACTGAAGCACCAGGGAGGACAGGCGAGAGCAGGGGCACCTCATTCACTGGCCATCACTCACTCACACACACACACACACACACACACACACACACACACACACACTTACACACGCTCCGACATAGCAGGTAGAATGGAAACACACTCATGTTAATCAGGCTTTTTAGACTGTGCTCTTAACACCAGAGGGGTTTTCCTGTGGGATATATTTCTTACCTCTATCTCTATCTCACACACACACACACACACACACACACTTTTTGTTACATTATCTGACACAGCTGAAAGAGTACATTATCGGTGCTATTGACCACCGTAAGATGGGAGACGCGCTGTGGTTTTGAGGCTTATCGTCGGCGTGGCCCAGACCTGGTCTCATTTAGGAGACTGGTCCGGGTTGAGTAGAGTCGACAGCTTGTCGGCAGGCGGAGGCTCTGAATGGGAGGGGTGGGGCAGTGATGGAGAGGTGAAAGGTCAAACAGACTGACAGCTGACACACAGCCAATACAGTGGGGCAATGAGACATCATGGATGAAAATCCCCATGCCAGTGAGGGGGTTTGTGTGGCGTTGGTTTTTAAGAGAGAGTGGCCATGAGCACACAAAGATGGCTGAATCTAAAAAATGCCTCTTTTTCTATTCATCTATCTTCTCTATTGACCTCTATCAGTCAGTCCACCACTTTGGTCCAGACTGAAATATGAAATCAACAACTAGTTGATGGATTGCCATAACAGTTTGTACAAACATCCATTGTCCTCACAGGTTATATCCAAATGACTTAAGTAACCCTCTGACTTTATCCCCAGCACCACAGAGAGACTGACATTTGAGTTTTTTATTAAAATGTCTTTCCAACTATTGGATGGATTGCCAGGAAATTTGGTACATCTGTGGTGGCCATAGGATGGATCTTTATGACATTTCACTGGATGGTTTGGTGCAAAATGTTCTCATTCATGGTTCCCAGATGATACATCATAAAAACGTTTGCTTTAGTGCCACCATGAGGTTGATGTTTGTGGTTTTCAGTAAAATGTCTCAATAGCTACTGGATGAATTGCTATGAAATTTGGTTCAGACAATCATGTTTCCCAAAGGATGAATTGCAAGTTTTTCTGGAACGACATCATCAGGTTGTTTCACCCAATATTTTGGTTAGAGAACAACGCTAATGCCATTCCCATCAGCCTCAGCTGTAGTGTGTTGTTCAGTGATGATAAGCAAATGTTAGCATTCACTGTGCCTGCTAAATTCAGCATTGTATAGCATCATAGCAATCATTTATAAGCCAAGATTGAACTATTTTATACTTATTCGGATGGAAACAGAAGAACGTTTACACTGATTACGTTGTCATGATCATCAAAGGTCTAACCTGCTGAGACAAAACTGAGGACTGAGCTTTGTCTGTGCCACTCCTTACCGGATGGTTGCTGTAATGCACAATTTAGCTGTTTACCAACCCGAAGAAAGAAGAAAAAGAAGATGAGATTTTCTATTGTTTTGGCATTTTAACAAAACCCTACCTACGCTATGTTTTCCCATGTATTTTCCCTAGTGCGTACATACTTAGCCGAACAACCTGTTCAAGTATGGTTCAGATAATGTACAGATAATCCTTTGATTAATAGCAACTTGTATAAACTGAGAGGGATGTGGAGCCTTGCACACACACAAATAAACACGTAAACCGGCAGTGCAGTTTGTAAGAACAAAGCACCGCGCTCACAGAGGTCCATCTGACATGAGCAAGTCTAATCCCTACCACAGTCTGTGTCTGACCTGACAGCTCCAAGCTCGGGCAGGCACTGATGCTGAGGGGGTACCAGCCAGTAGCCAGTGGGTCGTTTCATTGTTCTCTGACAGAGACAGAATTCAGAGTTACTCAGACAAAAGCAGTACTGTTCAGAGGAGGAGAAGTGAAGATGCAGGAATGTTGCAGCATCTAACAATACAAACTCAAGAGGGAAATTGTTCTTCTAATTGTGCTACATGTGTGTTTGTCTTCTTTTAAATCTCATAGGAACCCCTCCGTCTGCATTTGACGAAAAACAATCAGCTCAAGTTGACTTGTGTGACACGGAGACTCTTTTCGGTCCGGCTGTCACTCAGATTCTCCTTCCTCTTTTCCATTTTATTATCATCAAAGCCTTCCAATTGAACTTTGCCTGCATCTCAGCTGGGAACAAATTCCCTTCAGATGGGCAGATTCCAATACCTCCCTGCTCGTCCCAGTCAGACCTCCCACTGGTGTCACTTGACAGTGACACAGAGACCGCAGAGCGGGACGGGTTGCAGTGGGGAGGGATGTGATGAGCCGTCGAGGTTTCACACCATTAATTACCCAGACATCACCTCTCCCGTCGCGGAGGATTCTGCAGGAAAAGGTCAGCCGTCTGGCTCGCATTAAGATCAGCTCGCCATGCATGTCACGGCCCCCTCGCTGGCCCAGCCAGTGCTCTGCCCACGTCACACTTCAGAGACATGACTAATGCCTCGACAAGACTTCTAATAGCCCCCAAAATGCCACAGCATTGCCTGTTAATGCTGCCATAAACAACAACTAGACACTGAGGCTAGGGCCAAGGCCACCGACGAGTAAGCAAGGAGAAGGGAGGACCGGAGAGAGGACAGAGGAAGAGAAGTGGTGGAGTCAGCAGGACGCAGGGGCAATATAGCGAGAGAGAAAAAAGCAGGGCTACAGGATTTAAAAGCATTATCAAAAAGAGGAGCAGTTACAATTGATGAGTCAACAGTATGATGCAGTGTGCAGAGCTGGCCTGTACTGAACAGATGAGACAATTGAAGTTAGAACAAGGGAACAACAAAATATCAATACTTAACATTTTGGGACTGGAAGCTGCTATTCAACAATGGCTATCCTGTTGATTTATCATCATCTTTTAATTGTTAATGTCATACTTGTGCATATGAGATAACACACAGGCCGCCCAAGTCATAGGCGGTATAGGCCAATGCTAAGGGGACAATCCACCCAAAGACGACACGGAGAGGTGACTGTTGGTTCAAAAAAACAATAGCAACGTCTGAAGAGGTTAGCGTGGATGCTGCAAAGGCATCAGTTATATTAGAAGTGAAGAGTATTTCTTCATTGAAAGAAACGGCACTGGAAGCTTTTCTCATTGGAAAAGGTGCTTTTGTTCTTCGCCCTACTGCCTTCGGTAAGAGTTCCATTGACTAGTGAAAGTGAGAAAGTGACACTGTCCATGAAAAACGGGGAAAAGACTGAGGTAATGTGATATAGTTATAAAGTTTCTATTGCATAGTATAGTTACCGTTGAAGCAGAGTGCTGCTATATTACTTTGGACGATTGTAACGTTCGCTAATTTAATACATAGCTAGAGTTAACTTCAGTTACTCCCACCTCAAGATCATTCGGGTAAAGTTGGAAAAACTATCAAGTGTTTCAAGTGTTTGGGGGATAACCTACAACATCATTTTGAGAAATACTGTGTGATCTGCGTAGCTCAATCTCAAAGACATGAATCTGAGCAGTTTCTGTGTGAGCATATAAACACAATAACTGGTGGTGGAACTGGCTGAGATGCAATGGGGCACCAGCTAAAATATGGCCTAGGGCACCACATTGGCCAGGGACCGGCTCTGTAATAACATACCATAACGATGCATGCAGTATGTGCTTTAGCAGTATTTAATGAAATACCCAGACTTTGCTGAAATAAATCAGCATAGCTTGCTGGACAGAAATAAAGTTGCTGGCAGGTGAAATTACTGCCTTTGATAGGATTGCCTTTAGCTGCCGAGTCAATTAAGCAACAATCTGACAAAGCATACATCAGCAAGATCAACAAGCTGAGAGAGGGCCTCTCTTGTCCTAGCACAGCACTCTATTATAACCCACTTTCATTAAACAGCAGCACCTCCACAATTTCTCACCCACTCTTCTTCTCTCCCTCGTTACTCATGTTTGAATACAAGCAGTGTCCCCAGGAAACGACTGAAAAGACTGAGGGGGCAAGTGTTGCAAAGACTGCACACTTGAACTTGTTATTTCCCCGGCTTATTGTGCGAGGAGCTAATTATTGCAGGGAGCAGACCAAATCCACTCTGCTTTGAAGTGTGAGGAGACACAGGAAGAGGAAGAGAGACAAAAGATGAGGATTAATCACAAGCAGGTGTTAATTGTGAAGTGTTGTTTCTCATTTTTAAATAGAAAGGTTGGGAGGGGAAAAGGGATGAGCGGCAAAAAAAGAAAAGAAATTCTTTATAAGACAACAATAGAACACCACAAACTACAGCCAGAAAAATGACCACAGATTTAAATACACATCTCTCCGACAGATTCTCAAAACATATTTTGCATTATAAGGCAGGTTATTGTAATATATTCCATCACATTCTATGTTTCCTATCTTTGGTCCACCTACTATATAGACTTACTGTGCAAGGCAGCAACAACAAACAACGTATTGGTTAAATATGCTTTAAAGTAATATGATCTCCATTGACCTTTTATCAACCACTGTTCCACCCTCAGCACGGTGTAGACATAGTAGCCTACTATGGAGTTTAGACTCTCATCTCTTGAGCCATTGTGGTAATTTAAAAAAAAAGAATGCTCAAATATACTCTGGGATACAACTAAAAACTTAAAAATATGGTGTCTGGAAGTCCAGGAATTGAATACATCCTCAAAGCCTTTATGTTTGACTTCATCTCAAGGATTTAGAAAGGTTTGAATAAGGCCTCAGAGAAGTTTTCCAGAGATTCACACTCATATTGATACCTAGGTAATTAAGAGAATTGTTCATGTTTTTGGGAAATGAGAGGAAAACCATGTGAGAAAAAACTCGCAGGGAAGAATAAGAATCAAATCCAGCTCCTTCCTGCAGTGAGGCTAAAGTTCTCTCTGCAGAGCAGCTGCTGCTATCTGGACCTGCAAATTATACCAAGTCAAAGTCCTGATATCGGCCCGAAAATAATTGAAATTTCAAGTGCATGGCATTACTAGTGGAGCCATATTCACTCAGATTAGACTTATCAGCAGGTGCAGAGAGAAGTGACTGGCAGGCCCTGCTGGCCACAGTACCTCCTCTCTCTTCTTCTACTTTCTTTATTTTCCTCATCCTCCCTTTCCCGCCTCGTTCTTCTTTCATTTCCCATTCTCCACTGCTCTCCTGTCCTCTGTGATGGGAAATGCACATGGTCTGCCGCAGGTAATTGCATTCTCTCGCATATGTACTTTTATTTTCCTCCATCCTCTTCCACCATAAAACGGATAACTCTGAGTACACACAGCCCATATTCAGAGACCAAAATGAATCTTCAGATCATGCATCTGTTGCCCTGTGATGCATTTCTACATGCAAAAAAAATAACATAGTTTTCTGTTAACGTCAGTCCTGTACTGCAAAACACTGTATAGCAAGGAAAAGCAAATTCAGTGCCGACCAAACATTGCACATATAATACACATACATTTCCTGTCAGAATTCCATATAGCTCCTGCCAATAGATACGATTTTTGTTGCAAAAGTCACCTAAATTGCTCTTTCAGTCAGTATAACTAACGCAGATTTCAGACCGTCGAGAATTGCTCTTCTATCACAGAGAAGCGTGTTTCATGGCGGCTGCAGGGATGACTGACTTTGTGACTGTCTGGGCTAATCAACGGAGCGCTGGGTCACCTGTCTTGCTTGACAGATTAGAAGCCCTTATTCATCTCACACACACACACAAACACGCAGTCGTCTGAGGCCGTCGCAAATTAGCACGGACCATCACCAGTTTCCTTGCCAACTGGCCTGTAACCAGGCAACGTTGGTCGGTGCGAAGATGTCTTTAGTGGGTGAATGTGCATCTGGAGTAAATGCACAGATAGGGTTTGATATGTGGATAGGTGTCAGACACTAAGGTATTACTCTCAATCCCTGGGCATCTGATCCCCTCACAGTGCTGGACCCGAAGCACATAAGACACAACACACAAGCATGCAGACTCACACGGACACACACAGACTATATATATACCAAGACTGAAGCAGCTTCACAGTTGCTTCATCTGCAAAACCCTGATCCAACAGGTAATTACTTCCAAACCACAGGAGCTGCTTCACCTTTAGCAAACACTGCCGCCTGTCTACAAGTACATTTCCCCATGTCACCTTGATCATTGAGGAAATCTCAACAGAACAGGGGGCTTATAATGAGGTTAACCCTTCGAGATACGATCCACTTCAGACCATATAAATGAAACATTGGATCGGCTAGACATCAGAAAGATAGATCTCAGAGTCATCATTTAAGTCCATCTGCGCATGGCAGGCAATCTCACCGAGACAACGATCAGTGTCTCATTCCCTTCAAAGCTTTATGGTGAAATCAAAGCAGCCAGTCTACGTTATTTCAAGTTAGCTCTTCTTCTTTCTTTGTCATGGACACCTAAGGTTTGAATGGTGTGTCTGTGGAGCTGATATGCTGTGTAACTTGTGTTCAGCGGGTCTTTGCAAACCTCATGTAATAGTAGTTTCTGCTGAGGGTGCGAAATGTGCAACCTTTCCTTTCCCTGCAACCGGCCCTGCCCATTGTTGTGAATAATGCTGCCATCCTCTTCATCTCTCTTGACTAATTAAGGTTGAATACAAAAAAAAGAATAACAGCCTACGAAAGCATCAGAAAACTATCTCGAGGTGGCATCAAGACCCGAGGATTGATACCACCTCTGTGCAGCTTAATCCGAATGAAATGTTTCCAGGCAACGGCGTATCAATACGCTCGATCAACCAGCAGCATGTTCTGCCTCCGGCCCATCGGCACCTCTGCTAATTCATACCGTATCGCAGCAGCTCGCACCACAGACAGCCACTGACATCTATTACACCAGCCCACCAACTCGCCAGCCCTGTTCTCCGTCTCTGCCTCAACCCTTAACATTCACACACACACACACACACACACACACACACACACACACACACACACACACACACACACACACACACACACACACACACACACACACACACACACACTTGATTGCACAGAGCCTACTTGCCCTCTACAAACTTGGTTCCTGAAGTTTAAAACCCTGCAGGTTTAAAGCCAGAAGCCTAAGGGGGAAGGAAAGGACAAAAGAGAGAGAAAAAGATTTTCAAAATGATCTCCATTAGTGTGGACATGGTTTGGTGGCGAGATGGAGCAAAACAGACAGGTTGATAGTTTAAAAGCTGGAGGGAGAGGCAGACTAAATGAGACGGATAGAGAACGAGCTGTATTGCCCCCCCAGCTGTCTCCAGAAGCCGAGGGGATTGCAGCAGACCGCCCAACGGCCCTCAGCAGACTCCAGCGTGTGTTCAAATAAACACTTAACCCCCTGTCGCTGCTTGTGAAAGCATTCACGCTGGAGAGAAGCATTTATGAAGACACAACCAAACACGCAAACAGTACAACGCACACAAACAAGACTTGAATCCAAGACATGCAAACAACCCAGCAGGAGGGGAAAGCTCGAAGCACTGTGGCTATTAATGACGCTCTCACCGAGACACAAACATGAGACCTATTTGCCAAAAGGCACAGAAGTAAAAAAAAAATAACTCTGACAGACCTGTCAAACACACATAAAGCTGTGATGGAGCATCAAGCACAGGGCACAGGCAGGTCACCACAGAGATGGAGATTGGTGACCTTCTCTCCCAAAACCTCCCATTTACACTGAGGTGAGAACCCCTCATTAACCACAGGCCCCACCCTCTACTAAACATCCCTTCCCTCCTGCACGCATTCAGCAGCTCTTCACCGAATAAGAAGGGGAACAAAAAGAAGGGAGAAACATTTGTTTAACAAGCTGTCCCCGGGCTTTCTTTCTCTCCTATTCAGTCCCTTCTTCTGCTCCAGGCCTGCCCCGAGGTCAATCCCCCCCCCCCACCCCACCCCACCCCACCCCTATAACACCATCAAAACCCGGCACCACTGATGGCAGTGGTTCCATTCAACGTAGAGATTTATGATCTCTAATAGCTGGCAAATGGACCCGACGCTGGGGCTGCCTCGAGGGGAGGCCCCCCCCCCCCCGACTTATTTTCTTCAAATCCGAAGAAGAAAAGGCACGAAAAAAGGGGGAGCTGAGCGAGGCTGGGGTTGAGGACCGGGGGGGCCGTCGGAAACATTTTCAAGGTTGCCATCTGGGTCGGGTGGGACCCTTCAAACTGTCTGTCAATCTTCAACCAGAACCCCTCCCCTACCAGATGGATAAGGCTGTGGGGGAGAAAAGGACATATTACAGCAGTATAAGTGACAAATGCCCTCTGTCACCACTGACACTTCACTTCCTGGACTGTTTTGGAGGCAATTCTTCAAGTAGGAGCTTTTATTAATCTACAACAATCAGGCGGTCAGCTGTCTCCTGATCCTTGGTGGTGGTGGTGGTGGTGGAAAGCCCCACTAGGGCACCCTCTACTTTATAATCCTATTCCCATAATCCTCAGAGGTCAGCGGGCAAGAAACAGTCCCTGCTCTCTCTATAACAGACTCCCCTTTCCTTTTAAGGCGAGAGAAGAGTTCTTTCAAACTGCATTACTGAAGTAAGAAGAAGAAAACTTCCAGGAAAGGCACTTCAGGGCCCTAAAGAGGTCAGGCAGATATAATGCCTTCGTGCAGCAGACAAGAGATTCACCACTCCATGAAAACCATGAAGAAGAATTCAACTATTTACAAAGAGATAATTTTCTTATTTTTCTTAAATGAAGAGGTTACTGCCAATTAATATGAAAGTAACAAATGTGCTCTGTTTATTCAACACTCACAAGTTTCTTTCCAATTTTGTACCTGAATGCTTTTTCCTTTGATTTAAAGTAACAGTTTGTCATTTTGAGAAATACTCATTTGCTCTCTTGCTGAGAGTTAGATGAGAAGCTTAATATCACTGTCATGTCTGTATAGCCACCTTCACACACGTACTGCAACCCTGAAATGATCTAGAAGTCACCCGGAGGAGCTGTACGTAAGAATGCAAATGTCTGATCAGTCTGAATCAGATCCCTAGTGCAAAGTCTGTGTAATATGTACATGTTAACAGAGTCACTCATTGTTTATGGTCTCAATAGCTAGTTTAGAGTGTTCTTCAATACAGCATGATGTTTATTTTAGTAAGCTGTGGTCATTTACCGGGGCTACCTTATGATTGACAGGTCGTTACCACGACGTTGTCCGGTCTTTGAGTTGTCTGTGTTTTTGTCTTAATATTTTAACTCTTTCACAGTTTATGAAAGTTAATTGTAACATTTTTGGCCGTACGGTTGTACTTAGCTCCACCCTGTCGTTTCATTTCTGGTTCCAAAAACCAAGATGGCGAAAGCCAAATTATCGAACTCGAGGCGTCACAACTGTAGTCCTCAAACCAATGGCTGACGTCACGGTGACTGCGTCCACTTCTTCTACACAGTCTATGACACCAACATAAACACTGTTACATATAGCCCGTTAAAAAAGTGAACTTTATTTAGGAAGGGCTGTGCTGTAAAAGTGATCGTACTCCACCTGTAATGGAACTGTAATTTATCACAACCTTGGCAGCTGTTCCCCCCGAAGGAGATCATTCTTATCAAAACGACACCCTCAGTGCCAGACCCTGACAGGCACCCCGATGAGCCGCTGCATCTGCAACTGTGGTAAACCCAGAGATAAGAGTTCCCCCCTGTTCGCCCCTGAAATGCTGAGATGATTTCTATTAGACACAGCGACACTGTCAGGGCGATAATGTTGTCACTGGACAGGACAGCCTAAAGGCTCTCCTTAGCCCTGTTTTCACACTTATGTGATCCGATTCCAAGCAGACAGCAGTAAATATTAGTGAGACTGCAACCTAAATGCGTCGGGTACACACTGGGATTCAATCACAGCCACATGTGGAGATGACATGACAAATTCCCTGGTGGATTTGGAAAGGATTTGGGATATCTCCACACACTGAAAGCCTTCCAGATGTACTGTTACAAAATTAGGATAGCGCTCTAGTTCCTATACACTCGCCACATCATCCATGTCAGTCGAGTTACTGTTGGTATTCAAGTATACATACAGCAAGTGAGAATTCAACAGCTAGTGGGGAGGTTCTTGAGAAACTTCCAAATTGGTGCAATAAATTACAGTTTTTATGGCCACATAGCACAAAATGATAATAACAGATCTCCAAGGGGCTGGGCAGAGTAATCTGCTCAAAGTGCAGCGGCATTGCTGCTGGCCACAACATCAGAGAACTAAGATAGTTTCTGAGCAAGTTTAGAGATAGACCTTCATTTATATTGGGAATAACAGAACTCTGGTCTCGGATCAGTTGAAGTTGAGTGACTGGAACCGGTATTTGAAGAGAAGAAGTTGGATGAGAGCATCCCGTTGTCACATTTCAGGGCTTCGGTATTCATTTTCAAGACCCAAACCCAGGATTTTCCACCAGCTCAATCATGAAATGTGTCACAATATATTTGACGAAGACATGTAACAATATACTACACAGTGACTTATCACCTCCTTAGTAGACTAATCTCTGCACAAAAGACATCAGTATCTATGTGTATCATCATTGCAGTCCCCACCGCTGAACAACAGAGGTTAAACTCCTTATATGATGAAAACAAAGTAATAATAAAGTGTGTATATAATCAGGGCCATGAATGTGCTTCAGAAAAGAGGATCAAAGTAAACGTGAGTACATTTTATTATCAGTGGGACCGACGCCATCTGTGACCTAATTTGTGCTTTTACCTTTTTTTTTGGCATGAGCCTTCGTCACTGAATCACATACAAGACATCTGGCCAAGTTTTCCTACACTGAATAATTCCATGTTGCCAATGAGCAGCATGTGCTCTGCAGTCATGATTCATTTAACTCTTCATGAAAACGCACCAGCAGTCAGCGACAACACTGCTACAAAGTCAGACGTCACACCGGGGAGTTAGGGTCATAGAATGGTTATATTTCCTATTGGTCAGTTTTTTCTTAGTGTGATGTGGTTTCTCCTTGTCACAGTCGGCCACCTCAGCACTTTGGCCCTGCTGGCAGGCTTTGGCAGCGGTGCCCTGTAAGACGACACGGAGGGGGACAGGACGGGAACGGAGATCTGGGTGAAAGCTAAGCACTGTGTCGCTCACCTTGGGCAACTGCTGAGCCTGCCGGGCTGGGCCCGGACGGGTTGCCATGACAACAGCAAAACAGCCAGGGCATCCGAGAATAGCTTTTGATCAACAGGCCAAACCTGACTTGATCTAAAAACAAATCTGTCATACTGTATTCGTGTGTATATTCAGACTTTTTTTCAAATATATATTATGACTTTGTCTTTGAAATGTTTCTACTTTATTATTAAAATTATGACTTTCTTTTCACGACCTGTTTCAACTTCATTCTTCTCTCTCGGGCCTTAAACATTTCATCTGACGTAATAAAAGTGAGAATAATGCCACTTCGAAAAAAAAAGTAATCACTGCAGCGTAAACAAATCAAAATAAATGCATCTTAACCTGGAAAACAGATCATGTTACTCCGGTCCTACTGTCTTTCTTTAAGGACTCTGATCTTGGAACTGGGACCACAGAGTCTGGGGGAAGCCACTTGCATGCTTGATTTATCTGAGCAATCTTACAGTGCTCGTCAGCCAGACGCACCAAATGTGGAAATTGTTTTTATTCCCGTAAGTGAGATGTCAAGTAAAGAGACACTGCTTTGCAGGGAAAGCTTTATGTACACAAACCAAAAAAGGCAGCACAGAGGAAGGACAAATGAGAGAATACGCACTGGGTTGTACCTGATGTCTTTAAAGAGGTGATATTGCACAGATCTTTAGGGGGGGGAAATGCTACTAAACGAAAAAGAAAAAAGTTTTTACAAAATGAGCAGAGAGAATCCGGGGAGAACATTGGCTTTGAACCACAAACTAAACGTTCTACCTACAGGTTTGGCGTGGGCGTCGACAGAGCCGCAAATGTCATTACCTTTGAATTACGAGTGTCTCGGATTGCATTGTCTACACCGCAGCCTGCCATGACTTCAGTGCGAGCTCTCCAGGGAGCGGAGGAGAGCGAGGAACAAACGGGAAGACGCCGTTGTTTGAACAGTGCTTCGCGGACAGCTAAGCACATAGAAAGGCAAAATGATCTGAGAGCCGGCAAACAATTTGGAGATCCAGAAAGTGTTGCCGGCATCATAAATCCAACACACACAGGCACAAACATCTGCGCTGGTAGTCGTCAGCTTTCGTTTTTGTGGTGGTCGTCAACGTTGCCATCTGTCTCGGTGAAGACTTAACTGTTCTTCCAATGGGACAGTGAAAGAGTTGGCTGAGTTGTACGCTCGGTGTGGAACATTCCCTAATGGGCAGCGCTTGACTGAAGAGGCAGAAATCAGTTAACACAAGTACACACACACACACACACACACACACACACACACAGGTGCACACAGCAAACACAGGGTTATTGTACCTGTGTCAGCAGTGCACCTGCCAGGCTTCACTGCGGACCTGAACTGCTTATGGCATAGGAATGAGTCTCAAAATATGTATGCGCGTGTGTGTGTGTGTGTGTGTGTGTGTGTGTGTGTGTGTGTGTGTGTTTTCCAGGATCTTACTCGGTGAACATTCCGATGGTGACTTCAAGCTCTGTGACAAAAAACTGATATTTTCCATTTTGTGCTCCACACAGGTCCCTCGAACCTCTGAGGCGTCACCAGAAAAAAAACGAAGAACAGCAGGCCGACATGTCTGTCACACACACACGCGCACACATAGAACCATGCGCACGTTGGCGTGATGGGCCGCGTTCAGCACGTCACCCTGTCAAAGGCTCCGTAACTATAACCTCTGGGAAGGTATTACAGTTTCAGCCATCAGGAACCAATGGACCTGCCGCGTGTCTTTGATCCCCCGGGGGATCAGAGACACGGACTGAAATAGGAAGCTGTTTTAACAGTGCTGGTTGATTGGTACGTTGAAGTTCAGGAAGTCATTCTCTAAACCTACCCTGAACAAAGGTAGTCTTGCTGCCATATGCAGACCCATAATAAACAACCTAATGATACAGTCTGGCACTGCCTCCACAATAAACCCCCTATACCCTCGCGCCTCTCCATAGTTTCAACTAAGGGGAACTTTCCGAAACAATCCAACAATCACCACTTCATGCAACGATTGGCCAGGTGTGCAGAGTTGAGAAAATAAGCAGAGATTAAACTTCCCTCTCAAGCTTTTTTTCCCACTCTTAACCGAACTGCTTTGCATCTTTTCGAGTCCAACACTTACAAGTGCTTTCAAGTACAGATGGTCTGAGAGTGGAGTGTGTGCCGTTATTCCCTTATTTCGATGGTTAACACGTTTCGCCACTCTCTTATGGCAGAACGGCTTTCAAACCTGCCTTCAAGTTCGGACGTTTGGAGCATTTCTAAGCACACTTTCACTTCTGTTGGGTCGAACAAAACATTGTGCGAATTAATTTGTTTTGAGCGTACTAACTCCTGATTAGACCTGAAGACATCCTTTTCCCCACTGTGGCCTTCTGTCCACACTAAATCTGCGGCATTCCACATCCAGAAAAAGTGTGTGTCAGATCTTTGCTTTGATTGCGCCAGCACAGGAATTAGTGTTCGCCTGGTTACCAGGTAGCCATCACATCAGATACGTTCAGTTGTCTGATAATAAAAACACAGAAAAACGTATAAATGAGATGGAGAGCAGCGGAGGACAGGACAGAAGTTTGGAAGAAGACCTGGAAACACTCCAGCCAGCCTCTTTAACTGTGTATCTTAACCAGGACCAGAACAATAAGGCCTCAATCAGCTTCAAACATGTAACTTTTTTTCAAACTCAATTAGGTTACAGCCAGAAGTGACACAGACACACAAGATGTAACTTCGCCTAAAAAACACTCTAAGCTTCTTGATTAAACCCTAATTTGATGTTTTTTTTCACCGAAAGCCGCCATTTTTTGTGTCGTTATTACACAACTGATGAACTAGCGCGTGGCGAACCTTTAACAGAGCTAATCAAAAGAGATGAAAGCATCGATGAGCCGACTGAGACCGAAGCCTCTTCACATCTGCAGCGGCGTCCACTCAACGCTGATGGGGACTTCATAACAAAAAGATGAAAGACAGAAAGAGAGAGGTAATAAGTGAGAGAGAGAGAGTTGAAAGAGAAGGTAGAAAGCAGACAAATCAGGGCTAATTTGTGCGAGGGAGCCCCATCACAATTCACACTGGTCCTAAAAGGCAGCACGCACACACAGGCTTGTTCAACACTTGTGTGCTGTCACTACAACGGCCCTCCCTTGACCTTTAGTAATGGATTTACATTTTTAGGCGTGGCGGGCGCAAACATACTGTATGTGCACACACAAAGCACATGGAGGTTGCCAGATCACGTCGTTCAACTATCAAAAGAGGCACTTTCGATTTCATGCCACTGTATGCCAATTAATGGGTAAACTGGCACGTCTTCTCTCTCCCATTTACAGATCGACATGAAGGCAGCAGCCGCTATTTTTACCTCTGCATAAAAGCAGAGACTGTTTTCACACTCCGCCAACTGGAACTGTGCCTTTCATTAAGGAAATCTATTTCGAGGCCAGCAGCGGAGAGAAGCAGAGGAGCGGGGAAAGATGAGCTCTGATTAAATCTCTCAATGAAAATGTTTGAGGCTCCGTCTGTTATTTCATCGCCACACGGGCCCCCCTGGCGCTTTTCAACAGCGTCGGGCGGCACGCAGTTTGCCGCCGTCAACTACTTTTCACGATCCCGAATCAAGACAACGTGGTTGAATATCACCCGGGACTGTTTTGTGGTCGAGTTATCGCCAAGACTCAGCTGGTGTCAATCACCGCTGTGGAGTTAGACGAGCGGGTCGGCAGACCGTGACCCCACCATCTGTGTATGTGTCGATGGCAATTAGCGTGACACGCATATCAGTATACCAAAGATGGAAAAAGACAGAGGCTTCTACACACTGAAGCAAAAGTACAACTTACTTGATTAAGAGACAAAAAAGGGTGGACAGGAAATATTTCGGTCACACAATCAGAATAACATCCTTTTCTATATTAGTTGACCTCATCTCAGATATCTAGAAATCCTACCCTTATGGTCTTTGAGCCGATGCACCTGAAACTTAAAGGAAAACATCACCTATGCTTAAAACATTAACAGCTGCATCTACAGCCTCTATTACTGCAGTGACCGCTGTTATGATCTCATTGTCTAAGCCTCCTTTTTGCTTTTAATGTGGGTGAAACTGACAGGGCGTGGCGAGCCATGCTATCCCCGCACGCACCGGTAAACGCAGCTGAGGGATCCTTATCCATTAAGTGCCTGTTACCTTGGTGGTGGGTCATTCATTAGAAGTGTACTCAAAGAAAAAGACACTGAGAAGGATGCCAGCTGTGTCGTGCACGGGGGACGATGAGGCGAGACGGCACTGCCAGACAAAACAACTTTAAATAAGGACCTTCCTCTTCTCTCGGGCATGACCACCGAAAGTCTGGCTAACAAGCTCCTTTGCAAAGCATGACAGACACCGGGAACAGGTGGCTTCCCCACCATTGAATTTCTGCTTGTTTTAATTAATGATGTTAGCTGGGCTTTTTCTAACACCAGCGCTCACTGCCATTATTTCAGTTGCTAAGTGAAGGGGTGGCGATCATAAATCATGTACCACGTGGCACACAGTAAGTCCCTCTGGCTAGACGACATTCCTGAAAGATCTGAAAGACTTATATTTGTTTGGTTTGAGTGAGTTTTTGGGATCATAACTCGCATTCGAAAGCTTTGTTATGCCACCAAGCAAGAAAATGAAGGGGGGGAGACATACTCCTTGGAAAGTATGCAGCCATGTGAAAGTGTTTAATCACTAAGCTCCTTGGGGCGCGTGTCTGGGGCATTGCAACATGCCATTGGGAGCAGGCTGTCAGCACAAAAGGCAACTGTGGACACACGTACGGATCGCTTTCTCTCAAACACACACACACACACACACAGACGCAAAGTCCAGACTCAAACATTTTTACTATTTACTGTTACTGCTTTTAGTCTTCTATTACAACAAGAGACACAAATCTCTGCTGCAAGGCTGCGGTAACGACACGAAAAATCAGTTTCCATTGGAAAGAAAAATACACTGATATACAGTCCACAGTTTGTATACATCCTGTCTCTATACAAGTGCTGCATCTACTTTGAGTTGAGCCAGGTTTCCAGTCTGTACACATGGGGACTTCCAATCTCAGGGTTTTACAAGCACTGGGACATTCCCAGTCCCCTTAGATAAAAACGTAGTGAGTCTGTGCTGTACGTGTAGCCCACCATAATCAACCTCGTACAGAATCACTGACTGTGCTCGGAGAAGACAGAGAGGCTCTCCATATTCCACTTTTTCCATCCGACAGGCGTCCCAGTGAGTACAAAACAAATGTATACATGTCTATCTAACACTTCATCATTTCACATCCTCTGAGACGTTATAATAGGCATATGATTTCACTTCATATGAGCTATGGCCTAAAACACAACAAAGTCACAGTGACCTTTGACCACCGAATTCTAATCAGTTCAACCTTGAGACGTTTGTGTCAAATTTGAAAAAATTCCTTCAAAGCGTTCCTGAGATATTGTGATTGACAGACGGACAGACGGACAACCCAGAAACATACTGCAGAGACATAAAAGCAACATGAACGATGATACACATATTATGTGTAATCCAGCTACCATGACTGCAGTCTTTCCAGATTGGTGTGTGTGTGTGTGTGTGTGTGTGTGTGTGTGTGTGTGTGTGTGTGTGTGTGTGTGTGTGTGTGTGTGTGTGTGTGTGTGTGTGTGTGTGTGTGTGTGTGTGTGTGTGTGTGTGTGTGTGACTAGAGGACAGGTAGAGGCAGGGACACTTTGATTATGAGGGAGAGAGAGAGAGGGCAGTGCAGCTGCTATCCTCCCAACAGCATCTCCTCCGCTTCATTAGACTGTCTCTGTCTGTGTTCGGTCCTCGTGTTTGTTTCAGGCGATGGGCAACACGAATCAAAGCATTCTGAGGTTTGCTCTCTTACTTCCTGCGTGCAGAGGAGGAAAGCACTTATACAGCAACAAAATCCTCTCCGGGGACAGGAAAGAGGAGTGAAGGGGAAAGCGAACAGAGCGACGCAGCACTTTGATTCCAGCCCACGACGGTCTGCAATCCAGAAACCGATAGCTGTATGTACAGAGTCCACACGGGGGCCGGTAAAAGTGATACGATGGGAAGGCTGTTGTACGCAGCCCAAACTGCTTTAAAGACGACCGAGGACAGTCGGAGTCCGAGCAAAACAAAAAAGGCTGAGGGAGGGAGAATGATCCTGTCTTTCCTCTGCTGTGTAAATATCCCCGATGGGATGGACAGAAATGAATGTGTTCTGCATTTGACGAAGCAGGGATGCCAGAATTAGTTAACACAAGAGATGCATCATTGTCTTCATCTCGGGACATCTTATTTTGCCAGTGTATTACGCTCACTGGAACATTTTCAAACTGTGGATTATGAGAAGTTTGGGTAACCGTAAAGAGCAGAGTATGAATGAAAGAGACTAGTTTGCACAAAGGGTCAATTCTGAAGGCCAAAATGTAGTCTACACATGTTATTCTTGAACTATACGTACGCTGGACTTACATGCACAGAGGCACGTTGTATCTTTGCATAAGACAAGTAACAGTAACAGACCCTTGCTCTGTTTTTTATGCAGACGTTGTCTTTTGTCTCTCATGCAGAGACACAGGTTTGTCAGACAGGTTTCAAAATCCTGCTTTTTCCTCGTCTGTAGTGGCCCATCATTTCTCTTCCTTAGTCGCGTCACAGAAGCTGAGGGTCTCGGAGGTCAGCCCCTTGACAAATGGTGCAACTCATTGTGAGGAAGAAGGAGCGAAGCAGAACAAAAGAGAGAAAGGACATTTGTTGCTGCCAGACCGGGCAGCGACCTCGCCATTTGGACAAACCCACGGTGTTTTTTAAACCGATGTCCACTTGAGGAAATTCAAAGCTGTGTCGCACGCATAAAGACAGCCGATTGAGAGGCCCACGTACTGCCTGTCCATAGAATATGCTCCATTACTAATACACCCGCCCACACACAAACACACACACACCACACACCCCTGCTAGCCTTTTACATAATCCCATGGGACCTCAGGCCCTCCCCGAAAGAGTGAGCCTGACACGAGCCTCTGATTCAGCCCTAAACATTCCCACTAACCCGCTGCGTACACACACACAACCCAACCCCCCCCCCCCCCCCCCCCCCCCCCAGAAAGTAGGGGGCCCCAGGTCGGGCAGGTGCTGCGGCAGCCCCACAGAGTGGTGGCCGTGTGTGTGTGTGTGTGTGTGTGTGTGTGTGTGTGAGTGTGTGTGTGCGTGTGTGTGTGATAGTAGGGGCCCGTTTGCCGTCTGTCAGTCGAACATGCTGCATGCATGATCAGACAGTCTGTGTTTCTCTTCTCCTGGGGTTTCCTGGCCTTATCAATGTGTGTGTGTGTGTGTGTGTGTGTGTGTGTGTGTGTGTGTGTGTGTGTGTGTGTGTGTGTGTGTGTGTGTGTGTGTGTGTGTGTGTGTGTGTGTGTGTGTGTGTGTGTGTGTGTGTGTGTGTGCCCGCGTGTGTTCCTTACAAGATCGGTCTGACCGATGGATCAATGCATCTAGGATTATGTATCACCCCAATTGCACCATCAGGGTCAATGTGAGCAGCCGACACACCCTCCAATGTGCTCCCCACGCCTCTGAAGCTCTCGTCCCTGCAGGAGGTTGGTTTGACAAAGCCGCGGCTCGCTTACAATGTTATGCCCTGATTGTCACCCAGCAGACGAAAGGATTTAAAGATGCACCAGGCAAGATTTTGATCTAAAAATACATTTGTCTGATCTGCCTGAATCACAAACCGGGGCTTGAAGGAGAGACGACTGCGCCGTCTCCTCCGGCTGAGATCTTTGTTGTTTCGCCTCATTTAGTCAAATTAAATTCCCGTGCCGGGTATGTTTACCAAAAGAGAGAAGACGAATCAAAAAGAATCAGTGATGCAAAAACACACAGACAGGCAGTGAGTGAGTGCTCGACAAAATGTCTGTATTCAGCAGCATGAGATCTTTTGGGATGTTCTAAGCTGCACGGATCAGCGAGGATGCCAAAACGTGAGCGCTCTGTGTGAAGTTTAACACTGCGATACATGATTTCTGGGTGCTGAAGTTCTGACAGCTACCACTTGGTGCCAATGTGGAAAAATTCCCAGTGCAGGTTTAAGTCACTTCCACTAGTAATAAAGCCATTGTTACAGCATAATTACAATGGAAAGGCCATGATACATGGACAAAATCTGTAAAAATTACGCTAATTACGCTATTAAAAGTACTTAATAGAAAGCACATTTTCACATTAAAAAGTAACTTTATCTCGTTTTCCTCTTCCCACTGATGCTTGTGGTGCGATAGTGCGTCTCAGTTTTGTCCAAAATCGTCCCCATGCTTCATGACCTTTAAGCATGTGTGCAGTGTTTCATCTGGTCAACACATCTGCGTTGGTACAAGCTAATAACGGAGGTCACACACAGTCCAAACACACACACACACACACACACACACAGATGGGCGCCTTAGAAGACAACCCTGCTCCCATAATGAGTAAAAAAAACATGCAAATGGTGAGTGATTCAAGCTGCGGTAGCTTGCAGTACATACCTTGTCAAACAGAGACTTCCATTGCTGAGACGAGGAAAGAGAAAGGAAATGAAGGAGAGAGTGAGAGGAAGAGATAGAAAGGCAAAAAAACAATAAATCTCAGAGACAGGTGCCGAGTTGGAGAGGAGCATCTGTTTGGCAATGATAAGTGTTGGCCAAAAGGACTTCCCTTTAATTGCAGGGTAGAAATCACATGCTGTGATTATCTAAACATTGTGTTCAATGGGCCACAGCAAAAGATAATAAGGCAACAAAGGGTGGATCATTATGTGTATGGGGCTTCTTATCGGAGGCTATTTGAATTTGAGACAGCTAATGGAGCAAGAGTGGCCGCGTGTGTGAGTGTATTCCTAGAAAGGATGTGCTGTGTGTCTTTGGTGGCTGCTCTCCTTATCACAGGATTTGAAATCCCTTAATCTCCAGTTATGCCATGACATTTACAAAAAAATAACCTTCTCAACTTAATTTCTGGCTCATGCTTTGACATTCTGCTCCATAAAATCAAACGTATGCCCTACAGCGTGAAAGAAAGTGGGTGTCCTGCTGCGTAATTTAAAAAAAAAATGGGAAAAGGGTAACAGTGCACTTGAGGTCCCATGTACTGCGTGTAGACTTACGTCCTCTGGAGCCACGGGGAGAACGTCGGTGCTCTCCAAAACCTCGATCTCTTCGCCCTCCGCGTTGGACGCCACCGCCGGAGAGGAGTTCACGGGCGCCTCCCGGTTTACGCCCGCCATCCTCGGACTGCTCTTCATACACCAGCGGAGAGCAGCGACTCGGTGCTCAGGAGCGACTCCACATAGCTCACAATCCCATCTTTTCGGTCCCTATGTTAGCAACGACAAGAAAGCAGAGCATCGCGCTCGCTTGCGCATTCCTCCGAGTCGGACCTGTCTTGGCTTTTGGACGGGCGGATCAGTCCAGGTGAAATAATAAGACGCAGATAAATTAAAAAGCTGTGCGCACTCCAGTTATTCCCAGCGCGCTTCCACATAGAACGGGCAAACAAATCTTCACCAGCGGGGCGAAAAAGTTGATTTGGTGATAGTTTAGTAATAGTTGAGGGCTGTGAAGTCCCTTAGCGGTCTCACGCCACCGACCGCCTCATCGTTAAGTCAGCATGTGACAGAGGTTAGTGCAGGAGCTGGAGAGGAGCCTGGGCGTATTTTGCTCGCCACGAACAGAGAGGCAGCGGTCCAAGTTTGTGAGGCGGCTGCGTTGGGGACGCACGTTTGCAGAGCGAGTCTCGTCACCTCGAGAGATGCGACGACGACGCATCAGCAGCGGCGGCAGAGCGCAGATCCATCTGAAAGAAATAATGACATCATCAGACACTGCCGACAACATGAGACGTAGCACAGAGATGACAACCCGGACTTAGATGGCGCGCGGAGTCTCATATGGCTGCTCCGTAGGGGAGCCGCTGGAAGTCGAGTAAAACAGCGTGGGCACCGCCACATGGCGAAGAGAGAAGTCTCTTGTTGCCCCCAAAAAAATGTTTGGTGCGTCATGATACCTGGCACGCACGGGGGACAGCCGTCTGCTTTTCCCTGGCGCGTGCCGACAGGAAGCCTCAAGGGAGAAGGGCGCAGGGGGGGGGGGGGGGGGTAGTAACACACCGACCGCCTGCGTTGGGACGTTACTCGGTTCAGCTCCAGGAGACTTCGGCACTCTGCTCCAGCCGCATGCGTCCCTCCAGGCACGGGGGGGGGGGATGAAAAGAGAGGGTGGGGGGCAGGGAGAGATTTGGCCGGCGGTGAGGGAGGGGATCACCAGCCCCTCCCGCTCACGGGTTTCGAGGAACTCCGTCTCCCATGGCTGAACAGCTCTCCGTCACTGCCTCAGAGGTTGTCTCGTGTGTGCGTGATGTTGAGTTGCAGTAATTATTACACTTTCTAATATTCAATAATGTAGCCCTTTCAGATACTACTTTTCAATAAGGCACCCTTCATTGAGAGTTCAAATGGTTTATTGATAAATGGTGAATAAATAGTTTGCCAATATTCACGAGAGGATGAGGAATGTTTCGTCATTCATTTGGTTTATTCTTTCTGTTTGATATAAATGTTGGTAATAAACCATTAATAAAGGGACATGAGTTCCTCACTTTCTAACAAGCTATCGTGTTTGCAGCTGTACATTTTAATAGGCTAAGTCATTAGTATGGTTTTTACACATTTTCATTTAATTAATTGGTTGTTAATTCATGTATTTTGGTCCAATGGCTGTTCTCATGGTCCATAGGAGGGGGCTTCCTAAAAGAAAGGGATTAGTTCAACCTTAAATGCTTTAGAGATGGTGCATCATAGTAAAGTGGTCAAAGGTGTCAATATACATATATATTTTTATTTTTTCTAACTTCTCATTGACATTTAATGCAATCTCATCCCGTGTTATAAATTATTATTCATCATGTCTCACAAAAACAATAAACTCTTCAACAGTGGTTAAGGAAGTATGCAAATAAGTTACTGTAGTAAAAGTACTGATACCACCCTGTAAAAAAATACTGTTACAAGTAAAGTCCTGCAAAAGTATTTAAGAGTAATCAAGAGAATTTCATTATTGCAAGTAAACGCACCCAATGCAGGAAAAACCTCAAAATGATATTAAAAATATTGATAAAATAAAACAATTAAAAGGAATAGCATTTATTAACATTTGTGAAGCTGGAACCACGAAATATTTTTGCATGAAAAAATTGCCAGTATAATTTCTGTCAATCCACATATTGTTCCAGCTGTACTTGCATATACTATTGGGTAGTTTGATCTACATCAAAACATCACACTTTATTTTACATGCTCTTCATATGTTTTGTCTGCCAAAATCTTGTAAAGTAAAATGTAGTGGAGTAAAAAGTACAATATTTCCCTCTGAATTGTAGCAGAAGCATAAGTGGTATGTAACGAATAAGTACCTCAAATTATTTAAGAACACTGCTTGAGTAAATGTGCTTTGTTACATTCCACCACTGAACTTAATTTGCTTCAAGGCTCAGAGAATAGGGAGTGTTCGAGGCTGTAAACTGCCCCCCACCCCCCCCACCCTGCCGCTACAATCACCCAAATGATTGGGTCCCATTTCAGACAAACACCTCCCTATATCACCTCCAGAGACATCAAACAAAACTAATAACAGGGTGGAAGTGATGCATGAGGAGGAGCGATGTGATGGTGGTGTGGTCTGCAGTGCGGAGGTTGATCCTTCTAGTGAAACACCCCCAGGTACAGTATATGTGATAGCATTGCCATGGAAACAATATGGCTAGTTGATATTTTTAAGCCTTGGGGTCGTTTCCTGATTCCCACACAGCAGTGCTGGGTTAAAGTTGGAGTCTGATATATTGTTTAAAAGAAGAGCCAGCAGCCATTCTGTATCATGTACGCTCAGAGATCAGCAAACCAAGGCCAAATGTTGAGATTCTGTATTTTCATGTGGTCTTGTGTGGATGGGAAAACAAGGTTTATGTCATTTTAGGTTATTGTGGCCTCACCCATAATTCTGACTTGTGCAAATATTACTAACCTAAAAATAATTTACTTTTACCTCTCAAATATTGATAATCATTAAGACATAAACTGACTGAATATAAGGACTTCAAGACATTACGCTGTTGGGATAACAGAAGTTATTTGCATAAAGTTATGAGTTAACCAGAATCTACATTTTTATCTTTAATATTAACAGCATTTATTTTTTTCAATTGTTCCTGGGAAACCAGAAATAAAATCCTTCATATGACATAAAACAAATTACAGGGTGTAACCGCACTAAACTGTGTATGGAAATAATGAATAATAGGACTGATGCTGCAAAATTAAAATTCTAATTAACAAAGTAGATGAATCCATTAATAAATAAACCATGTCACAGTCTCCCAAGGACAGATCACATTCCATCTTTCATATTACCAGGGAGCAAAGGGAATTATTGTGTTGTTAGCTACAGGCACCAATGGGAATTTCCATTAAAAGCAGCTAATTGGACAAAATAAGCTTTGACGTGGCAGCTTTCACAAGTCATCTGCAAACGTCAGCTGCAGAGCTGTGACATGAGAGGCAGAGGAGGCGAGAGAGTGTGAACAAAAAGGAGAGAAAGAGACAAGACATACAGCAGGAAAAACATCTGCTATGTGGGAAAACAGCTCATGTTGACAATAAATTACCAGCTGGGGAGTGTTTGCCTCTTTTTGACAGGAGTCTGTCTCGGGTGTATTTGCCGGCACTAACTGTTCTCTGAGCCACAGCCCTTCACTGATGAACTCAGGTACCCTTTTACCAACAACATTAGCGATGTTTCACATGCGTTCACGTGTATTGGTTTGTAAACTGGATGTTGTTAATTGTGTAGATTGTTCACAGTATTTCTTTTCATTTACACAATTGAACTGTCAATGCTTTGGTCCAGTTTGCATTTGTGCTACTATACACTTAGAGTAGCAGAAGCTGGATATTTCAACTATTACCAACAATTTATAGACAGTTATGTCAGCCGTTTATCAGTTACTTTTAGTTATTTCAGCCATTTATCAATTACCTTGAGTTATTTCAGCCATTTATCAATTACTTTTAACTATTTCAGCCATTTATCAATTACTTTATTATTTCAACCATTTATCAGTTGCTTTTAGGATTTTCAGCCATTTATTAGTTGTTTTAGCTACTTCAGCCATTTATCAATTAATTTGAACTATTTTAGTCATTTATCAATTAATTTGAACTATTTTAGTCATTTATCAATTACTATACAACAGTAGCTTAGCTATACAACACTTTATCAACTTCAGCCATTTATCCACAACTCATAACTCACAATTTCAATAATGAATCGATTACTTTTAGACAACTATTTCAACCATTACTCAATGTCAATCGTTTTAGCTGCACTGCTATTACTGTTAGCTTTTCAAACGATTCATCCCTCACTTTTAGCTAACTGTGTCAGCTTCTCTGCTTGTGTTACAGCTGATACTCTTTGTATCAACCGCACACACACTTCTTTAGATTGCTTTACCAGTATCTCCAGAAAGTAGGTAGTGCTGGCAGGGACTTCATTTTCATGGTTAAATATGAGTTATCATGCAGCACAGTGTGTGACTGTCTCACATAATTACAGATGCTCATTAGTGAGAACCAGTGGTGCTTTAAATGTCCTGACAAAGCAGCTGCACCAGATAATTCAGCTTCAGATGTCCAAATGCAGTCTTTCTTAGAACTTATCGATTTAACAAGCCCAAATTACAATGGGGGGTCTTTTACGGTCTCTTGAGGGAAGCCCAGGGTACTGCTTGATTTAACACAATTTTGGGTTGTGCTTTTAAAAAAAGTGTGTGTGTTAGTCCGTCAGTCTAAGGTCTGGAAGTGATGACAATTCAAGGTCAACACTTTGAGTAAGCCAGATAATCCGCTCAGCCACATCCCTCGTGAAGTCCTCCACATTCTGCCCAGTTGGTTTAACTAAAGCTGCTCCAGACTAATATGCTTGGAGAGAAAAATGTCGGACATTTTTATAGAATGAGTAAATATGAGTAAATTAGAATCAGAATTGAAGATGTACCAGTTTTTAAAATCACCCAAATTATTTGATATTTGCGATGAACTAAAACATGCTTTGAAAACCATCTCCGTGGGTCAAATCCATGATTAGTCCAATAATAAAAACACACATTTTGTTTCTCAAAGTTATTTCTGATACAGCACTATACTGAGAAACCTCACCTCAACTTCCTCATCACCTGACCCTGGTCCTTCTTACCTAGCAGACCGGCTCATTATGGGAGCTGGTGTACTCATCTAATCACACGAACAGACTCGAGTCAGTTTCACTGCATTTTAAAGTAGACTTTACATGGCTGCCACTCGTTTTGTTGTCAGCCACTGTGTGATTTATTTTTCAAGCAATGCTGCCCTCTTGTGTCAGCTTGTTCCTTACAATAATAATCTTGTCAGAACAGGATAAAAATAAAGTTGATTTAGTGGTGAATTATCAGATACAAAAGCATATTAAAGAAGCTCCGACGGTCACAAATAATTTGCACCGTCCCACAGCGGTTAAGAAAAACGCAAAAGAGACAAATTACCTTCATGTATTCACAGGAAAGCAGGCCATTGCTTGGCTCAATCTTTAAATCTCTTGGAAACTGAAAGGAAATTCCATCACACCAGATGTCATACAGATATTTGTTTATTGTAAACTTTTGGAAAGGCAGGGCGGAGTGAATACATCACACTGAACCAATTGCATGGAAATTAACATCTGGGGCCACATTATTGCATTTTCTGCGATCAGTCGAGGTGAGCGGGAATCACAACGAGGGCTGTCAAACTTAACCAGTCAGCACTCCTGTCAATGAACTTTACTACTACTATCCCTGGATTACTGGGAGATGGAAAGCAATGTGGAGAACTCGGCATGGTGGTTCTTTTGTACAGTAAGTCGTAAAAAACGCTGGAATGTGATGGGAAATTCAGAAGCATGCAAATACAAAATGTACGGAGTGATAGTAAAGTGTTAAATATACACACACACACGCACGCACGCAGGCAGATGAAAAAGTGACTAAGATCGCAGCAGACCCTTCCACACATTCACATCCACTGATCAAACCCTGACCTGCTGAGACGTACAAACGTTAAAAATAAAGTGTGCATCCAAGTGTTTAGGCCTTAAAGGCAAACGGATTTCTGTCATTGTGAATATCAACGCCAACGTGTGTGTGCGTTCACAACCGGGCTGTTGAGCTAATTATACCGTTGCATTCAGTGTTTTGAGTTTGAATCAGACATGGCTCTTTTGAACAAAGACAAACAAATGTACAATCTACTATATTATATATATATATATATATATATATACTATTTACACACAGTTCAGTCTAATAAAAGCATCAGTGTTATTGCAAACCTCATATATCGCAATCCCCACCACAGCTGAAATTGTTAATTTCATTCAGCAAGCAACCAAACAGCTAAATAAGGTATGCAACTCCCTCATGTTAGTCACTACAGCTCATCAGCAGCTTACCCTCATTTTAATATAAATATAGATATATTACTTTGCAAACATTTGAAAACAAACAGATTAAGGAAAGTAGCAATTTTAGTACAAAATTAAATATTGTTCTGTTTTTATTCCCATGAAGAGAAATTGACAATGGAATGAAAATGCAAAAAAAAAAAAACTAATGTTTTTGACACGTTTTCCCTTCCCACCAAAACAAAACAATGACAGATTTTCAGTAGATTTTCGTTTACTAAATGCAAGATGGACAGCCTAATGTCGTGACAGGTCAAAATAGCTCTATATGTACCACGGGGTAAAGAGGGTTGGACCCGGGTGCCTGAGAATCACCGTGGTTTGAGCAGCACCCTGTACATGGCGAAGCCCAGCACGGCAAACACCGAGGCCCCGACGCTCGCTCTCAGCCAGAAGGTCGAGCTCTTCAGGTCTGCTTGGCTTACATGTCTGTTAAACAGAGAGAGAGAGAGAGACATAAATACAGAGAGGGGGTGAAGGGAACGACAATTAAGAGTACAGAGATATAGAGACGACGGGTCGCTGGGGAGGATGATGTGAAAGTAAATAAGACGAACCAAAAGAAAATATGGATGAAATGACGGAGCAGGGATGCAGCCTTGACACATGCTGAGAAAAAGCCAGTCAAACAGATGACGGACATGCAGGATTATAGTTATGACACGAGACAGCGAGAACCAGAAATGATCTGCGACATCTCCGTTAGATGAGACGGCTGAGGCACAGTGACACGAGCAAAAACAACAACAACAAGGAAGTTGACACCGACCGAATGACAACGAGAGTGAGATCAGAATAGAAAAGTACATTCTGTCAATCCCACTGCAGTACAGGAAGCAACATCAAACGGAAAATGAAGACATCAGAAGGGTTTCTTAGATGGAAAATGACAAAGTCAAAGGCCTGACAGCAAACCGACAGAAGTCGGTGCCTAAAAATACAACTTTGCAAAAAATTGAGATAAATTAGGAGAAATGAACGTGACAAGCGTGAGGCGACGATGCCAACCAATCAAGAGACTGATCGGGTGTAAAGGGAGGGTTGTAAGAAAAGGTAAGGAGGACCTTCTGAGTACAACAGCGTAGAGTTTGGCCCTGACCGTCTGCAGCAGCTCAGAGTTGAGGAAGTTCTGACACAAGCAGAAGGTGCACCGGTTACAAGTGCACATGCAGCGCAGCCGAGCGTGGCTGAGGAGAGATATGGGGAGGACAAAACACCAACACACAGTTTATATTTAAAAACACACAAGAGAGGAAGAAAGGCAAGATAACAGAGTTTTAAGATGCCACCAACAATGAATGAGTAGCATGTGGATCATCACCAGGGAGCCAGAATCCATGAACCACAAGGAAATCAAGTACACTAATATAATCCCTGGATTATTCTCAAAATACAGTTGAATAATGACGAGACATCTTGAATGTGTGATGTGCAGAGAGGCACTGTAACCCGTGAGCCTCTGGGAGAGATCAACATGACTGCACAGCAGGGAAACACGTTTACTCACAGAGCTAAACGCTGTTTATCCACAGGCATGGAGTAAAGCCACAGACACTCGCTCAGCAGAGCTTTGTATTTAAACTGTAAACTAGCACATACGGTGGACTGCATAGGAAAAGAAGGCTTCCCATCTGCACACAGGATTCCCTGCCATCTGTGACCCAGCTGCAATTCCCTTATTTACACACTATTCGGAACAATAGTGAGTGATGTATGGAAGCCCTGAGACGAAAGCAAAATGAGTCACACATTCTCTAAGTCTGATCTAGTTCTCTCTCCTGTGTTTATGACTTATGAAAACGGGTTTTGGTCAGTGATTCATGTTTTCTTCCAGGTGAGTTTTAACTTCTGCATGCGCTCTAAACACAAAGTACATATATTGTGTGTTAGAAAGTTACGAAAATGAAAACTAACTTGGCAGAAGTAGTGGTGCTCTACTCTTGTGGCTGAAATGAGTACTACAACAATAAACACTTGAAGTATTAAGTCAAGTTTTTCACCCGTTTTTCACAGAGAACATCTTTTTTAAAGAACAAATAAAGATTATCCTGGTAAAACCTATTGTCTTTGTTAATTTTCCACAACAGTCTTCACCCGTTCTGAATTCATAAACACAAAAGATAAAACTATTTAGATCAGACTTAGATCACCAGAATTATTTATTTTTTCTCCCACTTCAGTAGTGATGATTTGTACCAGCTATCATAACATCATAGTTCTTTATGAGCTGGTTGCTTTACCAACAACAAATGTGATCATAATAGCATGTTAGCTTTGCTTCGTTACAACTAATGCAGTAAAACACAACCTTCATGAACACAAACTACATCCCCCACCACTAAACATTGTAACATGTTGTATATTGGATTACACAGCATCAGTTTTAGCTGGGTGTAGATGATGAATTGGACAGCAAAGGACTGTATGTCCTGCTGTGACTCTAGAACATTTTAAACCAGAAGGTTGGGCCTATAAACAGAGAGAATGGTAAAACTTGAGTTCTACTTTGCTTGGGCACCTAAAGTGCAAAAATGACGAAAGTTCAATGTGCAAGTTCAACAAATCCCGATCAAGAGTCTCCATACTTACGGGTACATGGCCATAGTGGTAAGTTTGGTGTAGATGTCTCTGCTGGGTGCTGCTGCAGTGTTACAGGTGAAGGACTGGGGAGGTGGCATCTTGTGCCTCCTACAGAACTCCAGAGGACTGCAGCCGTAAACCTGTTTGATCTCGGGCAGGTCTGACTTCGCTGCGATCATCATACACGGGACCTTGCTGTCCATGAAGTATTGCTGAGGAGGGAAAGAGAGGAGGCGACCGCGGTTAAGGTGTTGTTTGCCTTGTTTGATGTGATGTACGCACAGTTTTACCTTGAAGACTTTGGCGCAGTACTCAAAGGAGTACGGGTTGCTGACATCATAGACCAGGCAGACGATGTCACAGGCCAGCTCGGCATCAGACAGGGAGTCGAAGTCAGGGAACACTTCATGAAGCTGAGAGGAGCGGAGGGGAGAGAGTCAGAAGACCACGGCCGAGTTCCAACAGTTAGTCACATGTCAGATAGTTGCCAATATTGAAACAACCTGCGTGTTCAGATGTTACTCAAAGACAACAAACAAGTGCCAACAGAGAGGAGTGGGTGAACATGATGAGAAGATTCGATGAACAGACAGGTAAGCACAGCCAACCTCAGGCTGGTTCCCAGTTCAGTTTACAACTTCTTAATAGTGCTATGAAACTCACAAGGAGGTATTTCTCCTGGCCGTAAACATAGGTTGTGCTGATGGCATAGTAGGATCGGTGTTCCTCTCGGATCGTTTTTTGGCGCTGGGGAGGAGAAAAGAGACGTCGTGTAAAAGCAGATCAGGACATAAAACGGACTGTAAACTATGATTGAAAGCAGCAGTGGGCAAATTCTGTTCGAGTCTGTATTGATACTTCTCCCATTTATACACGAAAGAGAAGTATGCTGCGATAGGATACATCTGTAATCCGGTTATATATTTCCGTTTACCATGTGGTTTCTACCCAGGAACGCTTGCAGGAAGCCGCTCTTGCCGCTGCCGATGTCTCCAAAGACGTTACAGTGGAAGACGCTGCGCTGGGTCTGCTTCTTCTGCAGGTCAATCTTCTTAGCTCTGGTCACTGTGCAGGGGGGGGGGGGGGGGCATTAGAGGATCAGTTCAGACTGCTGCTGTACACAACACACGCCTGCAGTCAGTCAGCAGCAACATTCAGATTTAACTGTCCAGTGGTTGGTGTTATGACAGTGTTGATTTACTGCGTTATAACGTATATGTCAACTATATTTGTGACATTACAAGAAACCCGTCCACAGATCTACAACTCCATTATTTAACACGAGTATGGAGGAGAATTCACCTGTAATTCCTGATGCGTGGGACTCCTGCTCAGCAACGATTGAGTAACCGAGGTAACCCAAGTACTCTAGGCATCGTTGGACATCCAGATACGTTGTTAACCTGAACAAACGTTAAAGGCAAAAGATACAAAACGAGAGATTAATTAAGTAAAGGAACCAATGCGACTGAGATTGTGTTGAATACATGCGCAAAAGGGAAATACGTGAACATTGGTGTTTTCATGATAACAACGTTGAAAGTTCATTAAATACAAAAATAAATAGTTGAAAGCCACTATGTGTAAAATTCTAAGTAAATTTTATATATTTTTATAATGTAAAATAATGACATCGTGCACAGCCCTAAACTTAACTAGTCGCCACTTACGTCCACTGGGAGAGATATCCCTGGTAGGTGATCCAGCCCTGGTCATTAGTGCAAACTGTATTATTGACATCTGGACCCCAGGGCATGTAGGGGAAAACATCAAACAGGTCCTTCGTCTCCTCCGGTGACAAGGCACAGTCACGGTCCTGATGAACACAAAAGTCGGTTACTGAGAAAAATGGTTGCTCAGGCCAGGAAATATTTCCCTTAGTTTGCCGCCCGTCATCTCTACCCGAGTAAACAGATATGATGGACTGGAGCACTCATCCACAGTTTGACATTAATCACACAAGCTGCCACTTTCACTCTTTGACTTTCACGCTAACCTCGCGGCTAATTCTCCCGTCAATCCCTCCTCAGTGACAACACGTTAAGTTAACGCCTCAGCAGGTGGTCAGCGTCGGCTACGTGGGTGTATTTTGGGTTTTTGTGCCGTACTGAGCAGCTTTCTGTGAAAGCCTCTCCGGGGCAGAGGGTAAAGTAAATGTAAATGGGTTTACAGGATTGTACCTTGTCGTGTTTGTCGAAGACGCTCTGGAGGAAGAGGTAGGCATTGTGGTTGAGCTCTGTGGTGCAGTCTGGAGGGAGCTTCAACCTAGAGACAAGGATAAATATATATACACACATATATATATATATATATTTTAGAGTGAAAGTTACAGTCAATGAGCAGAACACAAGATAAACACAGAAAACATTTCAACACAAGATTGTGCATATTAAATCTACATATTAATCCTTCCTTCCTCATAACTACAGTGTTGTGTAAGGTACTGAATCTATTACCTCCTTTAAGGGCTTAACAATGCTGACGGTTTAATCAAAATGAGCAAAAAGGCACCAAAAGTGAAAGAAGATATTTAAAGTGAACCAAAAAGGGAGCATTGGGTTTGAGGAAAGTACAGTATTACCTTTGAAAGAGTAATAGTGAGTCCATGACCACAGTGAGGGAAATAAAAAAAGAAGAAGAGGACTGAGACTCACGGAGGGAAGAGGTAGTCCTGATTTAACTCCAGGTCGTCGTCGTACCCAAACCTCCTCAGCACTGTCCACGTGGTTTCATGGCGCCCTCGCTGGATGAACAGGGTGTGGAGGAACAGGAAGCCTGGAGGAGAACATCACAGAAACACTGAACAACACAATCAGGAATAACGTGTGTGTGTGTGTGTGTGTGTGTGTACACGTAAATGTGAGGAAGGAAGGCCGATCCGTGCATTCCTACCTTTCAGAGTGAGTCCGTTGTCGCACACTCCGTCACTCAAATTCTTCCTCACCACATTTTTCACATCCTCCAACGCCTGAGACTCCAGCGGGGTGTTGAAGCACGTCCGCTGTGAGCGATCAGACGGTCACATAATTTTTCATTTATTTTTTTAAATAAACCCCATTGTTAACTTTGTCAGCTACAGCAGTCATCGGTCAACTCACCTGGAAGAAATTGAGCTCGTGATCGTTGAGAATCCCATCGTTGTCCAGGTCGGACACTTTGAAGATTCGAGTCAGGGCTTTGACACAAAGTGGCTTCATCTGGGAATCAAAAAGGAAACATTTTAAAAGTTCCTTCAACAAAATGATTTCGTTATTCACCTGCTGACATTCGGTGATGTAATCCGCTGAACGGAAATTCATAAATTCTTTTTTTTCCTGACAACCACAGAGTTCACAGTGTATTTCTGCTCTTACGTCTTTTCTCTCCGGACAGTAAAGAGGACCTGTGGGGTGCAGGACTGCCTTTTGGGCGTAGTAGAACAGCTCTGAGATGTTCTTCAGGTTCTTTGCTGAACACTATAAATAAGAAAAATAAGAAGGGGGTTTAATAATAATAATAATAATAATAATAATAATAATGTACATATATATATATATATATATATATATATATATATATATATACACACACACACACACACACATACATATATACCTTTGACCTCCTTTCTACAACACCGTGTAAATACCCTTGTGGCATTAAAACAAAGTCCTGGCAAAGCTCGGCCATCCCTGTCTGTGTGTATGTGTGTGTGTGTGTGTGTGTGTGTGTGTGTGTGTGTGTGTTTATGTCTGTATATACTGTACGTGTGTGTTGGAGCTAAGTCAGGGTATTAACACACAGGATCTATACGAGCGACAAGCCTGGTTTAATTAACCAGTCTGAAAAAAAACGTTGCGTTCAGGTCGCGGCGGGGGTTAAGTATTTAAATCCTCTTGGACAGTTGTTGTGCTTCCTCGTTGTAAACACTGAACAGGAGCAAAAAATGAATAGCGTCTTTCATGGAAAGAAAGTAGAAACTAGAATCATCGCCTCGCGGTTGTTTGCCTCCAACAATCAGTAAAGTTGCAGTTTACATCCATGTCTGTCCAAAATGTCCTAATTTCATCCTATTTGACATTTGGGTGAAATTGTCATAATTAGCATATGAAGTCTTGTGTTATGGCCCCAAATAAGTGACCTTTGACAACTTCAAGAATCACATTACCGACAACAGCTGACATAAACATGTAAGAACAAAACGTCATAAAGGGCTTGTAGTTAAAAACAATGTCACTCCATTTATTGAGATATTCATGTTTTTACACCAACTTAGTAAAACACCACCAATAAAGTAAAAACAATGTCTGGATGTTAACGTAAACACAATCCCGTTACTCTGGGCTCCTAAAATGTTTGCACCCAACAGTTATTGTTGAACTTCTTCCCCTCTTTATGTTCCGTTTAACGATGGAAGATATCGATTTCCATTTGTGTTTACGTCCCTTTTGACTTTGTGTAGTGAGCAACGCATCGATAGTCCGTCTGCGGTCTGAACCAACAGCGCTGCATTACTTGAATATGGAAGCATTCATCAGGAAAATGTAAACAGACCAGCACTCTCGCAGCATTAACTGCAATGTTTTACTATTCAGGAACAGTGGGAAGAGTAAACGGAGCCACCGCTCTCTCTCTCTCTCACCTCAACGCAAGTCTCTATCTCACTGTGCCGGTTCATGATGGGCAGTATGGTCTCCATACTGCTGTGTTCCACCAGGTCAGACTTGTTCCCCACCAGAATCAGAGGAACCCTGAAGCACAGACACACACACACACACACACACACACACACTCAGCATTTCATTTACAAGAATAAAAACATGTAAATCTAACAGTAACCTTTTGTTTTGTGCAAAAGAACACTTTTATTTTCATGGATTTTTTGTATTTTCCCTTTCAGAAAAGCCGCGACTCATTTCACCGTGAAAACAGCGCAACACAAAAAGGGAGAATAAGGCTGAATGTGCTCGTTTGAAAAAACAATGCTGCATTTCCACTTCAGCTCACAGAGAAGCATTTGTGAGACATTTCCCACCCCGTGACTGTAAGTCACCACTTCAAACCCGACCAGAAGGACTCCATGACTGGCCTCTTTCTACAGAAAACGGTCTTTTGCAGAGAAATTGAGATATAGTCGCCCTCGTCACCTCATATTTCATTATCCAAAACTGAGCGGACAAAGAAAACGCAGAGTTAATTTTTTTTTAGACGTGTTCACACCTGCTGTCCTTGTCTGTGTTCTCAGTAATGAGGGGGATCCAGTGGCTCGTCACCTGTGGGAAACAAAGAGGTAGAGAAGATTCAAATGGAATAGATCATCACCCTCGAGTGTGCCACAAGTCACACCGCCCGCCTCACAAGTTTTACTGTTCAACAAACCAATTATGGAAATGCTAGGCGCAGTGGTAGCTCACCTTCTCAATGGAGGTCTTGTTGTTGACAGCGTAGACGATGCAAATCACATTTGCCTATGAGAGAGACCAACACAGACACGCGTTATGTTTACAGCTGAACTCAGCGTTTCTCTCGAGGGTTAACAGGAAAGCACAACGCACTGACTGACCTTGGAGATCTCCTGAAACAACTGCTCGTCGGTCTGCTCGGCCTCTGCAGGACAAAGATGTGTGCACTACAGTTAAAACCAGGATCTTCTCAATGTGTCACACAAATATACAACTTTGTATATGAATGATTTCACAACAAATGTCCCCACAATTCAATGCATTTGAATCCGAAACAAAGAACCAGCCGTGGGCTTAACGTACCCGAGTAGTCCACAATGTGCGTGGGGACTCTCTCTGGTGTGACATCTGCAGGTATGGTGATTTCCTCAGCTCGGTAGGGAACCTGGGATAAACGTGAACATGTCTATAAGATACGCAGACACGTTTACAACCAGTCACAAGCACACATCAATGGTGTCAACCGCCACAGAGGCATATGTTAGGTTGGAGGCATCATCAAGGTCTCTCCAACTGCTGACGTAATAATCATTTATCCTCACCACGGTCGGGAACTCCTCGCTGACCAGCGACATGATGAGAGACGTCTTCCCCACTTTGGCTGTCGAAGGAGGAAGAGGAGTGAGAGTTCAGTGCAAATGAGACACAAAACACGCCACCTCATTTGCTTCCAAACTCATAACAATTCATTCAATATTGTAGCTTTGGGGTACATCATTTATTGATTCAACATGGAAATGAGTTATTGCGCTTAACAAGCTATTCAGGCCATGTGCCTGGGACACAGGTTTTTCCATTATGGACATCACAAACGCCACATTTTTTTATTTATGGGCGCAATCTATGAATTGCAGCTTTCATGACGGATCTGTTTTTAAAACCACCAGTCTTCTTCATGTCTTCCTCATACTAAGCCAATAAAATACAAACTGTCCTGTTAAAAGTAAGAAAACAACATAATTGTGAAAACAGCTGGGCTTCTTCCTGTGGAGAAACACACACTTTCTTCAGGTGGAAAGAAGGAAAATAAAACTCTCTTTTCCATCTTCAGGTCACTTCCCGAGGATATGCAGCAATAACACAAATTGACAAACATACAATGTAAAACCGAATAACAGCAGAAGTTAAAACAATAAGGACGAGTGAAGTGACCATCATGAGACAGAGGTCCTCGCTCAGCTGGCAGCACCAGTGCAACGTGAACACGGACGCTGCAGACCTAAACACTGTCAGTGTGTAGCTGTACTTACGCTCTCCCACCAACAATATCCTCACGTCCTTGCGCATCCTCTTCAGCGTCGCGGAACTCGGTTAACTGGCTCGTGTTGAACATTTACGCTCCTGTCTGGATGAAGGAGACGAGCAGCCAGCGCTCCTCGGCCTGGCTCGCTTGCTAACGGCTACATTCGCATGTCAGCTCCGGTTTCCACTGGTTCACAACAGACGGTAGGTGCACCGTTCAGACAGCTGTACAAACCGTTAGATATACGGGATACGGACACGGTGTTTTCACGAAACTCCACCTGCGAGGCAGGAGTCAGTCAGGCAGTCACTGCTGGTGCTGTGTTGAGCCAGCTAATATCCACTCCAACCTGACTGGTAGAGCATCAGAGGGCGCTCGTGCTTACGCCACGCCCCTTCTGACTGTGATGGGCGAGCAAAGATCGTATATTAGTAACAGAATCACATACAAAACAAAAACTCGCCCATCCATCTATTCCTATGATTCAGTCGCGCAGGTGAGAGCGTTTGCAGTATTTCTTTTTAAAGTTAGGAATACAATATAATAAAACTGTGACTTAAAATCAGTGGTGTAAGAAACACTCATATTTTTCTAAGTAGCAATTACGTTCTATAAACATGTTTTGAAACAAATTAAAGTCCTACATCCTGGATTTCAGTGAAAAGTAAGGGCAAAGTGTGCCCAGTATTCCCAGTGTGCCAAAAGGGTGGGCAGAGTAAAATGGGCCCACACTCAGCTCACACTTTGGGCTCGGTGGGGTCTAAAGAAGCTTTCGAGAACCTCCAGGGAACATTCCCTTAAGTGTTGTGTAGGGTTTCTAAAAAAATTCAAAGAACCCAGAGAGAACGTTTCCTGAATGTTCTCTAAAGGTTCTCGGAAGGGTTTGAAAAACCTTTTAAAAAACGTTCAGGGTTTGTAAACCTTTAGACAACATTAAGAGAACCTTTAAGGAATGATCCCTGAAGGTTGTGTAAAGGTTCTCTGAAGTAGGGCTGCAACTAACGATTATTTTAATAATCGATTAATCTGTCGATTATTTTTACGATTAATCGATGAATCGGATAAAAAAAAAAAAGCATTAATTTCCAACCCTTTATTCAAAAACAGTATGCTTTATGCTTTACATCTGCCAATTATATCGGGTTTTTTTTAAATAAAGTGCACAAAAATATGTATTTTTTTGTTTAGAGGGACCTGAGCTGTCAGAACAATAAATCATTTATAAAAAATAAAGAAAAATACAAATCAGAAAACTTAACAGGATTTGTTTGAACGTCAGAACTTGTTCTCTACACTACACTCACAGATGCACACACTCACAGATGCACAGACTCACAGATGCACAGACTCACAAACTCTCACACTCACAGACGCACACACTCAGACACGCACACACACTCAAGTTCACTTGAAGCTTATTCATTAAATTATTACCATCATTGTAGTAAGTGAAAGTTAAGTTAATTTATACACCACATTTAAACACAGTTTAAGATGACCAAGTGCTATAAAAAAAATGTAAAAGTACAACACACACAAATATATTTGTCAACAATAACCGATATGGGACAAAGCACAGAATATATATACATGACAACAGATTGAAAAATGAATGGGCCAAAAAGGCGAGTGAATAAAACGTGTCTTTAGTCCTGCTTTACTACTGTTATTAACGAGCTAACGCTAACTTGTCATGCTTGTCAAACTGGATAACGAGTAAACACCGGCACCAGAAGAGCTACTGGAGGGACGTTACGTCCCTGATAGCAGTCGACTCCGGGGCGGCTGATCCGCCGTACTGTCGCACTCGGTTCGGCCATGCACGCCGGATATGCCCCGCCTACGGATGGCGCACCGTCAAACATCGTTACGGGTCTCCGGTGGTCTTTCCTCTACCTCCGCTCTGCTCTGCTCTGCTCCGCGCTCAACTCAACTTTTTTTTTTATACTCAAACATCTCCGCGACTTATTGAGTGACGTAATAATCGCGCGACACAACGAATCGATAATGAAGTTCGTTGCCAACTCTTTTAATAATCGAATTTTATCGATGTTATCGATTCGTTGTTGCAGCCCTACTCTGAAGCGAACGTTCCTTTAATGCTGTCTGAACGTCTCAAAAACAACCTTCCTACAACCTTGAGAAGCTTAAGAGAACGTTTTCTGAAGGTTCTTTAAATGGTCTTTTGAGGTTCACAAAAAACAACCGGAAAACCTTTAGTAAACGTTCTATGAACTTTTTCTGAAGCTTTTTAGAACCCTTCCTAAAACCTTTAGAGAACCTTCAGGAAATGTTCTCCGAGGGTTTTCATCCTTAGATTTGTACAGCCATCAGGTCTTCTAAAAATCCTTCCAAAGAACATTCAGGGATTTTACTTGAAATAAGAGAACATGTATTTATTATTAGAGTATGTATTATTTATAATTCATCCAGCTCAATTTGAAAACTGACAATAAATATTGTTGCGATATTATTAAATTGAACTTTATTTATTTGATTTGACAGTCAGTTGCTGACTACATACAGACGTTAATACAAGGCATACTTCAAATATATATGGCACTAAATCATAGCACAAGTTAGACATTCTTGTGATGTTGCGGACCTTTGCATGAGGAACTCTAACTGGACCTCGTTGAATTGTAATTGAATACCCCTGGGGTAGAGTGAGACCTCTTGCTTTTTCTACCAAAGGAAAGAAAACCAAAGAAACTATAAGTTTTGCTTAGTGTCTGTAATAAGCACACATTTATTTGCATAATTGCACCACATGCACACTATCAACGTGAATAATAAAGGTCTTAAAAAGGCTCAAGTTACTGTGCTGCTTGGCCTGGTTGGTAATATGCCCATCAAAATAACCTGCCTACGCCAATGAAGGCATCCAGATAAAGGCCCCTCTGCAATGGCTGATATAATCATCAACTGTCATCTGTGATACATCACTAAAGTATACTGTATCTTTGTTACTGAAGAGGAATATATATATATATACACACCTCTAGAATTCCTAAAAGCAGGAGTCAACTGTGTATACAATGTATTAGACATTATGAAAAGCTTTCACGAAACGTAATAGACAATTAAAATCAAACAGTATGTGAAAAAAATGAAACTTATCTTTTCAAAATGTACAAATTGAGTGAAATATAAAATACAAAATAACAACAGAACAATTGTACATGCAAACTTATTCTCGCCTTGTTTTTTAATAAATACAACATTTAGTTCCAGTGTTGCAAAGGATGATTTGATGTGATGTTATTCTGGCAACGACAATGCAATAAATTCAAGCCTCTGAGCAGCAACTTCTCAAGGCGTCATCACTGACGCAGTCTGTGCAAAGTGTTGTTAGTGGTGTCGAGCAGTTGTGTCATTAAAAGTGAGAGTTTGTCTCCAACGTTTTTTCCTCACTGACAGGTTCAGGGGTATCTTTTGGAAGCAGAAGCTTTCAGTCTGTTATGTCCCAAAATTATACTTATTGCATCCTGAACTCCTGCAAACCAACAGGTAGAACTGCTCCAGTCATTTCCCCCGTATCATGTTGGCTTCGTCTATACCAAAGAAAGAAAGGAAGGAAGAGTTAGGAGTGGGTATTCACATGTGGGAAACACTGGAAGATCCTTATTGATAACAACAGTATCTTACTTGCGTAGTCCTCTGGTGTCATAGGTTGAGAGATGACCTTTCTGAAGGCCTCCAACCACTCCTTCTGCTGCTGCTCCTGCTCGCACCTAAAAACAAACTCCCTGTCCGGCGTGTGCAGCGTGACGCCGCAGTGCCACCGGCCTCCTCTCGCGCTCCGCCCGCTGCTCTCTGAAGCGGAGTAGCTATGGCCCTCCGTGCCAATGAAGACAGCACCCAACTCAGTGGCATCCTAACGGGGAAAACAAACGGCACGAAGCAAAAATTATATATGGTTTCATTTTTATAATCAGGCACTTCAATATCTGCGTATTTTCCTGGAAATGTTGTCCACTTCCAAAATATTACCCTACATTTGATTGGAATGCATAAACGTTGTAAATATACACATAAATGAAGTTGTCTAATTATTTACACAGTCACTTTATACAGACATTGTAGACTATGTGGTTGTTATCTGTTAATTACCAGTGGACTTTTAAAATATAGAAGCCTTCTGTTCATTGAGCACAGCGTGAACCACCTCTTCTTAAATGGCTCCCGATGCTGAAAACACACATACACGAATACACACACATGGAGACAGAAATAGATATATATAGAGAGAGAGAAAGAGCGAGAGAGCGACATAGAGGCAGAGAGAGAGAGGCAGAGAGGCAGAGAGGCAGAGAGAGAGAGAGAGAGGCAGAGAGAGAGGCAGAGAAAGAGAGACATAGAGGCAGAGAGGCAGAGAGGCAGAGAGAGAGAGAGAGAGGCAGAGAGAGAGGCAGAGAAAGAGAGACATAGAGGCAGAGAGGCAGAGAGGCAGAGAGAGAGAGAGGCAGAGAGCGAGAGAGACAGAGGCAGAGAGAGGCAGAGACATAGAGGCAGAGAGAGAGAGAGAGAGAGAGAGAGAGAGAGAGAGAGAATTGATCAAATTAATTTGTCAGGTACAAACATTTTTATAATAATTATTTTTGTAACAAACTCAGATAATTGACGAACCGTTGGGCCAGTTTTCTCCATGTACCCCTCCTTCAGGCAATGTCCCGTTATCTGAGGTATTAACTGTGCAAAGAGACGCAGTAACAATGTTAACGGAACAAACGTTGCACCTGGACTTTAAAAATATATCCAAGCTAAAGACTTTGAAATTTCGTCTCACGTCATTGTCTCGAAGAGTGGGATGTTTCTTCTGGAGGTAAGCCAGGCGTGTTGCCCGAATAGCATTGAACAAGGATACAATTACCTATAAGGCATCAGATATTGAAGAGCATATCAGGAAGATATAATCTGCATCAATGCAAGTATACTGTCTGGACAGTTAATACAATTTAGGTTGAATAAAAATAGAGCTTTAAAAACCAGGATAGCTGAACATGGAAGCTATATTTCACGACGACACCCATAGATTAGTGTATGTTAATACACTATACAATGCAATTGTGTGGAGATTTTCTGCTCAACTTCCTTAACTGTACAACTGTATTTGTTGGTGTTCTGTCAATGTTGTGATCTATCGTCTTTGCACTTCTAGTCTTTGAGATACACCTCACTTCAGATGTGAGATTAAAATGTACTGTAAGACATTTAAGTGTAACTCCAGCTCACCTGTCCTTTCTCGTGATAAACAAACAGATTCCTTGTGTGTTTGTCGTGCACGTAGGAGATTTGCAGACCGTGAGCGTGACTGATCTTCTCTGGCTGGAAGACTGCATTAAGATCCTTCATGGAGATGACGGCTTTGGGAAACTTGGACTTGGTGTTAATGAGAGGATCGAGGAAGGATTTCACAAGATCAGAAACAAAAAGGGTATTTGACTGTAACCCATGAACGCACATGCAACATTGTAGAGTACGTGACGATGTGGCAAAACTCACGTCCTCTTTAATAAAGTATCGGAGGGTGAAGTCTTTCCGGGACAGCAGGAAGATCCTCTTTAAAAACTGTTTGTTGTCTTTGCCCTTCTTCCATAGTGTTGACTCAAACTGGTCTGGGTTAGATACATCAAATGAATAAAAGAGATGAAGAGCAACTACACTTCTTGTAGAATCATATTTATGAAAAAAAAACAATGCACAAGTCTTTTTTTTATGTTAATATAAGGGCAGTTAATTACCTGAGCAATACGCTTGCTTGTTGTTTTCTCCTGTGAATTCTCTTCTTTCATACTTTGCACGGATCCATTGATCCTTAAGAACACTACGACAAAGCATTACCGTTTCCTCATGGATGAAAGACAAGTGTTTAAATAAATACCAGAAAATGTGTAGACCCGTCACTGAGTATGAGTCATACTGCCTGTAGTAATAGCTCCACCTCCGTACCCAACTCAGTGATTGTTCCTCTTTCTCTCCACACCCATCCACTAAAAATACACTTCACTTTTCACTTCCATTGTGCTGACGAGGTGAGTGGAGGGCAAATGGCGGTCACTTACATGCAGTCTTTATGTTGCGGCTGATAGAAGAAGGCAGGGACACACTTCTCATAAAGGGCCTTGGCTGCAGAATTTCCTCTCTCCTGCATGAACTGAAACCACAAGATGTGAGACACAAGAAATCGCATCGACACAATTCTTATTAATTCCATTAAATTCTTTTTTTTTGGTAGATTTGACATTATAAACAAAACATGTACAAAGTATACTCTTCAACAAAATAGAGCATTAAAAAGGGACAGCATACCCCAAAATACAAAATACATATTTTCCTCTACCTGCAGTGCTGTTTATCAATATCAATCATAACAATTGCTGGTAGGAACTATTTTAGTTCCTACATATATATATATATATATATATATATATATATATATATATATATATAAGAAGTTAAAATTCATAGATAAAAAAATATGTCTACATAAGAATATTCTCCCAGTATAGGCTGTGCAATTTTCAATATAAAAAAACATACATTTTATAAATGATCATACTTTTTATTAGCTATCCATTCAAAATATATACAAACTACAAAACTATACCTGTACTAGGGAATCATTCCAGAGATCCAGACGTATGGATTTCACTTTGCTGACATCAGACAAATTACGATGAATCCCCGAGCAATTCAGGCACACAAAGATACCAAGAGTGTAGGAGGCCCAGTCAGGCTCTGTGAGCAAAAGGAAGGCAACAACAATTACAATACATGTGTGTATGTATATATACCGAGGTCATACCACAGAAAACAGCCACCACTTCCCCCTTAGAACAGTTGATTATGAATTATGAACCGACTTGGCTCTGAAATATGACAGAGATCGTTCTACATCGTTAACAAACATCACGTGGCCTGATGGCTCAGGTTACTGTTTATCATTCTTCTAACTTTAGTAAAAGAAAACATGTTCCCTGACACAGAAATCAGGTATGAGGGTTTATGACAAAACATTGTTGGACAAACACAAACAATGTCGCTATCATATCAAAATAAATATATTGTGGTTAAGAATCTTACTCACCAGGAACTCCACAGTCGGCACACTTGTTGTTACCTGGCTGTCGCACCAAACCGAGCAGGATTTTGTTATTTCTGTCCAGACTGGCCATAGGTGAAGGTGGTTTGCTTCGCTCAGATTGACAGTCGAGTCCCAATTAAAGAGCAACTAGGTATTAACTCCATACTGAATGCACACATGAATGGTAGCGTGCTGCTCCGCTCCGTAGCAGGTGAAAAACATCACTTCTTCTCACTGGCCAGTGGCCCAGCATTTCCTCTTACCAGCACAGCATCATGAAGTTCATTGTTCTGCACACAAACGCAGAGGTCTAGAAATAACAGAGAAAGGAAGTGAAACTAATGTCACTGTGTAACAGGGTGACTGACTTACACAGTGATCGACTTGTGTGTTGCTCACAACCGTGAGTTTGACTGGATGTCAAAATTTAAAAATATTAAATGAAACTGATTTAAATGAAACTATGGAAGCCAATTTTCACCAGTAAAAAATAAAAAAAAGAAACTTTGTATTTTTTACATTTTGCTGGTGGCAATGTGCTTCCATAGAATTCAAATGCAGGGTAGACATTACAAAAACATCTCTACACTATAGGAGGCTTCTAGATAAATACATTTAAGCAACAAAAGAAAGCACTCTATAAAACCTCTAATCATGTATTATTTACTTGTTTTAGTATGTGAAGTTTTAAAATGCTCTACAGATTGTTGGTCCACCACCCAAACGTGTTATTATACCTGATTTGACCTCTCATCAGGACATGACACTAATTAGAGCTTTACCTTTTTTTTTAATGGAAGTGACCTCATGTAAATCCCAGTAGAGCTCCTTGTCAGAGAGACCAATATGAACGAACTTGTGCATGAGTGTAGCTATAATCAGTGCCATATGAATGACTGCAATGACTCACATACATTAAGTGGCGCTATAGCTGTTGTGTTTGTTATATGTTTGCCCCCCTCCCTAAAACCTGAACCAAATCATTTAAATATTATATTTATATTTAAATATATATTTGTTTGCCCTTTATTCCACTCGAGGGCGCTATTACTTTATCAGGAGGGAAACACAAGACTTCCACATGACACCGGAACCATTGCAGTGATGTTGTGGTTTGACGCCGGTGGGTTAAACCCGTTGGACAACAACCGAAAGGGCAACGTTGTGCGACCTGTATGATGTTGAAGATAAAACAATCGATTATTTACTTGAATTAAAAATGATGTGGGTCGCCAGGCGATTGCTGTCGTCTGTCGCTCAGAGAAGTAAGCTTTGTAGAAACGTTTCGTTCGCTGTTTGCGTTCATGTTTCATTGACAGACTAGCGGTGTTAAGCTAATTCAACTTAGCTACTTTTCATTGCTACGTTTAACTGATCCAGGTGATGATAGTATTTCTGTTTTAGACAATGTCCTTGAGTTTACACAGCCTTTGAGTCTGTTTGACTAACTCACAGTAACGTTAAGTTAACTGTCACGAGGGACCTCCACTCACTAATGTGGAGAGCCCGCCGCGTAACAGGTTTTATTCCACCTGAACACAGTCTGAAACGACCAGTCGGCTCCCTCTTGTGTTTCCCTGCAGGTCAGTATTCAGGCTTGTTCCGTCGCCCTCAGCACGGCTGCCTCCCAGACCTAGAGCTGCGGTATCTCCAGTGCACGTGTTGCTGGCGGAGCCGGGTTCCCGTGGCCGGCTTTGAGACCCTGAACGCCGCCATCTCCTCCACTGCTGAGCCCTGCAAGGAGGACAACAGATCCCTGGATGCCTGCTACACCTCCGAGCAACGGGCCGCCATCCTCCAGCTGCTCAACACCGCCACGCCGTCAGAGCTGGCGGGCGTGAAGCTCCTCAGAGGCCGCAAGTCGCTCAACCTCGTGGAGTACAGGACTAAAAACGGACCCTTTAAAACCCTGGAGAGCGTGGTGAACGTGCCGCTGCTGAAGCACAAGAGCGCCGTCACGGTGTTCAACTCCATCCTCAACCCTGTGAAGAAGGAGAGGAAAGTGAGGATCCAGTTGGCCAAGTTCATCAGGCCGGAAGTTGACAGGTCCTGGTTGGAGGTGAGGTCCTGGTCCATTTTCACACACCTGCCCCTTGACTTCATGTGAGGAGGGGGGGAGCGCAATGTGGCGCCAGAGTTTACGTGGGGTGGCAAAGCAGAGACTCTTTGTCTTGCAGTCCCTAGATCCAGCATTTGTCTCATTGACCACCTGTCATGCCTCTGTGTTTGTTTACTCAGGACGCCAGTAATATTGTGTCACTAGTATGCGGGACTAATAAAATCGCCTGGGCTCAAGTGGACCGTGGGATGACCGTGCTGGAGTGGCAACAGCTGGACTGTCCAAATTTCTTGAAGGGAACATACATGGCTTCTGCTTACTTGAATGATGTGAGTATAAATACCAAATGTTCATGTTATTGAAGTTGTACACAGCGAATAGTTGATTTCAATCTCAACACCTATTTTGACTGTTATTAACATCAACGTGGAACTAAAGGAATAGAAGCCCATATACAACTGCACAATTTGTCATTTTTCTTTTCTTCCATTAGGTTTCTGCAGCTGTGGCAGTCCTCCCATCGGCTGACTTCTACATAATCGAGAAATCCTCCATCTCGGTCCAGAACACGGCCCTGTTCCCCGTCATGGCCCACATGAGGACCGTGGAGGCCATGCTGTTCGCTCTGCTTGAGCCCAGAAACTTACCACCCGAGTCCAACAATCCTCCAAGGTGGGGGGGAAAGAGGGATTTCATATTAATGACTTTTTAAATATGAAAGGCACCAACATATTGTACACACACAACACGTTTTTGAAATATGCTTAGCCTTTGATCTTTTTTTGATATCGGTTTGAAGTCGGTGACGGTTCATCAAATGACCTTCTCCTTCCTTCCTTCAGAGTTTTGAACATGATGCGTCCTGCTGTGGGACGTCACTTCGGACTCATGGTGGGCGAGTCGCGGACCAGTGGTGCTCAGGCGGTGCGACAGCTGATGACCGAGTCGGTGACACAGAAGCTTCCCAGGATAAACTTCCCCCAAGAGCTGCTGGTGAAGCACAGGAATTCCTTCCAGATGGGCAGCAGAAGAGGAGGGGAGGAACTCTGTGACGCTCTGCTTCAGGCTGTGGCTTTTTACGAGCTGCTCGGTGAATCCTCCAGTTAGCCACCACGTGGACCGATCTCTAACCGAGCACTACATCCACCAAAACAAACATCCCGGATGGCACTCTGAGTCCTTCTGGACTTAAAACCAAACAACTACCTCTTGGGACAGATTTGGTGGTGATTCATGGTGCATTTAAAGTCTTGAATATTCTTACTGTTACATGTTTGATTTGGACACTTCCATGAAGTAAATGCTGTCGGTCATCTTCACATCGGTCTGTTTCACTCCGGTTCGTTTGTATTAAGTCATGAAGAACACTGCAATGATCTCAGTACACCAACAATCAAAGTGCTTTACATTCTTTAAAAGAATGGTCGACAACATTTGCAAAAAATATATTGTTTTATTTTACTTTTCATGATAAAACTGTAAATAAATACACAATTTCTCATCTCGACTGCATTCAATTCATTTGACAGTATTTAGGTGGAGATAGTATTCAGGTTAAATAAATGCACATTAAAGGTGAGGTATGTGAGTCTGTCTATGAGAACTCTTCTGCCAGGAGTTGAATAGTTGACTTTGAGAGGCCCAGGTGTGTGCTGCTGAGGTAGTTCAGACACCTAATGTGGGGGATAAATCATTTGAATTTTATTAGTATTATCTTGATGCACTTTTTATCCTACAAATATTCAATTGGAAGACTTAACTGATAGTTGGATCTAACAAAAACTTAAGGTGATTAAATAAGGAAGCAGTGCGGCTCAACATACAACTTCCATCGTCTGCCTTTCACTGTCGCACCGACTGCCCTGATGTGATTTAAAAACCAGTGCCATTATTCTAAATGATCCACGACTTGTACTGACGACAGTTGGCCTCCTGAGATGGAACTTTATTTCAGTCTGTATTGGGCCTGGCTCACCTGACTGGCTCCTCTTTCTGTTCCTGCGCTCCTTGTAAGCGACAGATGTGGCGGAGGACCGGCATGTAGTCGACACCGACCGCTCGTCTGTTCCCCAGCAGGCTGAAGGACGCGCTGCCAAGAATCGTCCTGCTCAGCTCGTACCTCCTTTTGGACACACTGGAAAAGGGGGAAAAACACGAGTGGTGGTGAGAAACAAGACATTTGTGTTTTGTAAACAAACATGCCAGACGGTAAACGATCAGACTCACCTTGGTGCGCACGGTGGATGAGCACTAAAGGTGAGGCTCTGTCTTCTTGAAGAGGCAGGTAACACCAGTCCCTCTGTCAGCCTCCCCCACCTTGTGTCTCCCAGTTCCTGTCTGTGTTTTCGAGCTTCGGTCAACGCCTCCGACATTCGCCGACAGCACCCGTGACACCCCAATCCCTCAACCGCAGCCCGAACATCCGACAGCCTCGCCCGGCTCCAAACCCCGCCCACCTCCTGGTCCTCGCTCACCTCATCCAACAAGCCGTCCTTCATCTCGGCTCCTGTCCAGACAAACGCCTCGGGTCGGCATGCAGCAGCTGGCGTTGTGGAATCCAGGTACGACATGAGGTCAAAGAAGTCCGTCAAGGCCTCCAAACAGTCGGTCGCCGCTTTGGCTGCGCTTTCTTCCGTCTCGTCTCTCGAGCTAGAGGCCCCCTTCGGTGATGATGATGATGCTCTTTGATGATGTTGCGTCGAACTGGAAGACGACGAGGCGTCGAGCGTCGCTGGGAAACGTTTCCTTCTGCTGAGTCTAGATGTGTTCTTAACAGATGTGCCGATGGTGGCTGGTGCCTTTCGGTTAACATTTGCATCCAGCTGCCTGAAGCGAGGGTCGCGGTCAGAGGTCCACCTGGCCCCGATGGGTAGAAGAAGCTCCAGGTTGGAGTACAGAAGAGGAACGCCTCCTCTCCAGCTCTCAGCTAGGAGCCCCAGGAGCTTGTTCATGTCTATTTCAGACCAGAACTGATGCTGGAGAATTAAAGAAAGTATTGACAAACGATGTTCGTTTTTTTTCATATATATATATATATATATATATATATATATATATATATATATATATAAACGGGTGTAGATATCAACACTTGCCTTTAGTAGGTTCAACAGTTGGTGTTGGGTCACATGGTGGAGACCCAGCATGCTAGCAGTGCAGCCTGGGTCACGATGAGGATGTCGGGAGTCTTCACCGTCTCCTCTTTCAGTAACACTCGAGTCTAGTTGAGGGAAAACACAACCCTGCAAATTTGTTGTTTTTGGTCCTCGTCTATTTAGTCGGAGCAACTTACGCTGTAAACGAGAAGGCTCCTCAGGCGAGCCTCCACTCCGAGACGCCCGTCCTCCGCCCCCCTGCACCCAGAGCTGCAGCTGCAGCAGGCAGCGCCTGGCGTCCCCCCTGGACAGCCCGAGGAGGCCGCGGACGTCGTCCAACTCGAGTCGCGCGTTCTCAGCCAAACCCACCAGCTGCAGGTAGCTACAGACGTTCACCTCGGAAAACAACAGATGGAGTACGTTTACGACAAGACTCGTGCTCGCTCTAATGATTCTGCATGTGTGGGGAGCCTTTATAAGCACACTGAAAAGTGTGAGCTACCTCGGGACAGACGTATGCATTTCATCCTGAAGTTGTATTCGAGTGTAGACATAAAAACCTGACTCACCACCGATGGGGTTTTGAAAAGGATCTCCTCCAAGCTGCAGTTGAATCTCTCTCTGAATGAAGGATCTAAGGAAGACATTTCACTCGCATCACAGCTCGTCCTTCGATGTATTTCTCGTCTAACAATTACACAGCGTGTGCATTTACCACTGGTGGTCAAAATGACCGGTCTTTTAGTGGTCGTCATGAAAGTCTTGATGGCTGCGAGGAAACCAACGTCATCATCAAATATGACATCGACCTGCGGGGGGGCAGACAGTCGGGGGGGAACGGATCAAACCAGACAGAATTTGTGCGGCCTCCATTAAGGTCTATGTCTTACAGCGCGCTTTACCTCTTCAAACAGAATGAGTGACGTGGCCGTCTTTCTGTTCTTTGGCGGCGGTTGATCGGAGTCCGCCGATGGGTCGCCGGATCTCTTGCCGCCGAAGTGAACATGATCCGCTTTGGCCTTCCTCTTGAAGTAGTTGGCCAACGTGACGGTGGCTGGATTGGTTTTTCCCTGGCGACTAGAGGGGCCAAACTTCCGTGCCGCTCTACTTTTTGAGGTGGAGGTGACATTTTTGGGATGCACCGCTTTTCCTGTTAAAGAAAAGATTACAACGAGGCCTCCATTACTGTCGGCGGATATGCATGTAAACACCACACACACCTGACGACATAAGCTTTTCACCTTTCATACAAAACAATCTCTGTTGAAAGAGGTTTTTCATCATCATCATCATCATCTATGTCGTACCAGTTAAAGTCTCAGATTTAGGAGTGCAGCTGTTAATGGCGTAGTTGTTGAAGTACGTTGGTTTCAGTGGGTCTTTCCCCGACATCTCCACCAGGTGGGACTGGGTCGCTTCCTTCAGCTGGGACAGAACATGGCGGCCACTGCGCTGCGAGGAGCAGTTCACCTCAAATACCTGTGATTGAAAAAGGAAAGGACAGATGAAAGATAATTCCTCTTATTTAAAGTGCGGTGTCCAGATGTCCCGAAAGCAGCCTCGAATCTATTGAAACTCATGATTCGATCCTCTGGGAAAGGGCCACAAAATATTAACATTTAAGTAATTCATTTCGACCATCAATTTAAAATTGACTCGCTTTCATTTAGAATTCGCGGTGTGCTGATTGTGGATTTGTGCAACTACTGACACACGGCCACACAATGTATTTCAGATTCTCTGAGTCAACAGACATCATTTTCCATGAGCCACAGAGCAGTGTATTAAAAGATATGAATATGGATTAAGATTGGCAGCATGGACACAAAGACATCGGTCCAGTTTGAATCCAACCTTGAAGCCGAGCTCCTGGGCGCAGGCGTACACTGAGGCGGTCTTGCCCACACCTGGAGGTCCCGTGATCAGCGCGGTGTTGCACAGCGGCGCCTCTCTGTCGTCCTCTGGCCCAGCCTCACCCTGGAAGTCTCCATAGTCCCACGAGTCTGCATAGGAGGACACAAACCCTGAGTCATTAAAAGTCACTTGGTTACCCAAAAATGTGCAGATTTTTTTTTTTGGTCAAGTTAATTACAAACCACATTAAAAATGTAACCCTGTACAGAAGAAGTGTGCAAAATGCCAGCTCATACATACTGCTGCTGTTTTCTTCTTGTTTCCTCTCGGCCATTTTTCTCCTCTCGTCACAGTCGGCTCTTAGTTTCCATTTCTTCAACCAACTGAATTCCATCGAGGAAAAACAATAGATTGTGCTCACACCGGTTTCAAGTCCAATATATCAGAGAAAGGGTGAAGGCAGATCATTGTATTAAACTAACATTTTCAGTTTATTCACAGAGGCAGAGTTGCCGATGACTTCGCTTGAATGCTGAGGACTGTACTTGTCTGTCCAGAGGACGTCCTCGAAACTGGAATCTGGACAAAAGGAGAGGAAGGGGGGAATTGAATTGAAAGTGAATGTCCTGCTATCTAAAAGGGCATAAAACATGTCAATGAGCAATCATCATGGGACAAGTTTACCTCTTTGGGGGATGCCAGAGGTTTTGAGCGACTGGCTGCGAGATTCTGCGTGATCCATCCCTCCAGAGTACGGCTCCGGGCCTGCCGGGCTCCCTCTCTGCCGCCTCAGTCTGTGGGGGCGACTGAGCTCGTTGCCTCTGGGCTGCTTCTTGACCGTCGGGACGGTGCTCTCCTGGACTGCCGGCACGAGGCGTTGACCCCCGCCAAAGGCTTCCTCTGCAGGGAGACTACACCTCAGACGTTTGGGCACCCTCTCAGAGCTTTCGTTTCCTCGTTTCCTCTTCTCTTGAAAGATGTTCTGTAGGGAGCTTATACTTTCTGCTTTGGAAAAACAAAAAATAAAAGAGAGAGCGAGAGAGCGAGAGGCAGAGGCATAACTGGTCATGGCAGGTTCAGTTGGGTGGCTCAATATAACCTTCACCCCTGCTTGATGGACGAATAATGAATGACATGAAAGCAGATTCAGAATCTCACCTGTGGATCCAGAGTCCTGCAGCCTTTCGCATGCTTTCCTCTGCAGAGTGCTGAACACTGCTCTGACTGGAAATGCTGGGTTGGATGTTTGGATTTCCTCCAGACAGCTGTGCAGAGCAGAGGGTGACAGCTGTCCTCTCCGGGACCTCGTTCTCTCCGTCAGCGGAGGAACTGTTGATAAACGCTGCCGACCTGTCACCAGCTGCACATCTGGAATCTGGAGAGGGAGCACCGATTCCTGCAGCTTCTCCACGGGCCGGTGCAGCTTCCCGTCGCTGCTCCGTTTACTTTTGCCGTGCTGCGTTTTATGTAAGAAAATTGGCGCAATTTGAACGTGTTTTGCGCAAAAGCTCGTTCTCTGCTCCTGAAGTGGTGTAGCTTTTCTGGTGGAGATGCCTGCAGCAGCAGCGACATGCGTGTCTTTTGCTGAATCTCTTTCTGGTGATGTTTCATCGTGGCAGCAGCTGGACTCTGACAACACTAACGTTATCGCTTCTTTGCTCGGGTACCAAACGTCTTTACATTTCTTGCTCCGTTTGAGTTTGTTTTGCATCGCAAAGAACTCCAAATTCAAAGACGTTTGGCTTCGGCGCTCGGCTGGCTGTCACGCATGACGCGCCGGTGACGTCAATTTGTGCGACGTTAACTAAAGGCGAAAGTGTCCCGTTTTCTTTTACACCGACCGAGCTAGCTGTTAGCTAATAAGGCTTTTAGCGAAGTTCATTAAAGCAACGAATAAAACAAACTTCTAAACACTTAAACAGCGGGTATTGAATCAAGAAACGTCCCCAATTGTTTTTTGGAATGACGTTTAAAACGTGCGCGGGAAGGTTGGGCGTGGCCAAATATCGTGTATATGATGACAAATCACGCGGAGGCGCCACACAAACCTACACGTTGTTATTTAAAGCAGAAGAAACATAACGTTAATGGTCACGGAGGACATATTTGATCTACAATCATGACTCATTCTGTGTGTGGAGTGGAAGCTCTGCTGTTGGTGCTTTTGTGTGATCGTATGTGTGTAAATGTCTTTTGCTGGTTTTCATAATCAGCCCCAGAATAAGGTTTATTGTCATTTTACCTACTAAAATGTACCTTGGTGTTTGGTGCTTACAATAAACATTAAGAGGAATGTTTATAAAATACAGGCAAGGTACTGCACAATACGAGAACATAAATGTAGACGAGAAAAAAATACAAAATAATACTATAAATTATTATATCAAATATGGACAGCATAAGAAGAAAACAGCTTGTCACAACGTCTAAAATGCTCTTTATTGAGACACATTGAGATCCAGCTAAAGCCAAGTTTACATGTTGTCTCACACTAAAGATGGAAGTAAGATCCGTCTTGAAAGAACAGTTTGAAGCACAGGGAATAGAAATGTATGGTCTAAAGCAGGGGTCACTAATTGGCGGACCGCTGTCCGGATCCGGACCCAGACGCCGTTGTATCCGGACCCAGGACCTAAAACCAATAGATAAAGAAGTATTACATTTTGACGGAGCACTTATATTTTAACCAGCGCAGTTTTTCCAGCATTTACGGCACTTGTTCAGCGATGCAGGAAACATGCCGACCAATGCGTACATCACATCACGTGATGCAGCGCAGCCAATCAAATATGGGTGTTCTGACAAGTTTCCTGACTCAAGTGAGAAGTTCACACACCGTGACACACGGGGCTGAGACGAGGAAACAGTAAGAAGAGCAGGAGAGAAGTTGCATGTGTACAATAAGTTAATTCACAAGACTACTCCAAAGAGAGAAAAGTGGTCATACCAGTCTTTAACCAAGAATGGTCAGACTCTTATAGGTGAATTCTTATGTATCCACTCACATCTGAAATGAAGACAAAGAAAATAAAGCTAAGAGCCCAATATGATCAGAATCTTAATACATTCATTCACTGTCCAATGATGTTAACAGAGAGGAATAGCGCTGAATCAAGTGGTTTAATAACCACAGATAAAGTCATTGCACACTAATTTCCCTTGTTAGAAGATGAGAAAAACATAATATCGTGGCTTTTTTTTTGATTGACATCACTTCACACCTGAATGAACTGAATTTAAAGCTGCAGAACAAATCAGTGAAATTGATTTTTCTAAAATGAAGTACTTTATTTTAAGATACACATTTTTCAAAAGCTTTCTGTCAGTTATTCTTTAATCCAGCTCTTATTTTACTTAAAATGAGATACATTTATTTATGTATTTCTATGTATAATTTATAATCCATCCAGCAAATTTGAAAACTGAGAATAATAATTGTTAAAATATAATTGATTCTTTATTTGATTTGACAGTTGTTGACTACACAGAGACATTGTTACTACTAGGCTTCTTGAAATATATATATATATGGCACTAAATAGTGCAAGTTAGATATTATTGTAATGTTGCGGACCTTTGCACAAGGAGATTTTCTCAATCTGGACCTTTTGGAAATTGAATTGAATACCCCTGGTCTAAAGCGTTCACTACCACCATGACCAGTATCGGCTTTTTACATTTGTGACCCACCTCAATGTGTTCGTCACAGGGTAACTGTGGAAGATGGAGCATCCCCTTCCATCCTCCCCATTAGTAACCACCAGGACTCTGTTTACTGGTCCCAGGCTTTAAATGATGGGGATAGTAGAGGTACTGTACCTTTGGCAGGACAACCCACATTTAATCATAGCACTATCTGTGTCTAGACGTCATCAGAGTCACCCGAAGAGAGAGATGCTGACTGACCAAATTAACACGAAAGACTCAGGAGTTTTGGCTGGAATTATATCAACTCTCTTATATCTACTCTCTTAGACAAACTGTGCAGTGGGAACTTCCTTGAGTCAGAAAGAGAAAAGCTTTCCTGACACTTTTGGGGAATGACAGACTCTCTGAAGCAGAAGAGCTTCGTTACTAACCATTTAAAAAAAAAAAGAAAGAAGTCAAACAAGAGACAACTAGGCAGAAGAGTATGGAGCATTTGTTCCCTTTATCTGGGAAATTGGCAAGGTCTGCACTCTGGTGAACCCTTTTGTTCTCTGTATCCATTAGAGCAGAGGTCTTAAACAGGGGGTCCGCGGAGGTACTGCAGGGGGTCCGCGAAATTTTTGGTTGATTAGACAATTCTTTTTTTTCCAAAGATGAATCTGTCCATTATTTTAATAGTTCAGTATTGTATGCAAGATAACAGCTATGTGTATGCATGGTAGTGGCACTAATAGGCCATCACTCATTTTCGTTTCCACATTTGTTTAAAATGAAAACATCAATTTGAATATTTTGTGTGCATGATTATCATGCAATTGACAGACAATGTTGATATTGGCATTGGTATCAGTTGACAAGGTGTGTTTATAAATGGCGGTGGCACGGCCACCCTACTCACTGTAGCTTGCACAAAATAAAAACATGGATATATGAACCTGTGTATTATTTGAATAGCTTAGTATTGAATGCACAATAAAGAGGTATGTTTATACATGGCACTAGGCCCAGTTTAATATAAAACACAATTTTATACAATATATATAGTCGGGGGTCCCTGCTCCATCTCTCTATCAGTTTGGGGGTCCTTGGCCTGAACAATGTTGAAGACCCCTGCATTAGAGACATTCAATGTTTCATTTAGCATGAAATATTCAGTGCTGCCTTGTGTGAACGTTCATTATAAAAACAGGTCTGATTTTGAATGCTCATAAGAGGACTTCAGCAAAATTAGTGAACTGATCTTTTTTTTTTTTTTTAATTTAATTTTAATTAAATTAGTTTTGTGTTGACTTGAGTTTGACCGTTCCTTCTTTACCTCAACAGTAGAAAACAAGTCTTAACTCAATCTGGTGATGACAGTGTGATGCGGTCAAAAGCCTGAAAAAAAAGTGAGTAAGTGACTTAAGTTATGCTAGTCTGGATTTTGTCAACCGAAAAGACCTATAATGTAAAAACCAAATATTTCATTCCACATGTGAAATAACTTTATTTTTTTTTTATTCGTGGGGCATGAATTGTTCATATAAAATGTATAAACAGAGGTTTTAGCCTGGAGGGAATGGTATTATTCAGACAAGTGGACCATGAAGGAGAGAGTGTAATGATGCAAGAGTCCAAAATGGCTACAACATTACAGCCGCGAATAAGGACAAATTCATTTTATTTCTTTAAATATAAAAGTCCCCCTAGCCAGAGTGTACAGTTAACAATTTTGAACAGGGTGTTTTTCATAATAATGGTGAATATGTCTCCCTTTCTCCAGATGAATACAGAAGCCTTCCATGAAAAGCGAAGGAGGGAAAAATATTGTTAATTTGGTTTTCCACAAAGGAAGTCAGATAAAACTACAAAACACAACTACTGTTGTTTTTCTTTAAAAAAAAACAACAAGTTATGGAATGAACAAAAGAACAGATGCTAAATAATATACAGAACTAAGAGACTGGTGAAAATATTCGCCTTTGGCATAAACTGCACCTAACAGGACAGACCATCGAATAAACAGCATATTGCTCCGAGAGAAGAACTGCAATCTTAATTATTGGATTCAGAACGGGGCACGGCTCAACATTTGATGCGATTACACGTAAACACAGTTCTGTCAATAGCTTCCCAAACTCAAAACACACGAGGAAGAAAAACAAACAAAAAAACAACAAAAACAAAACACACATTGCTATTGCAACATGGTGGAACCTGGAAAAGAAACGTACAGGTGATGTAAGACGCTGTGACGGGCTGATGTGCTGCTGGTTGTTTCGGTAAATAAAATAGTCTGAAAAGGTTGATTTCCCTGGCTTTCCTTGAGCTATTATCAATGCAGGCCAGAAGGCTTAGGGGTGATGATGTAGGTTTTTTTTTAGCACGGACCCGAATCAGAATTTATTCTCTTGTTTCGGGATCCGAGGCTTACAGTATATCACTATTGTCATGGCAACCTACCAGCAAAACCCACGATCCATGTCGGGGGTCCTAACACAAGCTTTATATACTCTAGACATTGATGCCAATAGTGTAGGTTTTAACTGCAAATGTATGCAATTCAAATCAAAAGTCAGTCACAACAGTGATGTCAAACGTTTCTCCACTGACAGCAGTGGAAACGCTGCACTGAACATTTGGCGCAGCATGTAAAAAAGAAAAAAAAAAGTAAGGTTTCTAAATACAAACACACCAAGTGCTAAAAATAATCAGCTAAAAGGATAAGATCTCAACAAGGTTATTGTGTATGTGTACAAATAATCAAGAGTGACGTTAAAAAGTACATTTTTAACTGTAGTCTGGATGCAGTGGTCTCTGACGTGGACACATCAGAGGACTCTTTGTTTGTTCACTCCCTCACCCAAAGACAGACACTTCAGTGGCTCCTACACAATGCATGTTAGGTAGGTTCGACTTACATCGGCCAGTCCTCAAATCCCTGGATTGTGTCGATGTTTCACTTTTTATATTCGTTCATATTTGGTTCAGTTCTCAAGTTCCGAAAACTTGTGTACTAGTCTGCTTCAGGTCAGATCCTCCTGCTCTTGCACCTATCTAAGCACCAAAGGGTTGGTAACGTTCAATGAAGAAGGAAAAAAGAAAAGAAAACAAGAACAGAAAAACAAAAAAAATGACAATCGTTGTTCCATCCGTCCTACATCAGTCTGTCAGTGCGTTTTTTGTCCTCTTGCCCTGTTTCCCCCCAGTGGAGGTGATGGCATTGCCGTTGCAGGCCCCCGCTGAAGCCAGAGTCTGGTCCTGCTCCTCCTCCTCGGCGTCCGGGAGCTCTTCCTGGATCTGTCGCAGGCGGGCCATGGCGCGGTCAATGGTGGCGGTGCTCACCAGGTTGAAGTCGTGCATGCTGACCAGATGCAGGAGGAAGTTGCGGCAGAGGTTGCGGCGGACGATGTGAGGGCCGGCGCTCTCCGCGAAGAGCATGATGGCCTGATTCATCTGGTTGTCAGCGATGAAGCTGGAAAGTGGAAGACGGAGAAACAGAAGAGCTTAGAGTTTCAAAAGTAGGATGGGGCGAGAGTAGCAGGGACTACAATGTAGTACAACGCCTGTATATGTGACTAAACTGAGCTCCATCAGACTGTACATACGAGAGATTACAAGTGCACTTCTAAGGGCTTTGGCTTTCTTTTCTAAAGTCAAACCCTCTAGGAAAGTTACCCCATCAAAATAAAAGCTTTGTAAATATCCACATTACACAACCACGCCACTGCTTTTAATCTCAGCATCAGGAATATTTAATGGAGGGAAGGAGGGGATGTTCACCACCTCCCACGTACTTCATGACATGTAGGTTCCACAGCTTCATCACTTCCTTCTCTCCCTCGTTGACGTCGGTGAAGTCATCCAGTTGCTGTATGTAAACAACAAAATATTTACAAATTAAGATACATTTATGGTGACGCAGTATACCACAACCCTGAAGAGGAGCCAACTAGCACGGCCCCGTGGCGCCTAGCGGTACAATGCATGCCATGTTTAAAACCTTGATGGAACTATTTGAATGACCACCGACTCCTTTTAGGCATTTCCTGTTGGCCCTGAGAGTGACTTTACTGTAATACTGACAGGTTGTGTTAGCAGGTGCAGGAAATCAACACTGAAGTGATAAAAGTGTTGTGAACGGGTGTAAGAAGCCGGACAAGAGCACCGTGTTGGCAGCAGTCTTTAGTAGCTTTAAGTTATTTATGGGGAGCAGGGCTGACCCAAATGCTTTTGACACTTTGGTAATCCGACACCAAAATCAGTACTCCAAAGCTTAAACCCCCCCCCCCCCCCTTCATTCTCTGGGCACTGCAGAAACACTCACACACAACCACTTATACTCCATTTCAAACACTGAGAGAGTCCGATAGCGGTAGTATCTGCTGTTGTATCGTTATAATACTTCTATTTCTAAAGGGAACTGATAATGAGCCTGTGGTACCTTTAGTGAAATTGAACTATTATAATGATACAACAGCACATAAAAGGCCATTTTTACTACCATGTGACCCTGGAGGGGCTCCTTAGAAATGCCATCGATTGAAAAGACGAACGCGTTGTCGTCGGTCTGAATCAATAGTAATAACTGATGAGATACAGCTGCCGTGCTCCCAGCCAATCTCGAGTATGCACAAAGCGTTATAATGGAAGCTGAATGAAAGACAGGATGTAAAGTAGACTCTTATCTTATCCTTAAAAATGTCACACAATGCTTCCTCATGTCAGTCTCAACTAATGTTGCACGGTGTATCGATACTAAAAAGGTACCGCGGTACCCGTACGTTGAAAACGATACGATTTTGCATATTTTTAGTATCGATACCTCATTAAAATAGCGCGCGATCAGAGCGCACTCTCTGTTCCGCTCCCTGTCATGCTGCCTGCACGCATTGACTACAAGGGGGCGGGGCTACCCAGCGCTCACACACGCAACAGGCAGCGCTCACTCACAGCGAGTGATCGCAGGGGAGACATGGCATCAAGTGCAGGAGCTTTTGCCGACCGTCCTCGGCTTGTTGGAAAAAAAGATGCCAGAAGTAAAATCTGGAAGTACTTTGGCTACATTGCAGACAGTGAAGGAAAGCCCACTGACATACAGAGACCCGTCTGCAAAACTTGTTTCAAAGCCACACAGACCAAGGGAGGCAACACGTCAAACATGGCAAAGCACCTTTCAGACAGACACCCCGAACTTTTCAAAGAGTTCAAAGAACGACAGTTAAGCAAATGTGATTATAAACATGAACCAAGCCCACCCATATACAGCCTAACATGAGTAGCCTTATCCTAGTTTGACGACAAGCCTATATGATCATGAGGTCACAATGCACACAAAAGTGTACTAAATGAAACACAATTGATGCAAAATTGCTACATGCTGGTGGAGCCTGAGGGTGGATCTTGAGCTAATTCTTTTTAATTTTAGTTAAGTGTTCAAAAAGCTGGGCAGGAACAAGCTGGTAAAAAAGGGAACCATACAGATGTTTTATTTATTACTATTATAGATAAATATACCAGTATCGTATCGTATTTGTGGTATCATATCGTATTTGTGGTATTGTATCGAATTCTGGTATCGTATCGTAAGTATCGGGTATCATGATATTATGGCAGGTATCGTATCGAAGTCATAATTTTGGTATCGTGACAACCCTAGTCTCAACTAAACTTTAACATCAAGTCCCAATAAAGGAGGGTGAGATTCTTTGTTTGCGTCACTAAGTGGAGACGAAACTTGAGGAATTGACCTTTAAGGGCGTCTCTGTGAGTGGTGGGACAACTTAACTCAACAGCGAAGACAGACACAGAGGACGACGCTACGAGCAAAGGGCCTCTCACCGTGCCGGTCTTCTCTCGGAGCCACTCCGGGTCCCTCTCGTCCTCGCTGTCCTCCTCCATCTCCTGGGGCCGCAGCGGCATGCAGCTGTCGCTGTGGAAGTAGAGGCGGTTGTGTCCACTGACGTACGTCCTCTGCTGCTCCAACTCTCCGTCCTCGGTCTCCAGGAACTCGGACAGACTCGGTTTAGTCCTCTTGGGCCTAGAGGAAGGGGGACAGACAACAGATCCTGCTTGTGCACTACGAACGCTGGCATTCTCAAATCTTTCTTGCTCTCATTTGTCAGAGATCACATGTAATGATGCGGCAATAACCTCAATACTGGTTAACAAGTTAATGACGTGAGTTCAGGCGTACCTGCAGACCAGTATGTGAGTTACAGCGGTCCTCTTAACTGGGCCGTTGCGGCTGAAAGCAAAGCCGGGTTGGCTGTGGATGTCCTGAGGGTTGCCAACGTACGAGCCGTCATAGCACTCATTGATGGACACGTCTATCCTGGCTCCTTTGGGATGAGGCTGCACATTTAAAAAGAAAACAAACAAAAACATCAGTGAAATTCTACTGGAAATTGCCCAGACACTTTAAGATTAAGGGGAACCCTGCACTAAGTGCCAAAGTTAGTCACAATGGGTACCAGGAAGGAAACAAATTGGTATTGGAACATCTCTATTATATATATATATACACACACACACACACACACACACACACACACACACACACACACACACACACACACACACACACACACACACACACACACACACACACACACACACACACACACACACACACACACACACACACACACACACACACACACACACACACACACACTGGAGACCAAAGCTCCTGCACTTTACGTTTGTAGACTTAAACATTGCTTGAAAGACACGCGACTCGCCCGACCCCCGTGCTCGGTTCCTTACCACATAGTTGAAGATGAAGCGGGAGTGGGAGAGTTTGAGGTGCTTGAGCAGGCTGTAGAGTTTGCTGCAATTCAGGGTACACCAGGGACAGTGAAGATCATCTCTTGCCTCTGTTTGCTGCCGCGTGTTATTGTTGTACAAGAACTGAACATGGACAGACGACGTTAGTTACAAAGCAGATGTAGTAAAAAAAAAAAAGAAATGTCTACGGCCTACAGATGTAATTCCAAAAATGTTTTAAAAAAATCTGACATTTTGCATTTCAGCCCCCTCACCAGAGGATTCATGTAAGTCAGTGTCCCAGGCCCAGTTGTGTTTCTAACTGTGGTGCGGTGTACCTGATAAAATATACGGAGCTTCTGCCGCGGCTCACACAGGACCTGCTCTTTCCTCGTCTGAACGTCCGTGCTCACCGACTCTTTCACTGCTGACGGGAACAGACGGAAAAAGATTTCTTGGAGAATCTCCAAAATCGATTTGATACATTCAACATGTATTTGGGAAAATGTAGAAATTGCACCGCTGCGCCCAGAACATCAACATTTGAACACACACACACACACACACACACACACACACACACACACACACACACACACACACACACACACCCTCCTACCACGGCAGTTGAAATGTAATAGGAGGGATTTGAGTGTTTACAGGTCTCTCATGGGCTGCATTAGTGATGGATTTAAAAAAACATATTTCAGTTGAATTGAATGTTTATCTGTTGCACAATTAATGACCACCAAAGCATGGTGAGAGCTGCGACATGACCCCGCTTCTCACTTACGCCTACAGTAAGCAACCCTGTCGGTTTGATTTCTTCATTAATTAGGTTTAAAGAATTCTGCCCAAACAGACTTTCAAATGACAGGACGTTAGGTAGCGACTCATGCTATTCCTATTTCCTCACACGCAGTGTGCAAACATTTTTGCTCGACACTCATACATACTTCATGACTTGCACAGAAACATGACTCGGGGCCTTGTTCCAAACAGTGGCCGCCATGTTGCCGGGAACATTCGTGGAGTCAAGTGCAACAGCTATGACTCACTGGATGACTTCTGACACATTCAGTTATGAAAATAGATCATCCCACACCAATATATGACCCATTGAGCTTCACTCGGAGAATCTGGCATGAAATAAATAAATGTTGAATGTTCCTGTTGTCATTTTTGAAGACTTGAACAGCACATTAAATAAAAGCAGAAACATTATAGAAGTGTATGTCCCCTCCCATCCTTCATCAACTATGGATATCTTCTGCCTCCTGCTCTTAAATGTAACACAGGACTAAATGTAATATAAGGATTTTAGCAAAAGATGATGTTTCCACACAAGAACATAGACAGAAATCACCCACATCGCAGCATATTTCTAATCCAGCCTGGTCTTTAAAAAAGGCAAAGCTACCCTGTGCTGTTTTCACACTCACTCATGAGGGCAGCTCGGTGGTTGCTGGTTCGGGTCTCCATGGGGCTGGAGCTGTCCGAGTTGCGCGTAGCAAGGGGTTTTGCCACGGGGGCAGTGGACTTTCCGCTGGCATCACCTGTCCAACGCAGCATGAACTGCAATGTGGGTCCCTGAGAAAATGTCTCAAATGGTGGCAGTCTCTGTGGGAGCGTCATACAGAGGAATGATCAGCGGTGAGGACAACGAATCCTGAAGATATGAAAGAGAGCCTAAAGCTGCGGCCGCATCAAATCAGGCGCCGGATTTGATGAGGATGCAGCTAAAAGAGGAAGAAAAGTCCCCCCCCCCCCCCTTACCTTTCCATCCAGAATGGTTTCCCACGTAGCTCGCTTCTTGCTGACGGGGCTGTCCTCCATCCCTTGCATCGACACCTCGTACTCCCCGTCCAGCAGCTGCAACCTCCTGCAGAGAGCAAATCAAGAGCACAGACTTTTACAGGTCGAGTCAAAGGAACGGCAAAGAAGTGATCCTAAAACCTGAATGGAAACCTTACCGGTTCTTATCAAAGACAGTCATCTGTGCAACAAAGGTCTCCGTGGTCTCTCCCGCATCTCTGTGGGATGAACTTCTCTTCTTTCTACTCGGAGTCTCTATTACATCTTTGCATAAAAAAACAGAATGAAAATACACAAAATAGAGTGAGAAATTTCGTTTTAGAACCAGCAACCGTTTCAGTTACATCTCACATTATTGATCAGGTGCTGTGCCCAGACGAAGACCGGCTCCTTGCAACCAGCAGCTTGCTCATAGTCTCCCTATTCTGATCTCATAACAAACTGTTCAATAATTCATCCCAAACTGTACTTGTGCTGCAAAAACGTAACAGAAAAGGCTTGGATGGGGCTTGTCCTACCAATGTTCTCGTTGGCCTCTCCGTTGACCAGAACATTCGCATTCCTCCGCCCCGTGCGCGACACCCTGAACAGGAGCGAGTAGGACTTGACCATGTGGCTGTTGCTGGGCTCAAACTCGTTGCTGGAGACCAGTAAGGAAGGGTAGGATCCATGCTTGGTTTGGTTACTGTCAGGATTCAAAGGCACCTGCTTTTTACCTGTAGGCACTTGCTTTATCGGGCAGCTGACATCCTGGAAAAAATATATATAACCAATCTTAAATTTGACAAAACACAATCACTAGTAAGTACGATTTAATTACTTGCTGCTGAAGCGACAGACTGTCTCCATAATGTTTGACTTTACCTTGCGTTTTTTATGGCAGACTTTGACAAGTAGCACCTCTAAGGACACAGAGTTTTGTTCATTTTCTGAATTCTGAGATGGCTTTTCTGTACGGCAAAAAACAAAAACAAACGGTGTCAATCCTTTTGTCGCACAACAAAATCCTAGATAACATCAAACTAAAGCATCACATGACTTTCGTAGTCATCTCTATGTAAGGCTGATGCTCTATTGGTACACAAAACATTGTCTGCGGCGCTCCACTCTCTCTGTCCAGGATCAGTGTCAATGTTCACATGTGTACTAATGTCCTGGTTTGGAGTTTTATTCTGGTTTTGATCTTGGATGGAGAATCCTGTACACATCACTTTAACAGTATCCAGGTTTCTGATCATCTGTGTGCAGTCGGGTCTTGACCTCTCACCATATCAGCCACTCAGGAACAGGATCAGGAACCTGAATAAGGGCCTTAATGTCCTGCCACAATAATCCAGGTTTCTATTAGAGTACTCCGGGTAGCATATCCAGGTTTCTCAACACTAGAATAAGGTCTTATCCAGGTAACAACAACAGTATGACTAGAAGTTAAAAAAACAAAAAAACACTAAACTCATTTACTCAGCCCTTTTTTGATGCATTTGTAAGTATTTCCCTTTGCACAGATATGCTACACACAAGCACTTGAGTAGAATCTGCTTACCATCCTTATGGAAGAACCCAGTGAAGGTTAACTGTAGATGTGATGACAAACTGAAGAACCAACAGAAAAATAAACAGGTGAAAGTCGGGTAATACCAAGTGCTCCAACTATTAATACGAATGGTCAGAAATGATGTCAATGCGGTTTCTCTGGTGTCTTAGTCCCTAAAAACTACCCAGCCAATAAGAAAGAGGTGGAGCCGTGTTACCTTAGAGAATCCTGCTCTCCTTTCATCCTCTCGACTGTCTGCAACATATCATCCACTTTGAATGTTTTCCTGGGAGGAAGGATTACAAGTTCAGAATGAATTCATTAATACTGTGGCGAAAAAACAAATAGTTGATTCAGAACATCATCGTCGTCTGAATACCTTCTGGCATTTGATCGGCCGTTTCTGTGAGACATGAAGGTGAGCGTCCTGTGCAAAAATATGGGCTGGAAAGGGGAAAAAAAAGGAATTCATTAAAATCACAAATTTTCAGTGGGCTAGCTAATCAATATATTGACTGAAAAGAAAATATAGTACAGTAGTTCACTTACTGCAATCAAATTCCTTGTGCGGAGGAATCTGTATATCTGAGTTGGTTCTGGAAATAGATAAAAAGAAAAAAGTGTAATTGTGATATTTACATCACATCACTATGTTTTCAGGATAACTATACAATGAACCCACTAAAATCTGACACATGAGCGCAAGTACAAAGAAGAAACAGCCTGATCTCCCCTCCACCCGTCTGCTGTCAGTCGATTGTTGTGTGTCACAAATAAATCCAGATCATCGCATTATACATCCCGAATAAAAAGGGGTGTTAACAGGTGGTGGCTGATTTGGCAAAACACCCACCAACTTAAAAAGATTTGAAAATATAAGAAACAATTTACGTGTTTTGTAGTCTGATAACGGCTACTTAGATACAGTTAGCATGAGATCCGTTTCGTTAAAGACAAACAACATGAGGAGCTCCCTTCAGAGTGCCAGATAAACTAGGGAGGCCTGTCAGCCATTAGCAATCATTGAAAACAAAATAAGTCACCATAAAGTTAAGCGGGTCACCTGTTGCCTGCAGGGGAAAGTTATTCTGGTGTTATAAAAACGGGGGAGGGGGGAGAAGTAGCATAACAAAGTAAAGAGTGTTAAAATCTCACTTTCAAAGGCCTGCAGGAAGAGCTCATGGTCGGCCTGAATCTGCTCCATCTTCGGCTTCTTCACAGAGTTCATCATCGCTGATGAGGCGGGGTACACGGCGCCGTTAGCTTTGCAACTCGCCCCACTCATAATATGACCTGAGTTCTGCGCGTGAAACAACGGCACATATTAACACACACACATACACATTATCACAGGACAAATGGTGGCAATACATGTTAGCCAGTTGGCAAACACTCGCGTTAGCAGTCGCGCTAGCTAGCTCTGCTAAAAGCACAATGCTAACATGTTTAGTTCGCTTGGTATTTCAGCGTAGTAGCCATTCGTTTATTCAGACCACGAACTAACACAAATCCGAAAATCGACACGTCGTAAACATTGGGCGTAAATAAAGACAACCCACCCTGGCCGATGGCATTAATTAGTTAGCCTCGCTGCCTCCAGCTCAAGCCTGGCAGACTCAACAGCAGAGACCCATGAAGATGAGGAGGAGGCGACGAGACGCTTGCTAGTTAGCTAGCAATGCTAGCATTGTTTACTAGAAAACAAACCTCCGTCTGCCTGAGGCTCACAAATCACAGTCACAAATATCGTTTGATATCGGAGCTGCTTGGAGTATTTTGGATGTAATTATTGATTATCTATCTGTAATTTATTGTCGGTGTGGACTCCTTCAATTTGTACTGAACAACAGAGCAGTAGTCAGTTGTGAGCCAATAGGAGACGGACTCAGAGAATCCAGCGCTGTGATTGGCTGCTGACCTCCGGAGATGACACATAACCCGCTCTCGCTATCTGCGATTTTGCGGGAAATCGAGTTGATCAGACTTCTCATGAAGACGACCGTGCAGCTAAAACGCTCCTTTTCACAGAGAGACAAATGGATTACCATATTATATTGTAGACTATAGTTATTCCAGATCTACAATGCATAGTCAAGAGCTTGACACAGACAGTAATATTTAGTAGTGATATTGTATTTGTTTTATCTGTATAATACATTCATGCTCTTAAAGAGAGTTCTGAAGAGTTTTATTTTGAAAGTACTGAGATTAAGCTATTTTGTGCTCAAGAAATATCTCCAGTAATACTTTGGATAGCGTTTAACGTAAATAGGGTATGCACTCTCTACTCTCCTGTGAATATCTTCCTGTGTCAGTGATTGTATTTTTGTACAAACATTTGCAGTAAAGTTCTTGCTGAGGAAAAACCATCAGAACTCTCTCGTGATGTGATCACAACCTACACTCGTGGTCAGCTGATACAATTATCATCAGCTATAACGTCAAATAATCTTCTAATAGTGTGCAGATAGTTCACTAAGTATGATTTTAGTTTTCATTAAGTGTTTGTGAGTAAAACCGCTGCAGTGAACACCATTGTATTGATTCATTTATGGTTTATATTCCATAGTGACAGATACAGCATTCTGTACACAGACAAACTGTAAACAGCTGTCTGATGAGAGCATCAGAGATCAGAGGAGTCACCACGGTGACGTCACACACCTGCTCCAGTCACCTCACCTGGTAAACCGTCATCACCTGCAAATAACGATTGTTTAAATTAGCAAAGAGTGGAAATAAAGCCAGCGACAGCTCTCGTACGATAACACCATATCCTCATTATCAGTCCTGATCATAATGCCAGAAAAAAACATGAGTAAATAAATAAATTGTGTTCACCTATCAAACTTCCTTTTTTTAAATGAGTGGTGGATACCACCAATTGTCGCGATCATTTTGGAAGCAATCAGTCTGACTGCTGTAAACATAAATACATGGTGACACTCGTGTGTTATGTTGCACGATAGATACTCTGGCACTGTTCAGACGTAAATGAAAGAATTGGACGTTCTTCCTCTCGGCAGTCTCCGTGATTCTCCGTAAGGACCCACTGACCAGCAGGCTCATGTTTATGCATCAACATTCATGAGGTGCTTTGCAATGACCATTGATGGTTGAATGTGGCCGTATAGAGGGCGGGATGTGAGGCTGCAGCTGTGCACATTTATAGGTTGATTTGGGATTTATAAAAGGAAATTGCGCAGAGGCAGGCATACGCAAGGTTTTATAAGTCCGATTTCTTTGTTGGCGTATGCCATTTTCGGCACATACACTTTTATGAATCCTATACACACTGTTTTATAAATGAGACCCATACTGTGTGTGGAGCGGACCAACTCGGACTCCTTAGTTATTGACTTTAACAAAGGAAACCTCAGCCATGAACTCCCCAAATACAGTTTATTAAATGCTCTAGTCTAGATGTCTCCCTTCTCTCCAATATGATGACATTATATGGCACTCGGCTCGACTTAACAGCCATGTCTCTTTTCAGAAATCATGACCCGGTTAATCAAGATAATCCACAGAACTTGTTGTGAGCAGTTTCATGTAGGAACTAACGGAAATATGGCCAATTTCAATTTACATGAAAACAATCTAGATTGATAAATAGCATGATAAATATGTATTGTTGATTTTGGGATGAACTGTCCCTTTAACAGTGAAACGTATATGGCAACAAGTAACACATTATAATAAGTAAACAGGAAAGTGTTCAAAAATCTAAGAATACACAAAAACTTCAGTTATTACATCAGTTAAATACATTTCATAAGGTCCAGTATACTTCACCATTACCCCAACGTGTTTTAGTCTACTTCAGTTATTAGAATATTTTTGTCACAATCAAGAAGACACTTCTACAGTTGGCTATATCATCTATATAGTATACATGTAAATAGATATTTATCATTTCATAGTGTTTCTACCGTCAGTAACATAGGCAAGCGATCAATCACTACTTAAAAATGTACATCTCGTGAATGAAACTTTGACATTTCATGTATAAACACAAAGATCATTGTTTGTTTAAACCTTGGAAAAACTGTAACTTCATGTAGTTTTACTTCTAAGAACCTTCCAAATACCATTTTTCGTAAAGACATTATAACATAGTGAAAAGATGTAAACTTTTCCAGTGACAATCAGTGCTCTGTGCATTGTAAAATGCTCTTGTGTTCAAATTGACATTTTTTTCCCCTGAAATCACTACTTCGTTTATGTTCACAGAGAAAAACACACACACAGCAGCATAGAACAGTTGTGATGTAACGTATAATTCGAAGGCATTTGTGGTTAATGTCACTGAACCAGTTTGGGTAGTTTAAACCCCAACATCAACAGGATCAGTAACTATACATGTAGTGTTAGTTCCCTCTCCATTAGATTATGGATGATTTATCACTCACATTTTTAATCTTGGAAAGTGTTAACGTGTGCAGCAGGGGAGTTAGTCTGAGAAGAGATGTCTCTTGAAGGCTTCTTAGTCTTGTTTTTCTTTGTAAGTGATTCACTATCAAAGCTTGAATACGTTAAATGCTGAGAGAAAGATCAGCACCCCTTGTAAAACTTGAGTATTTGATGCTTAGCTAGCTCCAGGATCATTTTATACTCTTCATCTCCAGGATGTGATCCCGTTTTTAAGTTTTTGTTCATGAGTTTTTCCCAGTAATGACTCCAGTTTCCATCACTGTCTGCTCCAAAACCGAACACATGGATCTGGGAAAACAGAGGTAAACAATTTTAGAAACAGATAATGTGGTAAAATCGTTAATAAATCTCGCTAAATGACATAGGATTACATGTTTTTTCCTTCATCGTCATTAGCATCCTCTTGTCAATCATCAGTGTGTAACGACATTCACTAAGTTTAAAAATAAACCTACCTCGTCACAAATATGCAGGGCAAGAACCAAAGTCATGAAGCCAGTGGATGGATAGCTGCCCTTCTTTTGCAGCCACGCGTCATGAACGTACCTCATGAAAGCTGGGTTAAGGACCATCACCTGTTATGAAATCAGAATTAGACTTTAAACATATTTTATGAACCTTTGGAGCCAATAAAGTTTATCGATGAATGCATTAAAAAGAACACAAACCAAATCCTTGTTGGCCTTGATGGTTGATTTTATTGGCACATATGAGCTGTTGAAAAAAGCATGAAATGTTAAAGTCAACATCAAATGATGTCAAATGTATGTTTTTTGTCAGTAAAATTATATACCAGGAATTTACACAATGAAATAGCTTGTTTGCCTTGCCTACAGGAAGGAAACACCACCACTGCCAGTCAGTGTTTGCATTTTATGTAAATTATGCTGCAAGAATTTTCATGGATTAACATTTAATAGGGAAGCTCTGCTTCGTGACAGGTGCCAATTGTTTTAGCAACTGAACTTTCGGTGCCTTTGCTACTGTAAGTATACAGAGCCCTTCAGTGAGAATACTCTGCTGAAGTAGAATTTAACGCGTTTTACCACAAAAGTGGTGGTGGGAATGCAGAGGAATATGCTAGGTTAGTAGCGTTCATTGAAATGATTCTGCTGCCATATTTGTAGTTGGTGTCCTCGTTTAGAGATGTAGTCCAAACCCTCTGCAAAGCCTCCACAGCAGCTCCAGACTGATATTACTCAATTGACCTTGGATCAGAATAGGGGTGATCAAACTTGATTGACAAGTACTGCCGTTGCTAGCACAGTCCTGCTCTGCAACCTAACAACTTAATAGAATACAGCCCAACGAGAGGGTTAACTGTAAGAACAGTATAGTTGTAGTAGTGCTATGTTTAAATTTCACCCTGCGGTCCGTCCGCCTCCCTACTGCTGGGTGACTTCACGAGGATTGAACGCCAGCTTCAGAGGACGGACCGCAGCAACTTGACTTGAACTGAAATAAAAAACATGACTCACCTTCCGGAAAATCCTGTGCTGAGGGCCTTCGTAACCCATTCAAGATCCAGTATCTTAAATGGAAACAGCACAAGACGAGTGGTGTTATCTAAATCCACAGCACTCTCTGGATACATGACATGATGAGTTGTTTTGGTCCCAACATCTGCTTCATAGCCTTTCGTGTGACCTCTGTTAATTCTAAAAAGTAGAAAGGGATATATTTCATATGTCACTGTAGTTGTCAGGAAAAACAAGGTGTGATTTTGACTTTTAGTTTGTGACATTGAGGGAAAAAAACGTTCAAGTTTGTCTAGACTCTTTTACCTGATGACAACGTCCTGGAAATCTATTAGAGGTCCGTAATGTGATTTCTTCAAATTACCAGAATTCCCCACCACAGCACAAGTCCTGCAGCGCTGAGGGCTGGATGCTTCAACATAAGCACTGGCTGGGAGCATCTGAAACATCCTGTCCACTTTATCTCTGTAGGTACTGAAATAACGCTTTTCAGCCTGTAGACGCTGTCAGAAACACCAAACATTGCATACCGTTAGACCACATGAATTGTACCAATTAAACAAATTGTCAGTCGCTGTCACCACAGTGATTGTCAAGTCAAACAGGGTTTTCTTTTATGTAAATATAAGCAATATAAAGGATTGAAAAAGACTTTAAGATAATTGTAAATAAAATCATAAGTAAAGCAATTAGTAAAGTCATCAATATACACAATCTGAGTGTTCTGAAAAGAAACAGGGCGGAACCACTCTGCCTGGAACACTAGATAAGCAGACATGCAGTGACACAGTGTCGCAGTAAATAAGGTCCGTAATCGGACAAACACCGCACTGACAGAGATCGCATGGCATCGAGATCCTCTGACTCTGAAGACTCTGCAGGACTGACGAGTCTACAAGTCCTGAGAGGCAGCCGGTTTTTCACCTAAAAATATTGAAATGGCTAAAATGGCTTAATGGCTTAGTGACTGAACGAACTAATATGCAGAACCTACCAAAATAAAAGGAAAAGTTCTTTACTCATTGAGTAAAATCCAGTTAAAATGACAGTGATTGTAAGCCAAAATATGTTTTTTACATTGTAAAATTCATGAATGTTGTATTTTCTAACTAATTATTTTTTTGTCTAACGAATAAAGAATCAAGGTTAATTTAATTAATTATTTCTTAGTATAAATCATCCCCCCTCTGGTGAGCTGCATGGACACAGAGCCCTAAACATCAATGGGCTCTTCCACCACTGATGCCATGACCACCTCTCTGTCAGACACACCTTTCTACTGCCCACATTGAGATAGAGTGGTCTAACTAAGACCAGACAATCCTGATCCTGATTTGAACTGCAGGTTGAGAGACTGTTATCTTGCAAGGTCACAACTTACCTTCCACCAGTTGAAATTATCCTCTGAGAGATTGTAGTTTACTGACAAAAATGGTTCAGCAAATTTGCTGAAACGCTGCATAATCAACGTATTATTTTCAAATAAACATCGGTCACAAGCACAGGGTCTTTCATTCCAAGGCGGGAAGTATGGTGAAGGCGGGTAGTATGGTGAGATGTCTCCTCTCCAAAACAGTCCGATGCCCATCACAACCAGCAGGAAAATGAGAATGCTCACTTTTGACTTCATCTTGGATATGTGATGCTTGTGAAAGGAAGGCAACCTGTAGACAAAGCATGTGGTGAAATTCACAAGAGTAAAAGATACAAAGATACAAATACAAGAGAGTGTAGTCAGTGGTTGAATGTAACTAAGTAGGTTTAATCAATTTGTGATACTTGGTATTTCCATTTCATGCTACTTTATACTTCTAGTATCTGGGGTCTCATTTATAAAACAGTGCGTATCGGATTCATACTAAAAGTCTATGTGCCGAAAATGGCGTACGCCAACAAAAAATCTGACTTATAAAACCTTGCGTATGCCTGCCCCTGTGCAATTTCCTTTTCATTAATGAATCCCAAATCAACCTATGAATGTGCACAGCTGGTTCAGCCTCACATCCCGCCCTCTACACGGCCACATTCAACCATAAATGGTCAATGCAAAGCACCTCATGAATGTTGATGTAAACATGAGCCTGCTGGTCAGTGGGTCCTACGGAGAATCACGAAGACTACCGAGAGGAAAAACACTGGTTCACTCACAATTCTTCCATTTACGTATGAACAGTGCCAAAGGTGCCAAATGTCTTGCCTCTTTCATAAAGTGCACAATGCCTTCCACATATGAGCTCAATTGCTATACTAGAATACTAACTTATATTATCAATGCAGGAGATTTACTCGTAGTGGAGTATTTTCAGTTTCTGGTGTTGATACTTTTAGTTAAATAAATGATATGAATGTATCTTTCACCACTTTGTAAATTAGGGAAATTCTCATTAACTGTCCTATTGGTTGTTTAAAACATATAATCATCAAAAGCAAATAAGGAAGTTTTGGCAGTGGAGAGCTCAATTTATATAAACTCCCCAGGTAGCCAGCGGACTCGGCCGTATTGCGGCTGTGTTCTGGCTCGATGCCGCCAAATGTGAGCCAGCTTTGGCCCATTTCATTTTTGCTATATCTGGCCCAGATTTAGCTGTTACAGACACGGGCCTATTCTGGCTGAGACATGGCAGCCAGGTTTATCGGCAACCAGCACTGAAGCAGGTTCTGGCCCGTTGATGGCTGCCAAATCTGGGCCCAATCTGGCATTATAAACGCGGGCCTATTCTGGCTGAGACATGGCAGCCGGCTTTATCGGCAGCCAGCACTGAAACAGGCTCCTGCCCGTTGATGGATGCCGAATCTGGGCCGAATCTGGCATTATAGAAATGGGCCTTAACTAGCTGAGACATGGCAGCCGGGATTATCGGCAGCCAGCACTGAAACAGATTCGGTCCCGTTGATGGCTGCCAAATCTGAGCCCAATCTGGCATTATAGACGAAGGCCTATTCTGGCTGAGACATGGCAGCCGGGTTAATCGACAGCCAGCACTGAAACAGGTTCTGGCCCGTTGATGGCTGCCAAATCTGGGCCCAATCTGGCATTATAGACGCTGGCCGTGGCTGACCTGTGGAGATGTCGCACAGGAGCGTGGTGCCTGTTTCGCCTAAAGAAACCTCCTCCAACCGCAGTCCCATTGTTGCCGTCCTCAATGCCTAAACGTCTGGGTCTGAAACTTGATCCTCAGCAATCCTTGCATAGTCCAGCCCCAAGTGAACAGGCCCAATGATGGCCCTGGACAAACAGTCTGCGACCAGGTTTTGCTCGCCCGCCACGTCTGATGTAAACTCCGAGATAAAGGAGAGCTGGCGCTGCTGGCGTGCGGACCATGGTTCGGCCCTCTTACTCATAGCGAATGTCAATGGCTTGTGATCCACAAAAGCTGTGAATTTCCGAGCCTCTAGCAGGAACCGGAAATGACGAATGGCAAGAAAGAGGCCAAGGAGTTCTTGATCAATGGTGCTGTACTTCCTCTCGTTAGGACGCAACTGTTGACTGAAAAAAGCGAGTGGCTGCCATGCCCCTTTCACCCACTCTTCGTACACTGCGGCAACCGCGTAGTCTGAAGCGTCCGTGGTGATGGTGATCGGAGCCTTGGGTGATGGATGTGCCAGCATTGTTGCATTTGCCAGAGCTGTCTTGGCATCCACAAACGCCTGGTTCCTCTCCTCGGTCCAGTCAACACCCTGTTTAACAGCCTTGCCTTTCAGGGCTTCGAAAAGGGGCCGCATCAACCGTGCCGCCCGGGGGATAAAGCGATGGTAAAAGTTCACCATGCCTAAAAACTCCTGCAGGACCCTCACCGTGAGCGGGTGTTGAAAGTTGGTCACCGCGTCCACCTTCGACGGAAGGGGGACCGCCCTGTCCTTATGATGGTGTGTCCAAGAAAGTCGATGGTGGTCAACCCAAACTGGCACTTAGCCGGGTTGACGATCAACCCGTGCTGGTTGAGTCCATCAAACAGAGTCCGGAGGTGAGACATAAGCTCTGCACTTGATGAACTGGCAACCAGGATGTCGTCCAGGTTGACAAACAAGAAAGGCAGGTCCCTAAGCACAGTGTCCATAAGGTGCTGGAAAGTCTGCGCTGCATTTTGAGGCCAAACGGTATCCTCAAAAGCTCAAACAGGCCGAAAGGAGTGATCAGCGCTGTCTTGGGAATGTCCAGAGGGTGAACGGGCACTTGATGGTAACCCCAGACAAGGTCCACCTTAGAAAACACCACGCTACCTGACAAGAGGGCAGAAAAGTCCTGAATGTGCGAAACTGGATAGCGGTCCGGGATCGTTGCCTCGTTGAACCGACGATATCACCGCACGGGCGCCACCCGCCACTAGGCTTTGGTGCAATGTGCAGGGGTGAAGCCCACGGGCTGTTGGAGCGGTGAATGATGCCCAGGCGCTCCATTGTCAAACTTCTATTTGAGTACCGTTTAAAGCACTATACAAATAAAAAGTATTATTATTATTGAAATTAGTAATAGTAACATGGGGGACTAAATTTAATGAATTTACTGTTAATCAGACCACAAAATTAGCTAGCTAGCACATTCTTTTGTCCCTCAGCCTCACTCCCAACTGCTAGATGAAACTACAGTATATCTGCTCTACAGGACTGTTTGGAATACAGACTGGAACATGTTCAGGGATGGTGCCATCCAGCAGAACAACATTAATCTGAATTAATATACATCATACATCTGCTGTGTCAAGGGCACTTTTGTGTCATTTCTGTATCCTTTTAACACACACGTGTAGTATGACAATGGATCAGCCCACACATGAGTGTGTTGTTGAGCATGGCAAAATATGTTTTTTGAGAATTCAGTTTCTACAATTTTAAATATTTAATGTATGAATAAGTCATCTGAAAATGGACTTGAAATCAAATTATTGCTTTCCAAATAAACGCAAATATAAAACGTGTATCCTCCTGAGACTCGGTAAAGTACAGTGGACTGCCTTGACCAATCACGGTTGAGCTATTTCAAATGTTTCAAGTTGCAACCGTCAAACCGCCCTTATCGCTGCTGGCTGCCAAAGAAGATGGATGTCTCAGAGGAGGACATTCCAACACTAGCGGTGAGTTGTTGGCGTTGGTTATATTACAAAAACAGTGGCTCAATATTCTAATGGGAGTGTGTGTAACGTAGTGTGTGTAACGTAGTGTGTGCAGTCCAGCGGTGCTTGGGCAAACTATTCGCCCCGTGCTGCAGCGCTCCCCGCCTGCTTGCCGTTCTGATGGGTGGGGAGCTACGGGCGCTGCTGTACGGAGCGAACGTCTGCACACACTGTGATGACACAGAGTATGGAGCCAAATCCAGGTCAATAGTTTTGATCATTTGAAAAAAAAATTTGAACCTGAAAGTTCAAGTTGTGGTCTTGAACATTGAAAAATACAGCAATGTATTCAAAATAAAAATAAGTGAATGAAAAGTTTTTTTGGGTTGAATATAATTGATTCAGTTCTGGAATTTTTTTTGTTCATTTTTCAAAAATAAGATTTGAATCTGAAAATATAAAATCTGAAACTGAAAAATATAAGACCTCAAATATCAAAATATATATGAAAGTGAAAAATGAAAAAAATGTCAGAACTGAATCAAAATCATATTCAACCCCAAAAAAAATTGTATTCGCTTATTTTTATGTTGAATACATTGCTGTATTTTTCAATGTTCAAGACCACAACTTGAACTGTCAGGTTAACATTTTTTTTTCAAATGATCAAAACGACCTGGATTTGGCTCCATAACAGAGCTGGTTGGATATCGGCAAAGATTAATTTAAGTGAGTAACTTGAACATTAGTTCTCTTGAAATAGTTTGCCAACAAACAGTATCTAGCCATCTGGCTAACATTAGCTATCAGCTCATATTAAGCTAGTTAGCTGAAGAACTGAGTTAGTGGTTAACGTTAAATGAATGAGTCTGCTAGCTGATGTTGGATAGCTAGCTAGCTTCTTTGTTTAACTGCCTGGGTTCTTAAATTATGTTCTGGCCATCATGTGATGTAAAGTTAGCATTTGTGAGCTAGCAAACACTCGGTTGGTCAAGTCTCGCTAGCTATCATTGTTATATTGAATTCAGTGTTCCGTCAGAAGTGGCGCGAAAGTGCGTAAAGTTAACGTCAGTGTGTACGTGTTGAGGTGTATGATAGTGAGAGAGAGACTTAGATGCGCTTAGAGCAGACAGGTGTTAGCAGAGGAAAAGTAAGTATCGTTAAGTGGTTAAGCAGTAACGTTATTAAATATGAAGTTTGGGTTAACTGTGTTTGATTTGTTAAAGAACCTAAGTGTGCCATTAACCTACATGGAACTAATATTAGCTAGCTGTTTATAATTGGCTTGAACAGGGACTAGAACAGGTTCTTTAATCACAGTTGACTTTGATAGCAGGGCTTTCCCTGCCGTTATATGGCTATAGGGCGAAGGACCTTTCTGCACATGAACATAAAATCAATATGGAGAGCTTCAGGGCCCGTGTGTCGGGCGTTGTCTCTCCCTCTCCTCTTGCATGTGCCGGCAGGCAGGAGTAGATGCTACCTGCATGAGTGGTAGTTCAGCTGTCGTGAGTTTCTATAATTAATTTGACACTTACTCTAAAACTTTATTGCGTTGAAATGGTGCACTGTAGTACAAGCGCAATAGCTCTCATGCCTTTGAATTTTCTTTGAATTTTTCTATTTAATATAATTCAGCAAAGTCTCCTTCCCTTTGTAGATGTTTTTTTCAAATAAACAATATCCCTGTAGTGAGTTGTGATTATTTGCCTAAAGATTACTTTAAGTGTCTTTAGGTGACCTCTCACTTTCTGGGAATGCGTGATGCAGCACCCTTACACGGGATAAATTAATACATTTAGTCAATATCACAATAAATTAGATTGGTACTAAGCGTGTCTTTGTTTGTTGTTTACAGGAAGGGAGACATGAGCAGCAAGAATCTGTGAAAGTCCTCGCAACCACATTTAAGGATGGTAAAGAATTGAAAAGAAAAATGTACAGTGTCCAAAGCATAAACCAACTTCTGGAAAAGACGAGCGAATTGGGATTTGTCCTTGAAAGGATTTTAAAATTTAACACAGATTTCCAAGAGTTTACTGATGTTGATAGTAGTGTACAGATAAGGAACCATGACAGATTCCAAGTGCCCATTTTCAACCTGTTGCAAGAGAAGTCTGTCTAACTCAGGTCCATTTTCATATATATTTTTTGGGGTTATGTGTACATCTTGTCAAATTTTGTTCCAAAGAATCTCATGGAAATTAGTCTAAATTTCTGCTTTGTTGGGCTTTGCTCTTAGTTCTCTTTTCAGCCTACAAAGGAGCCGGAAGTACAGGATGGATTGAGGCCTCTCCTCGAAAAGAAAGTTCCTGAAATATTTGACGAACTCCAAACTCCATTGTTACAGAAAAAAACAGGCTGAAACTCGTCAAAGTTTGCATCTGACTTGGTGGAGAGGCACGGATTGTAAGTTTTGCAGTTTATAATAACAGTGATTAAACAAATATGCTCACTTGCCACGATTGGACTTTTTAAATCATGTACAGCATACGTTTATTGTATGTATGTATATCTGCGAACAGGTGGATGCTGTCCATAGAAGGCCATGGTAATCACATATTTACCTCCCATGCCAGATTTCACAACTGCCCTGTCCCTTGAGTATCAGGTGGAAGCAAATGCAGTGCCATGGTCAAGAAAAGAATGGAAAGTGGAAGACCAGTAAAGCGCAAGACATCAGATATGAACCAACGCGTCAAATCCTTCATGAGGGACTTCACTGCATTTGACTGGCAGAATAACCAGATGGAGGTGAGGCTCTTATAGTAACGTGGCCTTTAAAGAGTTCCCTCTTGTGGTATTTATCCATGAAGGTTTGGATTTTATTTGTCAAAGTTTTGAAATATTATTCTCTTAGATAATGTTAATGTTAAATCTGCTTTCAATGTGTCCTTGATACTTTAAATAAAATATCCAGAACACACATTAGACAGTTTTCAATGGAACTAATTTCCACTGAAGAAATAGTCAATGTCATGTAATGGCAATTTCAAACTTCATAGCAGTAGGACTTGGGGATATTTTTGAACTGTGTGCAGGCATAGTAGATGTCGCTGTTTTCTACCCTTATAGTCACAAAAAATGACCATTATGTGGCTAATAATGGTATGAACGCAATCTGGCATTCAACAAAAATAATATAAAATGGACGTAAAACTTTTAGTGCTAATATATCACTTCAGATAAAAAAGGAGACAACAGGAATTTCCATCAACTCTCGTGGCACTGATCTACAGAAACTAAACGGACATAACATTCCACGGGATGGGGCTATTGCTTCCACAATAAATCCCTCTTGTTTTTCACATGCATATCCCTGCAAGTCCCTGCGCATGCATGTTCCAGCAGTAAGCACAGACTCGTATTTTATATAAACATACAGACAGAATGTGCTCTGCTCTCATTACGATGTCCTGGGAGCTTCTTGTTGACAGCACACAGTCTATAATTCCATATTCACGACGTTTTATATGAAACATTAAATGCGTTGAAATCACGTCTTCATGTAAACTACATATCACCGGCCAGCGTAATATGACTTTGGAGAAATACGTTCAAAGTAACCACTATCGTGTCTCTTTCAACCTACAACTGAACAAACCATCAATATTTTAAAAGAAATTGGTGTTTTGTGACACGTTGATATTGTAACCGTAATATAAAATAAAAACTTGTATTATGTTTTAGTTTTGTCCTACCTCACAGAATAAATCCGCTTCTACAGTTATACTGAGAATAAAGTCAGACCATAACCCCAAGAAAAAGTTATCCAATAGAAGGATTGGCGTCTCTACCAGTATTTGAGGGAACTCTGTCGCACGATCTTCACCGTGAACAAACACACAGAGAGGAGCAGAGCAGCAGAATAGCTTGTTGACTATCAGTTGTCATTATATGACATATTTGCTCTTTCAAAAATAAACTAAAACGTTAACAAAAAGACTTAAAGCCTATTAAAAGTTTTGAATTCAGAAAGTTATATAGTATATAATATATATATATATATATATAGTAAAATATAAATGAGTATGAAAGGGAAGTAGCTTTTTACCAATAATCTGAGTGAGAAGATTCAAAGTTCATATACCAGTTACTCCAGGTCCTCCTCATCGTCCCTCCGCTCTGGACCGTGACAATTTGGCAAAGACAACAAAAAAAAACGGGAAAAGAAAAGAACTCCACCGTGTAGGTTACTATACAAGTTAAATCATTATCCAGTTATATGTGGGCTATAAAAGTAAACAGGAACAACAGCTGCGCTTCAACCGTCTCTTTCCCACAGCGCTGACCCGAACTTCACTTTCAACATATTGGTTTGAGGCTTCAAGCAACGTATGTAAATCTGATACCCACAGCTCATTGATATCCCCGAATTATAGAATATGACGTAGGAAAGAGACAGTGTGGCTTATGTGACTCGCTGCACCCCAACTCGTTTGAAAAAAAAGTGTTGGATTTACGTAATTTTTTTCATGTAAGTGGTTACACGAAATAAATGTATCTAAATCCAGATATATATTTTATGTTGACTTTACTTAATTTATATTCATAATTTTACCTCAACTAATTTGAGTAAAGTTTACCCACTATGTTCATGTTCAGTATACTAAAATGTATTATGTAACCTCAATTACTATTTAACTTTTTTGTTTTTGTAGATTCAGATCAATTTAATGGTTTAATATCTACAAACTCAAATTAAGTTTGATCTAGTTAAACATTTATAGCTATTACTAGTATCTTAACTTTCAACAAATTCCATGCTTACACATATGAAGCAAACTAAATATTTTAATACTCACTTTTTACAACTTTATTATCTTCATTACCAGCAATGTAAATAAGTACATTTACTCAAGTATTGTACTTCTGTAAAAATATAAGGTACTTGTACTTAGAGGTATCTCAGAGGTAAATATTGTATTTTTAACTACATTTGTCTGAAAGCTTTAGTTTCTTTTCAGATGAAAATAAACTAAAGCTCTATTGTGCATTTACTGCACAATACTTTTGATTGTGCAGTAAATGTAAATTTTGATGAGAATACTTGCTGACACTTTTACTTACAGTAAGTAAGACTTACAGGACATTTACTTAACAATGCCATTGCTAACAAAAAAAGCAATGCACCAGTACCATAGCTGCAAGACAGCGAACACGTACATCCAAAGGAAGCATTGAGTGAATATAATACCCAATGTCTCACAAAAACAAGCCCCTATGTCCAGGGTTCACACTTGTGTTAATACAACAGTCCAACACAATGTTTTCAGCTTGCAACATCTTCTTAAGCTGCATTTCACATTATAGTAAATGTTCTCCGTCACCTCCAAACCAGAAATAATAATGCAGCTTAACAGGGTTCACATGAACGGCTAAAGAAATCCACCAGTCCAGCACTGATTTTAGTCTTTGGTCAAAGTACTTTGAGGGAAAGCAAGAGCAGTTTCTGAATGAATTCACGTGTTCAGTGCATAGGTGACTCCTGGCCTCATTGTAAGGAGCTCGGGCTACGGATCCAATGTTGTCCAGAATGATTACTCCTTCAGCATTAATGTCATCATAACGTCCAGCTTCTCCACCCTCGTTGTTGATGACATGTATGCATATGTACAACTGCGATGAGACGGGGTTTCAGCTGGACTCTACAAGAAGGAAGGTCATCGTGCCCCGGGGGACTAAACATGCTTATAGGCAGGCCCAGGGAACCAGAGACCACATCACCGTCCTGGCCTGCCTCAACGAGGCTGGGGAGGATGTCCCCCCTTTCATCATCTACAAGGGGGGATATCCGGCGGGCCCCTATGACAAGGAAGGGGTTCCCGATGCCCTCTACGGGAAGTTGCCACAGGGTACATTGACAGTGAGCTGTTTGGGAAGTGGTTTGTCGGGCACTTCCTGAAGTTCGCCGTGCAAGAGCGCCTGCTGCTGCTCATCATGGATGGACATCAATCCCACCTGGATCCAGAGCTGGTCCGGGTGGAACAGAGGGAGGGGGTCATTCTCTTGTGCCTGCCACCACATATGTCTCACATTCTTCAACCTCTGGATGTGAGTTTCCTCGGACCCATGAAGGCAAATTTCTCTGGTGTTACAGGAGATCTGTCGGCAGTGAGCCACTCCTTCTTGGTTTCTAAGAAGGAGTTTTCAAGGGTCCTAAGAGACTCCTACCAGAGGGTGAAGGATTGGAGACTGGTAGTGGCTGGGTTCAGGAGGTGTGGCCTCTACCCTCTGGACCCAATGTCCATCGACTGGTCACGGGTCATGCTGTCCGGGCTGCGGCGTGGGGCCTCCTCACCACCTCCGCCAACCCCATCGGCATCTTTCTGGGCTGCGCCTGATGTGGCCCTTCCCTCCCAGCATCCCCAATCCCCAGAACCAACCTCCATCTGCCCCTCCTCCTCCCAATCTTTACATCACCCATCCCCTGGTAACATCAGGCCGGATAACAGTAGACTTGGCCCATCTCCTGGCCAAAATAAACTACAACCGTAACACCGGCAAGTTCAGAAGGAACATCACCAAGACCAGGTTACTGACAGCTCAGGAGATGTCCGACGTCATTGTGGAGGCGGAGGACCGTGCTGCAAGGCGGGAGGCCCAAGCTCTGGCCAGAAGAGACAGAGAGCAGCAGGCGGGCCGGAGACACCGGCCCAGCAGCCACTTCCTCTACCCTGTCTGGCGGCTCTCGCCCCAGCCGGAGAAGACCAGTGTCCCTCGGGGCTGCTTCAGCCACCAGCTCCGGACTTTCCATCGCCGGTCCCTCATCCCGCTCTGCCCCCTCTTGGGCCTCCCACGGTCCCCGGCTGCCTGCCAGCAGCACAACATCACCACCGAGCCTGCCTGCTGAGGGACACCACCACCTTCCCCCGTCTCCTGGTCAGTGCATACCTATTTTGCATTTGAATTCACGTATAAATCAGAATGTATTAACTATTGTGACGCATAAACATTATTATGAGTATGTATTTTAGTGATGTAAGAATAAAATATGATTATTATTTCAGAGCCTTCAACATCGGCTACGGGACGTGGCCTCTATGGGTAGGGCTGCACAACCGCGAATCGCGCTGAAGAGGGGGCGGGGCTTATCGCCCTGAAAGCCGTTCAACTGTCCGCCATCAACCATGGAAAAAATAACCTCTATTTCGGCTTAGTACGTGTTGTGGAAGTCCCAGATATCACGGGAAACTAAACGCCGTCATGTCTGGGTTCATAACATTGTCCAGAGGAGCTCCGTGGATTTTATCGAGATGTATTCATTGTGTCTAGCAAGCCACACGTCCGCTGTTTACTACGGCTGTATGAGCCCCAAATAAACTGATTTGGCTGTGATTTAACTGCAATAAACCGACAAAAGGGGACTCCGAAATAACTACCTAATGATGCCGATTTGTCTGAATTCATGTTTAGTTAGTTCTCTCCGCAAGACGACAAGCAAATAACTTTTAAAATACTTTTTTCTCAGGTGACAGGTGAGGCTCTGCCTCCCCGCCTCTCCTGACCGCACGTCCCTGGTAAATAAATAAATTGTGTTCACCTGTCTGAAAGAGACATTCAGATCATTTATTTACTAAAAGTAGCAATACCAGCTACTAAAAATACTCCACTACGAGTAAACTACCTCAGCCATGAACTCCCCAAATACAGTTTATTAAATGCTCTAGTCTAGATGTCTCCCTTCTCTCCAATATGATGACATTATATGGCACTCGGCTCGACTTAACAGCCATGTCTCTTTTCAGAAATCATGACCCGGTTAATCAAGATAATCCACAGAATTTGTTGTGAGCAGTTTCATGTAGGAACTAACGGAAATATGGCCGATTTCAATTTACATGAAAACAATCTAGATTGATAAATAGCATGATATATATGTATTGTTGATTTTGGGATGAACTGTCCCTTTAACAGTGAAACGTATATGGCAACAAGTAACACATTATAATAAGTAAAATACAGGAAAGTGCTAAAAAATCAAAGAATACACAAAAACTTCAGTTATTACATCAGTTAAATACATTTCATAAGGTCCAGTATACTTCACCATTACCCCAACGTGTTTTAGTTTACTTCAGTTATTGGAATATTTTTGTCACAATCAAGAAGACACTTCTACAGTTGGCTATATCATCTATATAGTATACATGTAAATAGATATTTATCATTTCATAGTGTTTCTACCGTCAGTAACATAGGCAAGCGATCAATCACTACTTAAAAATGTACATCTCGTGAATGAAACTTTGACATTTCATGTATAAACACAAAGATCATTGTTTGTTTAAACCTTGGAAAAACTGTAACTTCATGTAGTTTTACTTCGAAGAACCTTCCAAAGAACATTTTTCGTAAAGACATTATAACATAGTGAAAAGATGTAAACTTTTCCAGTGACAATCAGTGCTCTGTGCATTGTAAAATGCTCTCGTGTTCAAATTAAAACATTTTTTCCCTGAACTCACTACTTCGTTTATGTTCACAGAGAAAAACACACACACAGCAGCATAGAACAGTTGTGATGTAACGTATAATTCGAAGGCATTTGTGGTTAATGTCACTGAACCAGTTTGGGTAGTTTAAACCCCAACATCAACATGATCAGTAACTATACATGTAGTGTTAGTTCCCTCTCCATTAGATTATGGATGATTTATCACTCACATTTTTAATCTTGGAAACTGTTAACGTGTGCAGCAGGGGAGTTAGTCTGAGAAGAGATGTCTCTTGAAGGCTTCTTAGTCTTGTTTTTCTTTGTAAGTGATTCACTATCAAGGCTTGAATACGTTAAATGCTGAGAGAAAGATCAGCACCCCTTGTAAAACTTGAGTATTTGATGCTGAGCTAGCTCCAGGATCATTTTATACTCTTCATCTCCAGGATGTGATCCCGTTTTTAAGTTTTTGTTCATGAGTTTTTCCCAGTAATGACTCCAGTTTCCATCACTGTCTGCTCCAAAACCGAACACACGGATCTGAGAAAACAGAGGTAAACAATTTTAGAAACAGATAATGTGGTAAAAGCGTTAATAAATCTCGCTAAATGACATAGGATTACATGTTTTTTCCTTCATCGTCATTAGCATCCTCTTGTCAATCATTAGTGTGTAACGACATTCACTAAGTTTAAAAATAAACCTACCTCGTCACAAATATGCAGGGCAAGAACCAAAGTCATGAAGCCAGTGGATGGATAGCTGCCCTTCTTTTGCAGCCACGCGTCATGAACGTACCTCATGAAAGCTGGGTTAAGGACCATCACCTGTTATGAAATCAGAATTAGTCTTTAAACATATTTTATGAACCTTTGGAGCCAATAAAGTTTATCGATGAATGCATTAAAAAAGAACACAAACCAAATCCTTGTTGGCCTTGATGGTTGATTTTATTGGCACATATGAGCTGTTGAAAAAAGCATGAAATGTTAAAGTCAACATCAAATGATGTCAAATGTACGTTTTTTGTCAGTAAAATTATATACCAGGAATTTACACAATGAAATAGCTTGTTTGCCTTGCCTACAGGAAGGAAACACCACCACTGCCAGTCAGTGTTTGCATTTTATGTAAATTATGCTGCAAGAATTTTCATGGATTAACATTTAATAGGGAAGCTCTGCTTCGTGATTGTTTTAGCAACTGAACTTTCGGTGCCTTTGCGCCTGTAAGTATACAGAGACCTTCAGTGAGAATACTCTGCTGAAGTAGAATTTCACGCGTTTTACCACAAAAGTGGTGGTGGGAATGCAGAGGAATATGCTAGGTTAGTAGCGTTCATTGAAATGATTCTGCTGCCATATTTGTAGTTGGTGTCCTCGTTTAGAGATGTAGTCCAAACCCTCTGCAAAGCCTCCACAGCAGCTCCAGACTGATATTAATCAATTGACCTTGGATCAGAATAGGGGTGATCAAACTTGATTGACAAGTACTGCCGTTGCTAGCACAGTCCTGCTCTGTAACCTAACAACTTAATAGAATACAGCCCAACGAGAGGGTTAACTGTAAGAACAGTATAGTTGTAGTAGTGCTATGTTTAAATTTCACCCTGCGGTCCGTCCGCCTCCCTACTGCTGGGTGACTTCACCAGGATTGAACGCCAGCTTCAGAGGACGGACCGCAGCAACTTGACTTGAACTGAAATAAAAAACATGACTCACCTTCCGGGAAATCCTGTGCTGAGGACCTTCGTAACCCATTCAAGATCCAGTATCTTAAATGGAAACAGCACAAGACGAGTGGTGTTATCTAAATCCACAGCACTCTCTGGATACATGACATGATGAGTTGTTTTGGTCCCAACATCTGCTTCATAGCCTTTCGTGTGACCTCTGTTAATTCTAAAAAGTAGAAAGGGATATATTTCATATGTCACTGTCGTTGTCAGGAAAAACAAGGTGTGATTTTGACTTTTAGTTTGTGACATTGAGGGAAAAAAACTTTCATGTTTGTCTAGACTCTTTTACCTGATGACAACGTCCTGGAAATCTATTAGAGGTCCGTAATGTGATTTCTTCAAATTACCAGAATTCCCCACCACAGCACAAGTCCTGCAGCGCTGAGGGCTGGATGCTTCAACATAAGCACTGGCTGGGAGCATCTGAAACATCCTGTCCACTTTATCTCTGTAGGTACTGAAATAACGCTTTTCAGCCTGTAGACGCTGTCAGAAACACCAAACATTGCATACCGTTAGACCACATGAATTGTACCAATTAAACAAATTGTCAGTTGCTGTCACCACAGTGATTGTCAAGTAAAGCAATTAGTAAAGTGATCAATATACACAATCTGAGTGTTCTGAAAAGAAACAGGGCGGAACCACTCTGCCTGGAACACTAGATAAGCAGACATGCAGTGACACAGTGTCGCAGTAAATAAGGTCCGTAATCGAACAAACACCGCACTGACAGAGATCGCATGGCATCGAGATCCTCTGACTCTGAAGACTGCAGGACTGACGAGTCGACAAGTCCTGAGAGGCAGCCGGTTTTTCACCTAAAAATATTGAAATGGCTAAAATGGCTTAGTGACTGAACGAACTAATATGCTGAACCTACCAAAATAAAAGGAAAAGTTCTTTACTCATTGAGTAAAATCCAGTTAAAATCCCTCGGGTAGACTCATCGATCCTTCTCAAGTAGGGAAACTGCACATGTTTGGTAAATTAACTTGACAGTGATTGTAAGCCAAAATATGTTTTTTATATTGTAAAATTCATGAATGTTGTATTTTCTAACTAATTATTTTTTTGTCTAACGAATAAAGAATCAAGGTTAATTTAATTAATTATTTCTTAGTATAAATCATCCCCCCTCTGGTGAGCTGCATGGACACAGAGCCCTAAACATCAATGGGCTCTTCCACCACTGATGCCATGACCACCTCTCTGTCAGACACACCTTTCTACTGCCCACATTGAGATAGAGTGGTCTAACTAAGACCAGACAATCCTGATCCTGATTTGAACTGCAGGTTGAGAGACTGTTATCTTGCAAGGTCACAACTTACCTTCCACCAGTTGAAATTATCCTCTGAGAGATTGTAGTTTACTGACAAAAATGGTTCAGCAAATTTGCTGAAACGCTGCATAATCAACGTATTATTTTCAAATAAACATCGGTCACAAGCACAGGGTCTTTCATCCAAAGGCGGGAAGTATGGTGAAGGCGGGTAGTATGGTGAGATGTCTCCTCTCCAAAACAGTCCGATGCCCATCACAACCAGCAGGAAAATGAGAATGCTCACTTTTGACTTCATCTTGGATATGTGACGCTTGTGAAAGGAAGGCAACCTGTAGACAAAGCATGTGGTGAAATTCACAAGAGTAAAAGATACAAAGATACAAATACAAGAGAGTGTAGTCAGTGGTTGAATGTAACTAAGTAGGTTTAATCAATTTGTGATACTTGGTATTTCCATTTCATGCTACTTTATACTTCTAGTATCTGGGGTCTCATTTATAAAACAGTGCGTATCGGATTCATACTAAAAGTCTATGTGCCGAAAATGGCGTACGCCAACAAAAAAATCTGACTTATAAAACCTTGCGTATGCCTGCCCCTGTGCAATTTCCTTTTCATTAATGAATCCCAAATCAACCTATAAATGTGCACAGCTGGTTCAGCCTCACATCCTGCCCTCTACACGGCCACATTCAACCATAAATGGTCAATGCAAAGCACCTCATGAATGTTGATGCATGAACATGAGCCTGCTGGTCAGTGGGTCCTACCGAGAATCACGAAGACTACCGAGATGAAAAACACTGGTTCACTCACAATTCTTCCATTTACGTATGAACAGTGCCAAAGGTGCCAAATGTCTTGCCTCTTTCATAAAGTGCACAATGCCTTCCACATATGAGCTCAATTGCTATACTAGAATACTAACTTATATTATCAATGCAGGAGATTTACTCGTAGTGGAGTATTTTCAGTTTCTGGTGTTGATACTTTTAGTTAAATAAATGATATGAATGTATCTTTCACCACTTTGTAAATTAGGGAAATTCTCATTAACTGTCCTATTGGTTGTTTAAAACATATAATCATCAAAAGCAAATAAGGAAGTTTTGGCAGTGGAGAGCTCAATTTATATAAACTCCCCAGGTAGCCAGCGGACTCGGCCGTATTGCGGCTGTGTTCTGGCTCGATGCCGCCAAATGTGAGCCAGCTTTGGCCCATTTCATTTTTGCTATATCTGGCCCAGATTTAGCTGTTACAGACACGGGCCTATTCTGGCTGAGACATGGCAGCCAGGTTTATCGGCAACCAGCACTGAAGCAGGTTCTGGCCCGTTGATGGCTGCCAAATCTGGGCCCAATCTGGCATTATAAACGCGGGCCTATTCTGGCTGAGACATGGCAGCCGGCTTTATCGGCAGCCAGCACTGAAACAGGCTCCTGCCCGTTGATGGATGCCGAATCTGGGCCGAATCTGGCATTATAGACGCAGGCCTATTCTGGCTGAGACATGGCAGCCGGGATTATCGGCAGCCAGCACTGAAACAGATTCTGGCCCGTTGATGGCTGCCAAATCTGAGCCCAATCTGCCATTATAGACGAAGGCCTATTCTGGCTGAGACATGGCAGCCGGGTTAATCGGCAGCCAGCACTGAAACAGGTTCTGGCCCGTTGATGGCTGCCAAATCTGGGCCCAATCTGGCATTATAGACGCTGGCCGTGGCTGACCTGTGGAGATGTCGCACAGGAGCGTGGTGCCTGTTTCGCCTAAAGAAACCTCCTCCAACCGCAGTCCCATTGTTGCCGTCCTCAATGCCTAAACGTCTGGGTCTGAAACTTGATCCTCAGCAATCCTTGCATAGTCCAGCCCCAAGTGAACAGGCCCAATGATGGCCCTGGACAAACAGTCTGCAACCAGGTTTTGCTCGCCCGCCACGTCTGATGTAAACTCCGAGATAAAGGAGAGCTGGCGCTGCTGGCGTGCGGACCATGGTTCGGCCCTCTTACTCATAGCGAATGTCAATGGCTTGTGATCCACAAAAGCTGTGAATTTCCGAGCCTCTAGCAGGAACCGGAAATGACGAATGGCAAGAAAGAGGCCAAGGAGTTCTTGATCAATGGTGCTGTACTTCCGCTCGTTAGGACGCAACTGTCGACTGAAAAAAGCGAGTGGCTGCCATGCCCCTTTCACCCACTCTTCGTACACTGCGGCAACCGCGTAGTCTGAAGCGTCCGTGGTGATGGTGATCGGAGCCTTGGGTGATGGATGTGCCAGCATTGTTGCATTTGCCAGAGCTGTCTTGGCATCCACAAACGCCTGGTTCCTCTCCTCGGTCCAGTCAACACCCTGTTTAACAGCCTCGAAAAGGGGCCGCATCAACCGTGCCGCCCGGGGGATAAAGCGATGGTAAAAGTTCACCATGCCTAAAAAACTCCTGCAGGGCCCTGACCGTGAGCGGGTGTTGAAAGTTGGTCACCGCGTCCACCTTCGACGGACACTATGGACAGTGTCCATAAGGTGCTGGAAAGTCTGCGCTGCATTTTGAGGCCAAATGGCATCCTCAAAAACTCAAACAGGCCGAAAGGAGTGATCAGCGCTGTCTTGGGAATGTCCAGAGGGTGAACGGGCACTTGATGGTAACCCCAGACAAGGTCCACCTTAGAAAACACCACGCTACCTGACAAGAGGGTAGAAAAGTCCTGAATGTGCGAAACTGGATAGCGGTCCGGGATTGTTGCCTCGTTGAGCCGACGATATCTCCGCACGGGCGCCACCCGCCACTAGGCTTTGGTGCAATGTGCAGGGGTGAAGCCCAATGGCTGTTGGAGCGGTGAATGATGCCCAGGCGCTCCATTGTCAAACTTCTATTTGAGTACCGTTTAAAGCACTATACAAATAAAAAGTATTATTATTATTGAAATTAGTAATAGTAACATGGGGGACTAAATTTAATGAATTTACTGTTAATCAGACCACAAAATTAGCTAGCTAGCACATTCTTTTGTCCCTCAGCCTCACTCCCAGCTGCTAGATGAAACTACAGTATATCTGCTCTACAGGACTGTTTGGAATACAGACTGGAACATGTTCAGGGATGGTGCCATCCAGCAGAACAACATTAATCTGAATTAATATACATCATACATCTGCTGTGTCAAGGGTCATCTGAAAATGAACTTGAAATCAAATTATTGCTTTCCAAATAAACGCAAATATAAAACGTGTATCCTCTGAGACTCAGTAAAGTACAGTGGACTGCCTTGACCAATCACGGTTGAGCTATTTCAAATGTTTCAAGTTGCAACCGTCAAACTGCCCTTATCGCTGCTGGCTGCCAAAGAAGATGGACGTCTCAGAGGAGGACATTCCAACACTAGCGGTGAGTTGTTGGCGTTGGTTATATTACAAAAACAGTGGCTCAATATTTTAATGGAAGTGTGTGTAACGTAGTGTTTGCAGTCCAGCTGCGCCCGGCCAAACTCTTCGCCCCATGCTGCAGTGCTCGGAGCTCCCCGCCTGCTTGCCGGCTGATGGGCGGGGAGCTCCGGGCGCTGCGGTACGCAGCGAACGTCTGCACACACTGTGATGACACAGTATGGAGCCAAATCCAGGTCAATAGTTTTGATCATTTGAAAAAAAAAATGTAACCTGAAAGTTCAAGTTGTGGTCTTGAACATTGAAAAATACAGCAATGTATTCAAAATAAAAATAAGTGAATGAGGCACACCACTGGCCTGTCTCGCCTGCACCGTCGGGGAGGTGGAGCGTGAGTTTGTGCGATAGGACCCAAAAGTTGGTGAACTACGCCTGGGCAGGGCGAAGCAAGAGGAAACTCTGGTGGAGGTCCGTAACGGTCCTGACGTGCGAATCGGTCGCCCGACCTGGGTATTGGGGCGAAAGACTAATCGAACCAGTTGCTGGTTCCCTCTGAAGTTTCCTTCAGGATAACTGGCGCTCAGAGTTTTTTTCCCCACTGCATTCACGTGAATATGGTGTATAGAAAGTGTTGAATCATAATTCTCGCGGTGCCTACGTTACTTGAAGGCAACGTGGTTGAGGAAGTCCTCAGCCTTCTTTGTTATGCTTTCACTCATGATGCCACGCCCCTCTCAATTGATGCCACGCCCCCCACGCTAGACCAGGGTCAAAAGTCTGAATTGAAGAAAAAAAAAGATCTGAAAGTGAAAAAACGATTTGAAACCGAAAAAAATTATCTGAAAATATAAAATCTGAAACTGAAAAATATAAGACCTCAAATATCAAAATATATATGAAAGTGAAAAATGAAAAAATAAAATGTATTCCAAAAAATTCCAGAACTGAATCAAAATTATATTCAACCCCAAAAAAAATTTCATTCGCTTATTTTTATTTTGAATACATTGCTGTAGTTTTTCAATGTTCAAGGCCACAACTTGAACTGTCAGGTTCAATTTTTTGAATGATCAAACTATTGACCTGGATTTGGCTCCATAACAGAGCTGGTTGGATATCGGCAAAGATTAATTTAAGTGAGTAACTTGAACATTAGTTCTCTTGAAATAGTTTGCCAACAAACAGTATCTAGCCATCTGGCTAACATTAGCTATCAGCTCATATTAAGCTAGTTAGCTGAAGAACTGAGTTAGTGGTTAACGTTGAATGAATGAGTCTGCTAGCTGATGTTGGATAGCTAGCTAGCTTCTTTGTTTAACTGCCTGGGTTCTTAAATTATGTTCTGGCCATCATGATGAGCGTTATGTGATGTAAAGTTAGCATTTGTGAGCTAGCAAACACTCGGTTGGTCAAGTCTAGCTAGCTATCGTTGTTATATTGAATTCAGTGTTCCGTTAGAAGTGGCGCGAAAGTGCGTAACGTTAACGTCAGTGTGTACGTGTTGAGGTGTATGATAGAGAGAGAGAGACTTAGATGCGCTTAGAGCAGACAGGTGTTAGCAGAGGAAAAGTAAGTATCGTTAAGTGGTTAGGCGGTAACGTTATTAAATGTGAAGTTTGGGTTAACTGTGTTTGATTTGTTAAAGAAACTAAGTGTGCCATTAACCTACATGGAACTAATATTAGCTAGCTGTTTATAATTGGCTTGAACAGGGACTAGAACAGGTTCTTTAATCACAGTTGACTTTGATAGCAGGGCTTTCCCTGCCGTTATATGGCTATAGGGCGAAGGACCTTTCTGCACATGAATATAAAATCAATGTGGAGAGCTTCAGGGCCCGTGTGTCGGGCGTTGTCTCTTCCTCTCCTCTTGCATGTGCCGGCAGGCAGGAGTAGATGCTGCCTGCATGAGTGGGAGTTCAGCTGTCGTGAGTTTCTATAATTAATTTGACACTTACTCTAAAACTTTATTGCGTTGAAATGGTGCACTGTAGTACAAGCGCAATAGCTCTCATGCCTTTGAATTTTTTTTGAATTTTTCTATTTAATATAATTCAGCAAAGTCTCCTTCCCTTTGTAGATGTTTTTTTTCAAATAAACAATATCCCTGTAGTGAGTTGTGATTATTTGCCTAAAGATTACTTTAAGTGTCTTTAGGTGACCTCTCCCTTTCTGGGAATGCGTGATGCAGCACCCTTACACGGGATAAATGAATACATTTAGTCAATATCACAATAAATTAGATTGGTACTTAGCGTGTCTTTGTTTGTTGTTTACAGGAAGGGAGACATGAGCAGCAAGAATCTGTGAAAGTCCTCGCAACCACATTTAAGGATTTAAGGATGGTAAAGAATTGAAAAGAAAAATGTACAGTGTCCAAAGCATAAACCAACTTCTGGAAAAGACGAGCGAATTGGGATTTGTCCTTGAAAGGATTTTAAAATTTAACACAGATTTCCAAGAGTTTACTGATGTTGGTAGTAGTGTACAGATAAGGAACCATGACAGATTCCAAGTGCCCATTTTCAACCTGTTGCAAGAGAAGTCTGTCTAACTCAGGTCCATTTTCATATATCTTTTTTGGGGTTATGTGTACATCTTGTCAAATTTTGTTCCAAAGAATCTCATGGAAACTAGTCTAAATTTCTGCTTTGTTCGGCTTTGCTCTTAGTTCTCTTTTCAGCCTACAAAGGAGCCGGAAGTACAGGATGGATTGAGGCCTCTCCTCGAAAAGAAAGTTCCTGAAATATTTGACGAACTCCAAACTCCATTGTTACAGAAAAAAACAGGCTGAAACTCGTCAAAGTTTGCATCTGACTTGGTGGAGAGACACGGATTGTAAGTTTTGCAGTTTATAATAACAGTGATTAAACAAATATGCTCACTTGCCACGATTGGACTTTTTAAATCATGTACAGCATACGTTTATTGTATGTATGTATATCTGCGAACAGGTGGATGCTGTCCATAGAAGGCCATGGTAATCACATATTTACCTCCCAAATGCCAGATTTCACAACTGCCCTGTCCCTTGAGTATCAGGTGGAAGCAGCCACAACGTATACAAAGGTATTGTTAAAAATTCTTATGTACATCACGTTTCTTTGCATTTGCATTACCTGCATTTCTCCATTAAAGTCTGCTTGTAGCATTGAACAGGTAAAAATCACCGTACTTGCATTTAGGTGGCATTTGCGGACAATACAAGAATAGGACTTCTTACAATCAGCATCTATTTGATTTTGCTGTAAAAAACATTTGTCCAATTATTATCTAAAAAGAGTTTGATCATTGTATTACCTTGTTGATATGCCCTGAAAAGACTGATGAGCTTGGTGGTTCTAAATATTAACTTCCATTTTCATTTGTATTGGGTTCCTTGTCAGGGTTAATTCAGACTCCAGCAAATGCAGTGCCAAGGTCAAGAAAAGAATGGAAAGTGGAAGACCAGTAAAGCGCAAGACATCAGATATGAACCAACGCGTCAAATCCTTCTTCACTGCATTTGACTGGCAAAATAACCAGATGGAGGTGAGGCTCTTATACTAACGTGGCCTTTAAAGAGTTCCCTCTTGTGGTATTTATCCATGAAGGTTTGGTTTTTATTTGTCAAAATTTTGAAATATTATTCTCTTAGATAATGTTAATGTTAAATCTGCTTTCAATGTGTCCTTGATACTTTAAATAAAATATCCAGAACACACATTAGACAGTTTTCAATGGAACTAATTTCCACTGAAGAAATAGTCAATGTCATGTAATGTCAATTTCAAACTTCATAGCAGTAGGACTCTCGTGGCACTGATCTACAGAAACTAAACGGACATGACATTCCACGGGATGGGGCTATGCTGCAAATTGCTTCCACAATAAATCCCTCTTGTTTTTCACATGCATATCCCTGCAAGTCCCTGCGCATGCGTGTTCCAGCAGTAAGCACAGACTCGTATTTTACATGAACATACAGACAGAATGTGCTCTGCTCTCATTACGATGTCCTGGGAGCTTCTTGTTGACAGCACACAGTCTATAATTCCATATTCACGACGTTTTATATGAAACATTAAATGCGTTGAAATCACGTCTTCATGTAAACTACATATCACCGGCCAGCGTAATATGACTTTGGGGAAATACGTTATAACCAATATCGTGTCTCTTTCAACCTACAACTGAACAAACCATCAATATTTTAAAAGAAATTGGTGTTTTGTGACAAGTTGATATTGTAACCGTAATTTAGCCGGTTGAAAAGACGGTGAAAATAGGTCTAAGACGTTCAGACCCCATTTTAAACCAGAAATGAACGTTGAAATCCGGGTTAGTGCTCACTGGGCAGGGGAATACAGCTGCCATTACAAAAGAAATATCACCATATGCATTATTTCTCTGAGGATTGGGTTTTTATAAAATAAAAACTTTGAGTGAGTTTCCTCGGACGCATGAATGGAAATTTCTCTGGTGTTGCAGGAGATCTGTCGGCAGTGAGCCACTCCTTCTTGGTTTCTAAGAAGAAGTTTTCAAGGGTCCTAAGAGACTCCTACCAGAGGGTGAAGGATTGGGGACTGGTGGTGGCTGGGTTCAGGAGGTGTGGCCTCTACCCTCTGGACCCAATGGCCATCGACTGGTCACGGGTCATGCTGTCCGGGCCGCGGCGTGGGGCCTCACCACCACCTTCCCCCGTCTCCTGGTCAGTGCATACCTATTTTGCATTTGAATTCACGTATAAATCAGAATGTATTAACTATTGTGACGCATAAACATTATTATGAGTATGTATTTTAGTGATGTAAGAATAAAATATGATTATTATTTCAGAGCCTTCAACATCGGCTACGTGGCCTCTATGGGTCCCAAACTCCTTCCTCTCCCTCCCACTGTAAATGCTTTAAATAATCTGAAAAAAATATTATAACATGATGGTGACATTAGCCATGATGAAGAGTAAATAAAGCATGGTTATGCGTTATTTATACAGCCTCCTAACCTGCAGAGACCAGACCATCATCATCCAGCTCCTTGTCTGCTGGACCCACGACATCCACCGGTAGTGTACTTAATGTTAACTTTCTTTGGATGCCAACCCATGAAAATCTGATAATTTTCTTTAATTCAAAGTTATTCTGTTAATAGGTCACACTCCTGAAGAGATGGAGCAGACAGTTTGGGAGTATTCAATATGTGTATAATTGTTAAACTCCATGCATTAGCTGGTGTTTTGCCAGTGATTGACATGAAAAGAGTTTAATAAAACATCCAGCAGGTGGTGGTATACACTCAAATGGAAATTAAGGAGCTTTTATTGCACAATTTGGAGTTGTTGAAGCGTGATATCTCATTGTGAAGGACACAACTACCTTCCCGGATGTGTTGACAGCATTGATGGTAATTTTGGCGAACCTGTAACAAGCGAATATCCCCGAAAAACTAGCAGCACCCAATGTTTACAACCAGGATAGACATTAGGCCGGACTAGGACAATAGCGGCGCACGGCTAATTCACCGGCGTTAGCGTCCTTTTAACGACTCTGGTAAAGGCAAAGCTAACTTTAATAATTAAAACGATATTTATCAAATTTTTTAATTAATTTCTATTGGAACGTTATATAGCTAAAAACTGTCCGGATTGGGAAACCACTCCGTTAAGTCTCGGGTAATAGTACCACTTTGATCCCACTTTGTTGTACTATTATCATATGCGATAAAGGTCAGATTATTGTTATTTACACAAAATACTTTTCAAATAATAGTGGCATACTGTGGCATACTAACTGCATAGTCTGTTGCACTGGTTCCCAACTCAATTCCAGTCTGACGGCCTGCATCCACCCACAGCTCCAGAGATCAATCTGAGGGGTCACGAGACAGGTAACATGGCAGCAAAGAAGAAAAGAGAACCAATTCATCTGGTTTTTGCTCTTGTCTTGTGAGATTAGGAAAACAAATTGAAAACATTCTAGAGTCAAACTTTCTGTAACTCAATGGCAATAAAACTGAAGTCATTTTATTTGGACCACAGCATTATATCTTCTCATCTCGGCCCTTTGACCTCTTCTGTTTAACCATTCAATTCAGGATTTAAGTGTGACAAATAAATCAATGAGGTAGTTAAATTAGGCTTAATGTTCAATAAGAATGAACCAAACTTCTTTATTTTTTTAATTTTCATTATTTATTGCCTCGTGATCAACACATGCTGACTCTACCATGTAGGTATGTTGAGTTCTTAAATGACACAAATATAACATGTAAATACATGATGTATACAACTAATTTAAATTAACAATAAACATCAAATATCAGATGAAATAATCAACATTAAATTAATCTGTATCAATAATTTAATTAACAAAGGCACAGGTAAATATGTATAATTCTATGGTTTAAATACACTTATACTGCCATCTAGTGGTATAAAGGTGAACACTTACTTTGCGTGTCCTAAAATATGATAAGATAATCCTTTATTAGTCCCGCAGTGGGGAAATTTACAGGCTACACTCTGCGTTCACTAAATCAACAGCACAATACAGTGGACAAACAAATATCAGTGCCAACAGCAACATTTCTGTGAACACAAAAATGACTTTGATTAAACTTACGAACTGTATTGCATCAAACAATTCACCGATTAATCGAGAAGTTGATTATTGCTGTGTACATTGATAAATGAATATTAAACAGCATGTAGTCAACTACTGATGCTAACACACTCCCATCGGCCCAGATTTATTTATGTATTAATTTCTTGCATATGGTCATTATATTGCCTTCACTTTTATTTTGAAATATTCTTGTTTTCGGGTTACCTGTTGTGCTCTGCGTCTCGTTTTAAAGGAAAAAACAAAAAAGGGATTTGCAAAAACGAAATTCGGCTCATTGTTTGACTTTGGTTCTGTGGTTTTCCGTTTTTGAATTCAGAACCAAAAACGGAAATACGACCGCCCATTTCCGTTTTCTCGTTTTTTGAGAGATCCCGCGATAGTCTGTGTAACAACCACGGATTTATAAAGAGAACAACAAACACATCAAAGGTTACTTTACCTGTCCGACGTTGAATTGCTGTTGATTTGGTCATATTTCCCTGTTTTTTGAGAATTGTTAAAGCTTAGATATTTAATCTTCAATGTTTGCGGTCAAAGCAAAACATAAGAAGAAGAGAAGTGTAGAAGAAGAGTAACGGAACTACAAGCATGAACCCGACCCGTGGGCTCTCGCGCGCCCCCTTCATTGACGCAGTAGCTACTGTTTGCCTCCCCTCTGTGCTTTTTCACTGCGGTTTCTGTCAGATCAGCAAGACTAAATATGTTCTACACATACGTGAAATACATGACCTATTCTATGGAGAGAAAGGACATATAATACAAGTGTCTACGAATATTACAGTGGTGACAAACCACTGCAAAAGACATGCGCTCAAGCCAATTTGTGAGGGATTGCGCAATCTGAGATGGGGCACATCTCGTTGCTGCCTCACCTCGCGTGTCTCCTCTCTGTTTGAACAGGACATGCGGAAATTCAGCGATTTTGAATATAAAAATGCTTAAAATTATTGAAATCATACAGAAATTACATTTATAGCACAGATCATTAGAGAAATATTATTTATTTTATTTTATCATTATTTGTTTTTTACTTTTCGTGAGGCTCTGCCTCCCCTGCCTCTCCTGACCGCACGTCCCTGGTAAATAAATAAATTGTGTTCACCTATCAAACTTCCTTTTTTTAAATGAGTGGTGGATACCACGTCGCGATCATTTTGGAAGCAATCAGTCCGACTGCTGTAAACATAAATACATGGTGACACTCGTGATGTGTTATGTTGCACGATAGAAACTCTGGCACTGTTCAGACGTAAATGGAAGAATTGGGAGTGAACGTTCTTCCTCTCGGCAGTCTCCGTGATTCTCCGTAAAGACTCACTGATCAGCAGCTCATGTTTATGCATCAACATTCATGAGGTGCTTTGCATTGACCATTGATGGTTGAATGTGGGCGTGCGACAGAGTTTGCTCAAATATTGTTAGAGACAACTTGTTCCCCCAAAATATGAATGCAAATGCAGACCTGTGCCCTTGAACTTTGTCTTGGGGTTATGGTCTGATTTTTTTTCTCAGAATAACTGGAGTAGAAGCGGATTTACTCTCTGAGGTATATGACAAAACTGAAACATTAATAAAAAAATTTATTTTATAAATACTCAATCCTGAGAGAAATAATGCATTTGGTGATATTTATTTTTGTAATGACTGGCAGCTGTATTCGCTTGATATAAAGACGAGTTTATATAAATGGAGTTTAGGGATTGAGCTCTCCACTGCCAAACTACCTTATTTGCTTTTGATGATTAACCAATTTGTCAGTTTTTGAGAGTTTCCCTCATTCATTAGGTGGTAAAAGAGACATTCAGATAATTTATTTACTAAAAGTAGCAATACCAGCTACTAAAAATACTCATAACATAGGCAAGCGATCAATCACTACTTCAAAATTGACATCTCATGAATGAAACTTTGACATTTCATTTATAAACACAAAGATCATTGTTTGTTTAAGCCTTGGAAAAACTGTAACTTCATGTAGTTTTACTTCTAAGAACCTTCCAAAGAACATTTTTCGTAAAGACATTATAACATAGTGAAAAGATGTAAACTTTTCCAGTGACAATCAGTGCTCTGTGCATTGTAAAATGCTCTTGTATTCAAATTGACATTTTTTTCCCCTGAACTCACTACTTCGTTTATGTTCACAGAGAAAAACACACACACAGCAGCATAGAACAGTTGTGATGTAACGTATAATTCGAAGGCATTTGTGGTTAATGTCACTGAACCAGTTTGGGTAGTTTAAACCCCAACATCAACAGGATCAGTAACTATACATGTAGTGTTAGTTCCCTCTCCATTAGATTATGGATGATTTATCACTCACATTTTTAATCTTGGAAACTGTTAACGTGTGCAGCAGGGGAGTTAGTCTGAGAAGAGATGTCTCTTGAAGGCTTCTTAGTCTTGTTTTGCTTTATAAGTGATTCACTATCAAGGCTTGAATACGTTAAAGGATGAGAGAAAGATCAGCACCCCTTGTAAAACTTGAGTATTTGATGCTTAGCTAGCTCCAGGATAATTTTATACTCTTCATCTCCAGGATGTGATCCCGTTTTAAAGTTTTTGTTCATGAGTTTTTCCCAGTAATGACTCCAGTTTCCATCACTGTCTGCTCCAAAACCGAACACACGGATCTGGGAAAACAGAGGTAAACAATTTTAGAAACAGATAATGTGGTAAAAGCGTTAATAAATCTCGCTAAATGACATAGGATTACATGTTTTTTCCTTCATCGTCATTAGCATCCTCTTGTCAATCATTAGTGTGTAACGACATTCACTAAGTTTAAAAATAAACCTACCTCGTCACAAATATGCAGGGCAAGAACCAAAGTCATGAAGCCAGTGGATGGATAGCTGCCCTTCTTTTGCAGCCACGCGTCATGAACGTACCTCATGAAAGCTGGGTTAAGGACCATCACCTGTTATGAAATCAGAATTAGACTTTAAACATATTTTATGAACCTTTGGAGTCAATAAAGTTTATCGATGAATGCATTAAAAAAGAACACAAACCAAATCCTTGTTGGCCTTGATGGTTGATTTTATTGGCACATATGAGCTGTTGAAAAAAGCATGAAATGTTAAAGTCAACATCAAATGATGTCAAATGTACGTTTTTTGTCAGTAAAATTATATACCAGGAATTTACACAATGAAATGTTTGCCTTGCCTACAGGAAGGAAACACCACCATTGTCAGTCAGTGTTTGCATTTTATGTAAATGATGCTGCAAGAATTTTCATGGATTAACATTTAATAAGGAATCTCTGCTTCGTGACAGGTGCCAATTGTTTTAGCAACTGAACTTTCGGTGCCTTTGCTCCTGTAAGTATACAGAGCCCTTCAGTGAGAATACTCTGCTGAAGTAGAATTTAACGCGTTTTACCACAAAAGTGGTGGTGGGAATGCAGAGGAATATGCTAGGTTAGTAGCGTTCATTGAAATGATTCTGCTGCCATATTTGTAGTTGGTGTCCTCGTTTAGAGATGTAGTCCAAACCCTCTGCAAAGCCTCCACAGCAGCTCCAGACTGATATTACTCAATTGACCTTGGATCAGAATAGGGGTGATCAAACTTGATTGACAAGTACTGCCGTTGCTAGAACAGTCCTGCTCTGCAACCTAACAACTTAATAGAATACAGCCCAACGAGAGGGTTAACTGTAAGAACAGTATAGTTGTAGTAGTGCTATGTTTAAATTTCACCCTGCGGTCCGTCCGCCTCCCTACTGCTGGGTGACTTCACCAGGATTGAACGCCAGCTTCAGAGGACGGACCGCAGCAACTTGACTTGAACTGAAATAAAAAACATGACTCACCTTCCGGAAAATCCTGTGCTGAGGGCCTTCGTAACCCATTCAAGATCCAGTATCTTAAATGGAAACAGCACAAGACGAGTGGTGTTATCTAAATCCACAGCACTCTCTGGATACATGACATGATGAGTTGTTTTGGTCCCAACATCTGCTTCATAGCCTTTCGTGTGACCTCTGTTAATTCTAAAAAGTAGAAAGGGATATATTTCATATGTCACTGTAGTTGTCAGGAAAAACAAGGTGTGATTTTGACTTTTAGTTTGTGACATTGAGGGAAAAAAACGTTCATGTTTGTCTAGACTCTTTTACCTGATGACAACGTCCTGGAAATCTATTAGAGGTCCGTAATGTGATTTCTTCAAATTACCAGAATTCCCCACCACAGCACAAGTCCTGCAGCGCTCAGGGCTGGATGCTTCAACATAAGCACTGGCTGGGAGCATCTGAAACATCCTGTCCACTTTATCTCTGTAGGTACTGAAATAACGCTTTTCAGCCTGTAGACGCTGTCAGAAACACCAAACATTGCATACCGTTAGACCACATGAATTGTACCAATTAAACAAATTGTCAGTCGCTGTCACCACAGTGAATGTCAAGTCAAACAGGGTTTTCTTTTATGTAAATAGAAGCAATATAAAGGATTGAAAAAGACTTTAAGATAATTGTAAATAAAATCATAAGTAAAGCAATTAGTAAAGTCATCAATATACACAATCTGAGTGTTCTGAAAAGAAACAGGGCGGAACCACTCTGCCTGGAACACTAGATAAGCAGACATGCAGTGACACAGTGTCGCAGTAAATAAGGTCCGTAATCGGACAAACACCGCACTGACAGAGATCGCATGGCATCGAGATCCTCTGACTCTGAAGACTCTACAGGACTGACGAGTCCTGAGAGTCCTGAGAGTCCTGAGAGTCCTGAGAGGCAGCCGATTTTTCACCTAAAAATATTGAAATGGCTAAAATGGCTTAATGGCTTAGTGACTGAACGAACTAATATGCTGAACCTACCAAAAAGGAACAGTTGTTTAGTCATTGAGTGAAATCCAGTTAAAATCCCTCGGGTAGACTCATCGATCCTTCTCAAGTAGGGAAACTGCACGTTTGGTAAAATAACTTGACAGTGATTGTAAGCCAAAATATGTTTTTTATATTGTAAAATTCATGAATGTTGTATTTTCTATTTTTTTGTCTAACGAATAAAGAATCAAGGTTAATTTAATTAATTATTTCCCCCTCTGGTGAGCTGCATGGACACAGAGCCCTAAACATCAATGGGCTCTTCCACCACTGATGCCATGACCACCTCTCTGTCAGACACACCTTTCTACTGCCCACATTGAGATAGAGTGGTCTAACTAAGACCAGACAATCCTGATCCTGATTTGAACTGCAGGTTGAGAGACTGTTATCTTACAAGGTCACAACTTACCTTCCACCAGTTGAAATTATCCTCTGAGAGATTGTAGTTTACTGACAAAAATGGTTCAGCAAATTTGCTGAAACGCTGCTTAATCAACGTATTATTTTCAAATAAACATCGGTCACAAGCACAGGGTCTTTCATCCCAAGGCGGGTAGTATGGTGAGATGTCTCCTCTCCAAAACAGTCCGATGCCCATCACAACCAGCAGGAAAATGAGAATGCTCACTTTTGACTTCATCTTGGATATGTGACGCTTGTGAAAGGAAGGCAACCTGTAGACAAAGCATGTGGTGAAATTCACAAGAGTAAAAGATACAAAGATACAAATACAAGAGAGTGTAGTCAGTGGTTGAATGTAACTACCGGTAAGTAGGTTTAATCAATTTGTGATACTTGGTATTTCCATTTCATGCTACTTTATACTTCTAGTATCTGGGGTCTCATTTATAAAACAGTGCGTATCGGATTCATACTAAAAGTCTATGTGCCGAAAATGGCGTACGCCAACAAAAAATCTGACTTATAAAACCTTGCGTATACCTGCCCCTGTGCAATTTCCTTTTCATTAATGAATCCCAAATCAACCTATAAATGTGCACAGCTGGTTTAGCCTCACATCCCGCCCTCTACACGGCCACATTCAACCATAAATGGTCAATGCAAAGCACCTCATGAATGTTGATGTAAACATGAGCCTGCTGGTCAGTGGGTCCTACGGAGAATCACGAAGACTACCGAGAGGAAAAACACTGGTTCACTCACAATTCTTCCATTTACGTATGAACAGTGCCAGAGGTGCCAAATGTCTTGCCTCTTTCATAAAGTGCACAATACCTTCCACATATGAGCTCAATTGCTATACTAGAATACTAACTTATATTATCAATGCAGGACATTTACTCGTAGTGGAGTATTTTCAGTTTCTGGTGTTGATACTTTTAGTTAAATAAATGATATGAATGTATCTTTCACCACTTTGTAAATTAGGGAAATTCTAATTAACTGTCCTATTGGTTGTTTAAACATATAATCATCAAAAGCAAATAAGGAAGTTTTGGCAGTGGAGAGCTCAATTTATATAAACTCCCCAGGTAGCCAGCGGACTCGGCCGTATTGCGGCTGAGTGTCGGCTGACTCGGCTGTGTTCCGGCTCGATGCGGCCAAATGTGAGCCAGCTTTGGCCCATTTAATTTTTGCCATATCTGGCCCAGATTTAGCTGTTACAGACACGGGCCTATTCTGGCTGAGACATGGCAGCCAGGTTTATCGGCAACCAGCACTGAAGCAGGTTCTGGCCCGTTGATGGCTGCCAAATCTGGGCCCAATCTGGCATTATAGACGCTGGCCGTGGCTGACCTATGGAGACGTCGCACAGGAGCGTGGTGCCTGTTTCGCCTAAAGAAACCCCCAACCGCAGTCCCATTGTTGCGTCTGGGTCTGAAACTTGATCCTTAGCAATCCTTGCATAGTCCAGTCCCAAGTGAACAGGCCCAATGATGGCCCTGGACAAACAGTCTGCGACCAGGTTTTGCTCGCCCGCTACGTCTGATGTAAACTCCGAGATAAAGGAGAGCTGGCGCTGCTGGCGTGCGGACCATGGTTCGGCCCTCTTACTCATAGCGAATGTCAATGGCTTGTGATCCACAAAAGCTGTGAATTTCCGAGCCTCTAGCAGGAACCGGAAATGACGAATGGCAAGAAAGAGGCCAAGGAGTTCTTGATCAATGGTGCTGTACTTCCGCTCGTTAGGACACAACTGTCGACTGAAAAAAGCGAGTGGCTGCCATGCCCCTTTCACCCACCCTTCGTACACTGCGGCAATCGCGTAGTCTGAAGCGTCCGTGGTGATGGCGATTGGAGCCTTGGGTGATGGATGTGCCAGCATTGTTGCATTTGCCAGAGCTGTCTTGGCATCCACAAACGCCTGGTTCCTCTCCTTGGTCCAGTCAACAGCCTGTTTAACAGCCTTGCCTTTCAGGGCTTCGAAAAGGGGCCGCATCAACCGTGCCGCCCGGGGGATAAAGCGATGGTAAAAGTTCACCATGCCTAAAAACTCCTGCAGGGCCCTCACCGTGAGTGGGTGTTGAAAGTTGGTCACCGCGTCCACCTTCGACGGAAGGGGGACCGCCCCGTCCTTATGATGCGGTGTCCAAGAAAGTCGATGGTGGTCAACCCAAACTGGCACTTAGCCGGGTTGACGATCAACCTGTGCTGGTTGAGTCCATCAAACAGAGTCCGGAGGTGAGACATAAGCTCTGCCCTTGATGAACTGGCAACCAGGATGTCGTCCAGGTAGACAAACAAGAAAGGCCGGTCCCTAAGCACAGTGTCCATAAAATGCTGGAAAGTCTGCGCTGCATTTTGAGGCCAAACGGCATCCTCAAAAACTCAAACAGGCCAAAAGGAGTGATCAGCGCTGTCTTGGGAATGTCCAGAGGGTGAACGGGCACTTGATGGTAACCCCAGACAAGGTCCACCTTAGAAAACACCATGCTACCTGACAAGAGGCCAGAAAAGTCCTGAATGTGCGAAACTGGATAGCGGTCCGGGATCGTTGCCTCGTTGAGCCGACGATATCACCGCACGGGCGCCACTCGCCACTAGGCTTTGGTGCAATGTGCAGGGGTGAAGCCCAATGGCTGTTGGAGCGGTGAATGATGCCCAGGCTTTCCATTGTCAAACTTCTATTTGAGTACTGTTTAAAGCACTATACAAATAAAAAGTATTATTATTATTGAAATTAGTAATAGTAACATGGGGGACTACATTTTATGAATTTACTGTTAATCAGACCACAAAATTAGCTAGCTAGCACATTCTTTTGTCCCTCAGCCTCACTCCCAGCTGCTAGATGAAACTACAGTATATCTGCTCTACAGGACTGTTTGGAATACAGACTGGAACATGTTCAGGGATGGTGCCATCCAGCAGAACAACATTAATCTGAATTAATATACATCATACATCTGCTGTGTCAAGGGCACTTTTGTGTCATTTCTGTATCCTTTTAACACACACGTGTTCAACAACACACATGAGTGTGTTGTTGAGCATGGCAAAATATGTTTTTTGAGAATTCAGTTTCTACAATTTTAAATATTTAATGTATGAATAAGTCATCTGAAAATGGACTTGAAATCAAATTATTGCTTTCCAAATAAACGCAAATATAAAACGTGTATCCTCCTGAGACTCGGTAAAGTACAGTGGACTGCCTTGACCAATCACGGTTGAGCTATTTCAAATTATTATTATTGAATTGAATTATTATTCATTATTAATAAAAAAAAATTGTTCATTTTTCATAAATAAGATTTGAATCTGAAAATATAAAATCTGAAACTGAAAAATACAAGACCTCAAATATCAAAACATATATGAAAGTGAAAAATGAAAAAATAAAATGTATTCCAAACAATTCCAGAACTGAATCAAAATTATATTCAACCCCAAAAAAAATTTCATTCGCTTATTTTTATTTTGAATACATTGCTGTATTTTTCAATGTTCAAGACCACAACTTGATTCAAAATTTTTTTTTCAAATAATCAAAACTATTGACCTGGATTTGGCTCCATAACAGAGCTGGTTGGATATCAGCAAAGCAATTAATTTAAGTGAGTAACGTGAACATTAGTTCTCTTAAAATAGTTTGCCAACAAACAGTATCTAACGGAGTTGTACCCCGAACCGGACAGTTTTTAGCTATCGTTCCAATAAAATTAATTTAAAATATTGATAAAAATGATCGTGTAATGTTTTCAGTTGATTTAATGGTGTTAAACTAAAGTTTAACTTCGTACCTTTCGAACTAAATATCGTTGTAATTATTAAAGTTAGCTTTGCCTTTACCAGAGTCGTTAAAAGGACGCTGACGCCGGTGTATTAGCCGTGCGCCGCTATTGGCCTAATCCGTCCAAACTTCTATCCATGTTGTAAACACTGGGTGCTGCTGGTTTTTTGGGGATATTCGCTTGTTACAGGTTCGCCAAAATTACCATTAATGCTGTCAACACATCTGGGAACGTAGTTCTGTCCTTCACAATAAGATATCACGCTTCAACAACTCCACCATCGCCCGAGCGTTGCCGAGTGTTCTTTCTGCTTTCTCTCATCAAAGTCACTTTCCTATAGTATTTAGACATGTAAACGTCCATATATATTCATGAAATTTGACACGTAGATTCTTTGATATGTATGAATTCATATTATTTACACTTGGATGGCGATCGCCGAAGAAAATGACAGCGAAATGACCGGAAAGTGTGTCACGACGGAATCGTTCGAGATAGGCCAATAGCGGCTAGCGCCGTCCGAGGCAGGCCATCGTTACGTTAGCCATCTGGCTAACATTAGCTATCAGCTCATATTAAGCTAGTTAGCTGAAGAACTGAGTTAGTGGTTAACGTTGAATGAATGAGTCTGCTAGCTGATGTTGGATAGCTAGCTAGCTTTTTTGTTTGACTGCCTGGGTTCTTAAATTATGTTCTGGCCATCATGATGAGCGTTATGTGATGTAAAGTTAGCATTTGTGAGCTAGCAAACACTCGGTTGGTCAAGTCTAGCTAGCTATCGTTGTTATATTGAATTCAGTGTTCCGTCAGAAGTGGCGCGAAAGTGCGTAACGTTAACGTCAGTGTGTACGTGTTGAGGTGTAGAGAGAGAGAGACTTAGATGCGCTTAGAGCAGACAGGTGTTAGCAGAGGAAAAGTAAGTATCGTTAAGTGGTTAGGCGGTAACGTTATTAAATGTGAAGTTTGGGTTAACTGTGTTTGATTTGTTAAAGAAACTAAGTGTGCCATTAACCTACATGGAACTAATATTAGCTAGCTGTTTATAATTGGCTTGAACAGGGACTAGAACAGGTTCTTTAATCACAGTTGACTTTGATAGCAGGGCTTTCCCTGCCGTTATATGGCTATAGGGCGAAGGACCTTTCTGCACATGAATATAAAATCAATGTGGAGAGCTTCAGGGCCCGTGTGTCGGGCGTTGTCTCTCCCTCTCCTCTTGCATGTGCCGGCAGGCAGGAGTAGATGCTACCTGCATGAGTGGGAGTTCAGCTGTCGTGAGTTTCTATAATTAATTTGACACTTACTCTAAAACTTTATTGCGTTGAAATGGTGCACTGTAGTACAAGTGCAATAGCTCTCATGCCTTTGAATTTTCTTTGAATTTTTCTATTTAATATAATTCAGCAAAGTCTCCTTCCCTTTGTAGATGTTTTTTTTCAAATAAACAATAGGTGACCTCTCACTTTCTGGGAATGCGTGATGCAGCACCCTTACACGGGATAAATGAATACATTTAGTCAATATCACAATAAATTAGATTGGTTTTGGTCTTTGTTTGTTGTTTACAGGAAGGGAGACATGAGCAGCAGGAATCTGTGAAAGTCCTCGCAACCACATTTAAGGATGGTAAAGAATTGAAAAGAAAAATGTACAGTGTCCAAAGCATAAACCAACTTCTGGAAAAGACGAGCGAATTGGGATTTGTCCTTGAAAGGATTTTAAAATTTAACACAGATTTCCAAGAGTTTACTGATGTTGATAGTAGTGTACAGATAAGGAACCATGACAGATTCCAAGTGCCCATTTTCAACCTGTTGCAAGAGAAGTCTGTCTAACTCAGGTACATTTTCATATATATTTTTTGGGGTTATGTGTACATCTTGTCAAATTTTGTTCAAAGTTTGCGTCTCTGACTTGGTGGAGAGGCACGGATTGTAAGTTTTGCAGTTTATAATAACAGTGATTAAACAAATATGCTCACTTGCCACGATTGGACTTTTAAAATCATGTACAGCATACGTTTATTGTATGTATGTATATCTGCGAACAGGTGGATGCTGTCCATAGAAGGCCATGGTAATCACATATTTACCTCCCATGCCAGATTTCACAACTGCCCTGTCCCTTGAGTATCAGGTGGAAGCAGCCACAACGTATACAAAGGTATTGTTAAAAATTCTTATGTACATCACGTTTCTTTGCATTTGCATTACCTGCATTTCTCCATTAAAGTCTGCTTGTAGCATTGAACAGGTAAAAATCACCGTACTTGCATTTAGGTGGCATTTGCGGACAATACAAGAATAGGACTTCTTACAATCAGCATCTATTTGATTTTGCTGTAAAAAACATTTGTCCAATTATTATCTAAAAAGAGTTTGATCGTTGTATTACCTTGTTGATATGCCCTGAAAAGACTGATGAGCTTGGTGGTTCTAAATATTAACTTCCATTTTCATTTGTATTGGGTTCCTTGTCAGGGTTAATCCAGACTCCAGCAAATGCAGTGCCAAGGTCAAGAAAAGAATGGAAAGTGGAAGACCAGTAAAGAGCAAGACATCAGATATGAACCAACGCGTAAAAGTCCCTGCGCATGCGTGTTCCAGCAGTAAGCACAGACTCGTATTTTATACAAACATACAGACAGAATGTTGACAGCACACAGACTGTGTGCTGTCAACAAGAAGCTCCCAGGACATCGTAATGAGAGCAGAGCACATTCTGTCTGTAGGTTTATATAAAATACGAGTCTGTGCTTACTGCTGGAACACGTAGTTCCATATTTACGACGTTTTATATGAAACATTAAATGCGTTGAAATCACGTCTTCATGTAAACTACATATCACCGGCCAGCGTAATATGACTTTGGAGAAATACGTTCAAAGTAACCAATATCGTGTCTCTTTCAACCTACAACTGAACAAACCATCAATATTTTAAAAGAAATTGGTGTTTTGTGACAAGTTGATATTGTAACCGTAATTTAGCCGGTTGAAAAGACGGTGAAAATAGGTCTAAGACGTTCAGACCCCATTTCAACCCGTTTTAAACCAGAAATCAAGATTGAAATCTGGGTTAGTGCTCACTGGGCAGGGGAATACAGCTGCCATTACAAAAGAAATATCACCATATGCATTATTTCTCTGAGGATTGGGTTTTTATAAAATAAAAACTTGTATTATGTTTTAGTTTTGTCCTACCTCAGAGAATAAATCCGCTTCTACAGTTATACTGAGAATAAAGTCAGACCATAACCCCAAGAAAAAGTTCTCCAATAGAAGGATTGCCGTCTATATTTGAGGAAACTCTGTCGCACGATCTTCGCCGTGAACAAACACACAGAGAGGAGCAGAGCAGCAGAATAGCTTGTTGACTGTCAGCTGTCATTATATGACATATTTGCTCTTTCAAAAATAAACTAAAACGTTAACAAACAGACTATTAAAAGTTTTGAATTATATATATATAGTAAAATATAAATGAGTATAAAAGGGAAGTAGTTTTTTACCAATAATCTGAGTGAGAAGATTCAAAGTTGATATACCAGTTACTCCAGGTCGTCCTCATCGTCCCTCCGCTCTGGACCGTGACAATTTGGCAAAGACAACAAAAACGGGAAAAGAAAAGAACTCCACCGTGTAGGTTACTATACAAGTTAAATCATTATCCAGTTATATGTGGGCTATAAAAGTAAACAGGAACAACAGCTGCACTTTAACCTCTCTTTCCCACAGCGCTGACCTGAACTTCACTTTCAACATATTGGTTTGAGGCTTCAAGCAACGTATGTAAATCTGATACCCACAGCTCATTGATATCCCCGAATTATAGAATATGACGTAGGAAAGAGACAGTGTGGTTTATGTGACTCGCTGCACCCCAACTCGTTTGAAAAACAAATGTGTTGGATTTACTTAATTTTTTTAATGTAAGTGGTTGCATGAATGTATCTAAATCCAGATATATATTTTATGTTGACTTTACTTAATTTATATTCATAATTTTACCTAAGCAATTTGAGTAAAGTTTACTCACTATGTTCATGTTCAATATACTAAAATGTATTATGTAACCTCAATTACTATTTCACTTTTTTGTTTTTGTAGATTCAGATCAATTTAATATTAATATCTACAAACTCAAATTAAGTTTGATCTAGTTAAACATTTATAGCTATTACTAGTATCTTAACTTTCAATAAATTCCATGCTTACACATATGAAGCAAACAAAATACTCACTTTTTACAACTTTATTATCTTCATTACCAGCAATGTAAATAAGTACATTTACTCAAGTATTGTACTTCTGTAAAAATATAAGGTACTTGTACTTTACATGAGTATTTCTATGTTCTGCTACTTTCCACTTCTCCTCCCATACATCTAAGAGGTAAATATTGTATTTTGAACTTGTGGTAGAATATTTCTATGTTAGTTTTGTTCACAAAATCAATAATATAGTCTTCAGAAGATTCAAAGTTGTCTTGTTCGGTTTATTCGCTTGCAAAATGCAACACAGCCACTCAGTCAGTGCCTGTGTTGGAAGCTTCAACATCGTACAGAAACATCACATCATTTAAGCAAAAACAGGTTCACGCCTTGAGATAAATCATAGACAGAGAGTCAAATTTGTTTACATCCTAGCTGTCATTCTTATCTGGACTTATGCCAGGTACGTTCAACTAGGAACTAGTTTATGGTTTTATGGTCTGTCCCAAACTCATCACACAGACAAAGGAGACAGTGTCTCTTCACCTTTCGTTCAACTCTGGGAGCGTGTGATCAGTTGGAAACAAAACCAGACACTGGGCTCATAAATTGATTGTCTACTTTGCAGGACTGCTGCGTTTTGTCAGTGTTCTCCTCTTTCTCTTTCAGTTGTTCATCTGTTAAAAACACATTTCATGATACAACATATATTTTTCCCATTACAAACTACATTTGTCTGAAAGCTTTAGTTTCTTTTCAGATGAAAATAAACTAAAGCTCTATTGTGCATTTACTGCACAATACTTTTGATTGTGCAGTAAATGTAAATTTTGATGACAATACTTGCTGACACTTTTACTTACAGTAAGTAAGACTTACAGGACATTTACTTAACAGTGCCATTGCTAACAAAAAAAACAATGCACCAGTACCATAGCTGCAAGACAGCGAACACGTACATCCAAAGGAAGCATTGAGTGAATATAATACCCAATGTCTCACAAAAACAAGCCCCTATGTCCAGGGTTCACACTTGTGTTAATACAACAGTCCAACACAATGTTTTCAGCTTGCAACATCTTCTTAAGCTGCATTTCACATTATAGTAAATGTTCTCCGTCACCTCCAAACCAGAAATAATAATGCAGCTTAACAGGGTTCACATGAACGGCTAAAGAAATCCACCAGTCCAGCACTGATTTTAGTCTTTGGTCAAAGTACTTTGAGGGAAAGCAAGAGCAGTTTCTGAATGAATTCACGTGTTCAGTGCATAGGTGACTCCTGGCCTCATTGTAAGGAGCTCGGGCTTACGGATCCAATGTTGTCCAGAATGATTACTCCTTCAGCATTAATGTCATCATAACGTTCAGCTTCTCCACCCTCGTTGTTGATGACATGTATGCATATGTACAACTGCGATGAGACGGGGTTTCAGCTGGACTCTACAAGAAGGAAGGTCATCGTGCCCCGGGGGACTAAACATGCTTATAGGCAGGCCCAGGGAACCAGAGACCACATCACCGTCCTGGCCTGCCTCAACGAGGCTGGGGAGGATGTCCCCCCTTTCATCATCTACAAGGGGGGATATCCAGGGGGGCCCCTATGACAAGGAAGGGGTTCCCGATGCCCTCTACGGGAAGTTGCCACAGGGTACATTGACAGTGAGCTGTTTGGGAAGTGGTTTGTCGGGCACTTCCTGAAGTTCGCCGTGCAAGAGCGCCTGCTGCTGCTCATCATGGATGGACATCAATCCCACCTGGATCCAGAGCTGGTCCGGGTGGAACAGAGGGAGGGGGTCATTCTCTTGTGCCTGCCACCACATATGTCTCACATCCTTCAACCTCTGGATGTGAGTTTCCTCGGACCCATGAATGGAAATTTCTCTGGTGTTGCGGGGCAACTGCCTGCCAGCAGCACAACATCACCACCGAGCCTGCCTGCTGAGGGACACCACCACCTTCCCCCGTCTCCTGGTCAGTGCATACCTATTTTGCATTTGAATTCACGTATAAATCAGAATGTATTAACTATTGTGACGCATAAACATTATTATGAGTATGTATTTTAGTGATGTAAGAATAAAATATGATTATTATTTCAGAGCCTTCAACATCGGCTACGGGACGTGGCCTCTATGGGTCCCAAACTCCTTCCTCTCCCTCCCACTGTAAATGCTTTAAATAATCTGAAAAAAATATTATAACATGATGGTGACATTAGCCATGATGAAGAGTAAACAAAACATGGTTATGCGTTTTCTGTTATTTATACAGCCCAACCTGCAGAGACCAGACCATCATCATCCAGCTCCTTGTCTGCTGGACCCACGACATCCACCGGTAGTGTACTTAATGTTAACTTTCTTTGGATGCCAACCCATGAAAATCTGATAATTTTCTTTAATTCAAAGTTATTCTGTTAATAGGTCACACTCCTGAAGAGATGGAGCAGACAGTTTGGGAGTATTCAATATGTGTATAATTGTTAAACTCCATGCATTAGCTGGTGTTTTGCCAGTGATTGACATGAAAAGAGTTTAATAAAACATCCAGCAGGTGGTGGTATACACTCAAATGGAAATTAAGGAGCTTTTATTTGGAGTTGTTGAAGCGTGATATCTTATTGTGAAGGACACAACTATTTTCCCGGATGTGTTGACAGCATTGATGGTCATTTTGGCGAACCTGTAACAAGCGAATATCCCCGAAAAACCAGCAGCACCCAATGTTTACAACCAGGATAGACATTAGGCCGGACTAGGACAATAGCGGCGCACGGCTAATTCACCGGCGTTAGAGTCCTTTTAACGACTCTGGTAAAAACAAAGCTAACTTTAATAATTAATAGATTATTTATCAAATTTTTTAATTAATTTTTATTGGAACGTTGGCTAAAAACTGTCCGGATTGGGAAACCACGTTAAGTCTCGGGTAATAGTACCACTTTGATCCCACTTTGTTGTACTATTATCATATGCGATGAAGGTCAGATCATTGTTATTTACACAAAATACTTTTCAAATAATAGTGGCATACTGTGTCATATTAACTGTATCATATCTTACACAATCACGTTCTCATTCAAACTGAACTTTATAGCAGAATAAATTAAGATACAACATCAGTACAGTATAGGCTACATGGTGATTGAAAACGTAATATTTATTTTCGTAACGTAAAAGTAAAGAATGTAGGCTACTTGTTCTCGGGTTCTTCAGATATACGTATACGCTCGAGCCTCTTACTTTTCCTATACCTTTGATTAGGTTCAATAACAATTTCGAAATTAATTTTCTGAATTAACTCAGCTGTTTTCGAATCCCCCCCATCAACAATTTTGTATTTACTTTTAAGTGCTACACTAATATATTAGTTATTTCGTGCCATTTAAAACCAGTAGAGATGGCGCGTGTCTATATATGTGAATCCTGAATCAGTAGCAGCTTTGATAATAAAGTGTGGGAGGAAGGTAACATACCAGCAAGGTGGAAGGAGGCCATTATTGTCCCCATAAGGAAGCCAGGGAAAGATGCAAGTAACCCATCAAATTATAGACCAATTGCCCTAACGTCAAATATATGTAAACTTATGGAACGAATGGTAAACGAAAGATGAATGTATTACTTAGAAAAACAACAGATAATAGTAGGGTGTCAGAGTGGATTTAGGAAAGGTAGGGGAACCCTGGATGCAATTTTATGTCTAGAAGATGAGGTAAGAAAGGCTCAGGTTAATAAAGAAACTGTGGCAGCAGTGTTTTTTGATGTAGAAAAGGCTTATGATATGCTATGGAGGGAAGGTCTTTTGATTAAAATGCACCAAATGGGAATCAGGGGAAAACTGTTTAATTGGATAATGGACTTTTTAAATAAAAGAACTATCCAGGTAAAAGTAGGGGCTGAAAGGTCAAGAAAATATGAGGTAGAAAATGGGACTCCACAAGGGAGTGTGGTAAGTCCTATTTTATTTTCCATTGCAATAAATGACATCTTTGGAACGGTCTCACCAGATATGGGAAGGTCATTATTTGCAGATGATGGGGCCTTATGGAAAAAAGGAAGAAACTTGGAGCATATTGTTAAAAAACTGCAAGAAGGGATAAAACAAGTTGAAATATGGGGGAAGAAATGGGGATTTAAATTCTCATCGGAAAAAACTAAAGTAATGTTCTTTACGAGACGGAGAACTAGGGGAAACTTTCAGCTGAATCTGTATGGAAACAAGTTAGAAATAGTAGAGTCATTTCGGTTTTTAGGAGTACACTTTGACAGCAGATTAACATGGAAAGACCACATTAAAAAGGTTAGTGATAAGTGTAAAAAAGTTATAAATGTAATGAGATGTCTGGTAGGGATGGACTGGGGAGCAGAGGTTTCATCCCTGATCCACATCTACAAAGCTCTAATTAAATCCAGATTAGATTATAGTAGTATAGCATATGGTTCAGCAGCAGAAACCACACTTAAACAGCTAGATGTTATCCAGTCCAGGGCCCTCAGAATTTGTATAGGAGCAGTAAGAACATCACCTGTGTGCGCCATCCAAGTAGAGGCAGGAGAAATGCCATTGTGTCTTCGCAGAAAACAACTGTTGGGTAATTATTGGATAAATCTGAGAGGTCATGAAGATAATCACCCAACTAAAAAAGTATTACAGGCATGTTGGGAAAGACATAAAATAGCAAAGACAAGTTTTGGATGGATAGGAGAAGCAACAGCAAGAAGTCTAGGAGTCTCTGATATAGAGCTATGCCCTACTGTAGTTAGGACAATAACTCCTGTGTGGATGCTTAAAGAAACAGAGGTGGACATGGAGTTGCAGCAAATTAAGGTAAGACGGGAAAATATTGATTTAGTGAGTGAGTTTTATGAGTACACGGATAAAGTATACCCAGAACATGTGCATGTTTTTACCGATGGATCAAAAGATCCAGATACAGACAAAACAGGATCGGCTGTTGCAGTTCCTAGTCATGAATTTGGAATATTTAAACGCACCTCGAATTTTTTAGCTGTGTATACTGTTGAGCTGTATGCAATTCTTTTGGCACTAGAGTGGGTTGACCAACACAGACCAGGAAAAGTCCTTATTTGCAGTGACTCCATGTCTGCGCTCGCTAGTCTGAAGTCAGGTGTGTCCAATACTAGACAAGATATGTTAATACAAATAATGTCAAAGCACTCTAGAGAAATAGAACGAGGCACTGAAGTCGTGTTTATATGGGTACCGGCCCATGTAGGTATCAGAGGAAATGAAAAAGTGGACAAACTAGCCAAACAAGCAATAAAGGAAAACAAAGTAGACATCAGTATCAAGTTATCCAAAGCAGAGGGAAAGGGCATCATTAGGAAAAATATTAACAAAGTATGGCAACAGCAATGGGACCAGGAGACTAGGGGGAGACATCTACATTCAATTCAGGGTAAAGTGAGCAGTGCAAGATACAGGGGAGGAAACAGGAGAGAAGAGGTCACAATATCAAGAGTAAGAATAGGGCACAGCAACCTACGCAGCACACTACACATGATAGGGAAGCATCCAACCGGTCTCTGTGAGCACTGCCAGGCACCAGAGACTGTACAACATGTCATCACCTCCTGTAGTAGACACAGCTCAGAAAGAAGGGTCATGATGAGAGAAATGCAGAGACTAGGGATGAGAGGAAGAGAGTTGGAAAATATAATAGAGTGGGGATCTGGTAGTCTGGGAAGAAGGTGCTTTACTCATTTTTTTAGAGAAACTGGTCTGATGGGGAAAATGTAGTAGTTGGGAACATATAAGTGACTGAAACCGGAAGATGGCAGTAATGCAACAAAAAAAAGGATGCAAGCTGCCGTTAAAAACCACAGAAGAAGAAGAAGAAGAAGAAGTAGCAGCTTTGAATTTGTTTCACTCACGCCTGATCGTGTTTCCCGACGGAGCCATTTGCAGACGGAACCGGAAACGCGGCCAATCACAACTTCCACACATGTGTGGAGGAGAGACTCACGCTTGTTGCCTACAGTCTTATTGTATTTCAGTACAACGTTGACATTAATACATTTAATAACACCAAACAACAGTCGGACCTGAACCCGTAACGGCCGCGTCGTCAAGATGGCGGAGATCGTTCAGCACCGGATTGAGGAGAGAATCCCCGAGTTGGAGCAGCTGGAGAGAGTGGGACTGTTCACCAAGAAAGAAGTCAAGTAAGACGACATCTGGCAGAAATGTGGAGAGGAACCTGACAAAAACACGATTACTGTGACATTGATGTTAGTGGGTCTAATGACAAATGCATAAAACTGTACAGCCCAGTTTTGATTCGTGAGATTTCATTATTATTAATATTTCAGATCCATAATTAAGAGGGCAACGACTCTGGAATACAAGCTTCACAGGTTGATCGTAAACAAAGAGGACTTCATTGCATACATTCAGGTAGGGTGCTTTAATCATGTTACACGTATTGTTTTCTATTTTTAATTAATAAATAAATAAATACAAGCTATGAAAACTAACATACTTTTTTTTTAAATGTATTTACAGTATGAAATCAACGTTTTAGAGCTGATCAAGAAGAGAAGAGCGGTAAGTGATGCCAATATTCACTTTAGATGGGATTCATTCGACGGCAGACACATTTCAGTTCATACTCTTGCCGTAAACTGTTGAACGTACATGCCTAACTGTTTACTTTGGGGTGATGTTGCACCATTTGACCGTGCCTCACTTTGCTTTTGCAGCACATACATTACCATTTCAAAAGAGACGAGATTGAGTTTGCCGTCATCCATCGAATAAATAGCGTCTTCAGAAGAGCAACAAATAAGTGGAAGGTACTGTACAAAGCATTTATATTGTACCGTTGGAGTTTATCAATCAAAGCATTGCATCGACTATTAACTGTGCCAAATGAGCTGAACTTATTAGAAATGATCAATTTTATTTGCGATGATTTGTTCTCAATCAAACTAATCATGACTTTTGAAGAATCTCTTCTTATCCATTTTGTTTCCCTCCACATAAAATCGAAACATAATGAGATATAAATACTTTGTAGTTAGCTTTAACTTAGTGAATCATATGTGAGCGACATGTCTTCTTTCCCCACAGGACGATGTGCCACTTTGGCTCTCGCATGTGGCTTTCTGTAAGAAATGGGTATGTAATTATCTCACCGTTTGCTTTAAGTACAACTTGGACCCAACACTGCGTGTTCTCGTTCTAATAATGATCTCCGGTCTGTGTTTCTCTCGTCAGGCCACCAAAGGCCAAATCAGCAAGGTGTTCTCATCCATGCTTGCTATACACCCCGACAAACCAGGTACACAGGATTGTGCTTTTCAATCTGTTGTAACAAAGTCAATATTAACTGTAACTAACAGTGACGTTGTACCCCCCCCCCTCCCCTCCTCTTTAAGCCCTGTGGATCATGGCGGCCAAGAGTGAGCTGGAGGATCGAAACTCCTCTGAAAGTGCCAGACACCTGTTTCTGAGGGCTCTGCGCTTCCATCCCGACAACAAGAAAGTCTTCCAGGAGGTAAAAGAAGCAATGCGCCATCGCATCCATTTTCAAACCATGAAACCCGTTCGAACGACATTCGGTCTAAAAGGAGCGGTAGCCGCTGTTGGAAGAGCGATGGTTGTGTATTCGTCAAATGATTTACTTCCAATTGTCTCCAACAACTTCTGTGTCAGTACTTTCGTATGGAGCTGCTGCATTGCGAGAAACTGAGGAAGCAGAAGGAAGACCTGGAGAAGGCCGAGATGGACCTGGTGAGTGTGTCGCAAATTGAACTCAAACAGTGGAAAGTAATAATAAAAAAAGTCAATACGTACATGCACAGAAGCTCTGGCTTTGTATTCGGTGCCTGAATACTCCGCTCTTCACTGCTTCCAGGGTGAATATGAGTTTTCTCCAGAGATCCTCAGTGGCAAACTGGCTGAGGTGGTGTACAAAGATGCTACAGGGAAACTCAAAGGTAGGCAAACATACCAGTAATTGTATTTCCTCATTTAAACAAGAATTCAATTCATGTGGTTTATTTCTACATCTAGTAACTGATGCATCTTTTTTTTTCACTTGGCAAAGATATCACACCTTCCCTTCTCGTAAAACCACAAACTATTGTCTTTTTTAGGGATTATACAAATGTGTGTTTGTTGACTTTTGGACAGAGCCCGGTGAGACGTTTTTCTGACTTTTTATGCTCCGATAAGCTAACTGGACTGCAGCGTCATATTTATGAAACAGACATGAGAGCAACTCTCTGCCAAATGTCGGACTATTCCCCAGATCTGGTCCCTTTACCTTTTGTATCACTGCTCTTTGTTTGTTTTTTGTCCAACAGAAGCCGAGTTTGTCATCTCACTTCTGAACGTAGCAGCTATCTTCGACTTCACCAAAGAGCTCCAGGACTCCATCCTGCAAGAGTAAGGCACCAGCTTGCTCACCCATTTTTCAACTCAAACAGGACTTCACTGCTAAGCATGAATGTACCCCTCCCCCTCTCGTTGTATTGTAGCTTACAGGCTAACTACACAGCAGACAGCTTGACGTGGGATTTCATGGCTAAGAGGGAGCTGGAGGCTCCGGGGGCCGGGGAGGAGCTGCAGACCGCCAAAGGCCGAGCCTCGGACATCAACCGCAGAGAGGAGCGCTGCTGCCAGGTCTATGAGGAGGGAGTCAAGAGCCTCAACACTGGTAGGCTATTTTCAAAAAGGCAAAAATCACTACTTGAGACAGTTCACTTACAGTTGAGGTTTTATCACGATGCAGTGACACATTTCTTCCCGTTGCATTTGCCTTAGAATAAGAGTTTAAGTTTTACAATATGAAAAACTAAATGTTCTTTACAAGGTCGCTGTAGCTGTATTACCAAAACCCAGATTTACTTTATATTACTTATTATTTAAATTCTATTTAAAGTCTATTTCGCACGTCCTGTCAGTCGTTTCCATTCTTGAATTTGAAGCAAGTCTGCTTTTGCCAATTAAAAAAAAATAAAATCCGATCCAGGTAGCCTATAATGTTTTTAAACATCTAAAATCTGGCGTTCTAAAAACCTACGGGTTTCCTGCATTATTACACTGCTTGTACATTCCTATATATATATATATATATATATATATATATATATATATATATATATATATAAATAAAAGAAACCTGTGCTGTGCTCTCTAGAGCCCATGTGGTCTTGCTATGCGACCTTCTGCTTGGAAAGGCTGAAGAGAAAGACCAACGTCGAAGACCTGAAGGAAAAGGTAAGTGAGTGTACAACGGACAAAATGTCACAGAATTCAGTGTTCTTGGAGGTGTGTGTTTACGTGTTTGTGTGTGCGTGTCATAGAGGCAGCAGAGGCTGCTGGGAGTGCTGCAGCGCGCCCACGACTCCTCACTGCTGAAGGAGGATTATTACAAGAACTGGGTAAGATAATGGCTTCATTGACATGTGTAAATGCAATCATAGGGGCCCTTAAGCCTTAATAGTACTCAAAACACGAGGTGGGATCGGCTCGAGGAGATCGATGTTTACATCGGAAGCCGTGAGTCGGTAGTTACTCGTTCTTGGAAATGCAACCAGACGGCCGTCTACACTGATGTTCAAGATCGCAGACGGTCGATAAGAAGAGTGCGAAAAAATACCATGCAGCCATCTTGGTTTTGAAACTAGTTGAAACTTTTTTTTTTATGCGTGCCAGAACACACTTCCTGTTGATCTCTATTGTTTAACTATTCTGCATGTATTTAACTGCAGAGGCAAAGCTGAAATGATACTATAAAATAAGAAAGGGTAAATGGAAACGGGAGGAAATCTCATCTTGATGTAACTTTCTCTTTGGTTTTCAAATAAAGTTGCACATCCTGCTCTCCACCGGAGATGCTGAGGGAGCGGCCAGCGTTGCCATGGCAGCCACGCAGCGCTACAGCCAATCGGTGTCAGTGTGGAGCCTGAGTCTGCAGACGCTAATGCAGCTGGGGAGTGGAGACGTGGGCAGGCTATTCCAGGAGGCTCTCACACACATCCATCCCAAGGTACACACACACACACACACACACACACACACACACACACACACACACACACACACACACACAATTTGACTCTACATCATTTGCTCTCAATCGCATCACGTTTTGCAATTTTCTCGGCTTACACTGAGCACATACGCCAGTAGAATCGTTCTCCTTGGAGGATGGAGACACAGACACACACACACACACACACACACAAAAGCCACCAGCACTGCTGTATAAGTGGGCCAACTCAGTGGCCCAATTAGTCTCATTATATTAAAGATCCACAAATGGCCTCCTCCTCCTCCTTTATGTGAGGAAAGCTTCAGGCACTTAAAGCAACCTTGTAAGACGAAGCCCAGAGATGAATAGTTTGTGTAATTATTTATCATTTAATGTCGCACTCGCATGTTAATTTAACAGGTAAATTGGCAGGCTTACTGTTTAAGTACATACTCCTTAATAGAATTATAAGCTATGGATGTCACGGGGCATGGTGGAGGACTCGAATGCAGAGTAGCATGAAGCAGGTATTTATTGAACTAAAACAGGAATTGTTACCAGCACAACAGGGAGACAAGAGACGAGGGGGTAAATCCAGCAGGAACAAGACAGGGCAGGCAGACGGGGAAACCGGGAACAGGACGAGGGAACACGGGCGGGTAGACATGAAGTAATGATCTGGTCAGGAGTGACTGAGAGGCAGGAGTTTAAATAGTGACTGAAACAGGTGAGAGTAGTGAGCTTGATGAGGCGAGTGTGGCAGACAGGTGCGCTGAATGAGGGAGTGCTTGATTAGTAAACAGAGACAAGTGAAGGGAGTGGCTGACAGGTAGAGTGAGGAGCTACAAACAGACACAGAACACAGGAGGCAAAGCCTAATCGTGACAATGGATGGATAATAACCTAATCCTTAGAAATGTGTGGCTTAATTTAAAAAACAAACTAAAACAGTAAGACACACATTTCTTTCCTTGACTTTGCGTCACCCTGACACCCTTCACATCGTTGCACAGTACATCACAGTAATATACAATGCGGTATTTCTATGAATACACTTTTGACACAGAGCCTCTACAGTAATGAGCAGAATAGCTGGTTGTTGTTGTGCGGTGGTGGTGGTGGTGGTGGTGGTGGGGGGGGTTCACAAGACCGTGGGCCTGAGAAGTAGCCGTGTGAGGAGGATTACTACACGCTGCTCAATAGGAAGGTCTTTTGTCTCGAGATAAACACTCTCCTGAAGTGTTGGGAAACGGTGTAAACCCTCGGGCTACGGCAAACAATTCAATGTTTCCATAACGACGTGGCGCAGAAGATAGATTAATGAAGTAAATGTGGACGTTCTCTCCTGGTGCAGCTCCATGTTTGACGCTCATGCACTTTCCACCGACATTTTGACCGGAGCGCGTTAGTTTGTCTCTCAGATGCTACAGGAGGATACAGACCCGTTCATTGTTATAATGTCTGTATATAATGGGGTAACAGCGGCTGAATCTTCAAGCATAGGTCTAATTTAAGCTAACGTGTTCTCTGTTTATTTGATATCTAAAATGAAATGAATACGGATGTTTTGTTTTTTACAAAGTCACTTCCACACAGAGGCATTCAGCTTATTATTTAAGTGTAACTGCACTTTAATAATAAGCTCTATGCTAAATGATCTAACTGTACTTTGATGAAACACTAATGCTGGCGTTAATATTTACTTTTATTTTTTCCCCCATAATTGATAAAAATCATAATTTTATGGTTTAAAATGTTTTAAATCGGTCTTAATCTCGAAGCCTAACTCTGACGTGGAGTTGACTGTTTGGGACGAGCCTTCGTCACCAGGACCATCATCCCCGCTAACCGCCGCTCAATGCTACGGGAAGCTAATTAGCGCTCCACTGAGCCCGGAACTGATTAGGAAACATACTGATAGCGAAGTCCTTTCTGTCCCGACAGGAGAGTCTACCTCTGTGGCAGCTGCAGGTCCAGTGGAGCGTGGCCCACCAGAGTCCCGAGGAGACGGAAGCCGTCTTCAAGGTAGTCCACTACCGCTCTGTGCACCAACACTGCAACAAACCAAATCCTTCTGACGGCATTTACAGTTATGTACTTCTTAAATGACAACCAACAGTGGTTATTAGTTAGTATGCGGAAGTCATGTCACGTCTCTGGTCGGTAATGTAAAGCGCTGCGTTCAGATCAACTGAAGTCAGCTGGCGGACAAATACTTGCAGGTTGAATACTAGATGAATAGCCCCTCAACGCCCGCACGGTTGTTTTGGCCTCCGAAATGAGACCGTTTGTTCTCCCGTTTGTTCCCAGAGAGGTCTGCTGTCTGCAGTGGTGGCAGTTGCCATGGAGATTAAAGAGAGCTACCTTGATTGGTCGTACTCCACTGGAGGCTACAAGAAAGCAAGGAGGACATTTACGAGGTAAATAAAACAACGAAATCACTTTGCTCATGTTGTCGTGTATTTAAATGATAAATAGCATGAGAGGAAAATGAAGTCCTGAGAAGTGTCTTGTGACGAAGCTGTACAGAAAACCCTTTCTTCTTCTTCTGTAGCTTACAAGAAAACCGTCCCTTGTCCAAGGCCTTTTTCACCAGGATGCTTGCGATCGAGAAGGAACAAGTACGTACAGCACCTACTGTATGTCACACGTGAAAGCTCTTGCGTAAACTGCACCTCGGTCTTTAGGATTTCGGTGGAGAACAGATAATATTGACTCTAGTTTGAACCCTTCTGAATGTTTCAGAAGACTTTAAACTCTGCCAAAACAGATGGTGGACTTTGATATTGTTTGGATTAGCGATAAGCCGAGACGATCCTGAGCTGTGATATCACTTTGGTCTGTTCTTCCAGGAGACTCCAAAGATGAACAGTCTGAGAGACTACTACGAGAGAGCCCTGCAGGAGTTTGGTACCTCAGATGACGGTGAGCAGAGTTTAAAAGCCTTAAAGGAACAGGAGTCGAAAAGGAAAAGTAGCATGAGTTGAAAAATATTTATTCACAATATCCTCTCAATCAAGTATCGAGGAAATACCAAGTTTCCATCTAACAAGCAGCACCAACTGTTTTTTCTTTTTAAATATTAAAATGTTTTTCTCTGAAGATCTGTGGCTGCAGTACATCCAGGAGGAGCTGGGGCCCCTCGGACAGCCGGAGAACTGCGGCAAGATCCACTGGAGAGCCATGAAGTTCCTGGAGGGGGAGAGCGTGGAGAGCTTCACCTCCAAGTACACTCTGATGCAGACCGGACACTTATGAGTCGCCACGAAGGGTCCAAGTAGCGTAGAAGGTAGAAGAAGCGGGTGTTCCTACCGGTCCTGTAGACCATTGGAGCGGTGCCCATCCATGAATTGTTGCTTTGCCTTCAGCTGGAAATGCCAGTATTGCAGTTTCTGAAGTTTGCTGTCCATTAATTAAGAAAAAAATAAATGTTGTGGGGGGGGGAGTGTTCTTGATTGAGCTGCCTCTGATATTTGCAGCTTTTAAGCGGCCGTATTCTACGGATGTAATTCACAAATTTTTATTTACATCCGTTGGTGCTGCATTCGACTCCAGACTGATGTTTGTCACATGTTGTATCGTAAAGATGTCCCGTTTTATTTGAATTCCACATTTATTTGGCCTTTTGAGAGGACACGCTTTGATGCTCTTGTGGCGATATTAAAACAGTCTTTCATTGTGGGGTGTTTCTCTGTTGTGGTCCCTCTGAGGCAGTGACATTACAAATGTACACAGATAAACACACAGCACACAGGTTGTTTTTACTAAACTCTGGATACACGGCATTAGATCTCAATGAGGCACTACTTCTTTAAACAGTTTCTCTTTGCAGGTTAGGGAAGTTAATTTAAGTTACTGTAACAAAAAAAACTATCTTTATACTCTAAAATTAATTAGATCCACTTTCATGGTACAAAATGCTGCCTTAAAAACAACATACCCACAAACATCAAGCAGCAGTAGCACTCTGGGATAGTTCGACATCTATTGTAGTGTGTGCCAGCTACAGTAACATAACTATGAGGTATAAAAGAGGTTTATTTAAAAACACATTATATAAATAGATCATGAAGTCTAATAATATGAATAATGCACCCATACAGTTCTATCACAAGGGATTTTAGGATGCGTGTTCTTTCATCTGACACTCCCAAGACAAAAGGAAGTAGAATTACCGCCTCACGGTTGTCTGCCTCCACCGGCCAGTCAAGTAACAGTTTACATCCATATCTGTCAACAATGTCATCATTTTATCCTATTTGACATTTGTGGGGAATTTACACAATGTGCATATTCATTCCTGAATTATGGCCACAATCACCTTGACTTTTGACCACCAAACTAATCGGTTCAACCTCGAGTCCAAGTGGACGTTTGTGCCAAATTTGAAGAAATTAGCTTGAGTCGTTCCTGAGATTTGGCGTTCACATGAATGGAGCGGATGAATACATTTTTAGAAGTGACCTCTGAGACATTAAAGTTCCTCTACACTCAAGATACCAGTTTCAGGGGGAATAAGCTTTTCACGACATCTCAGTCAGACTTTGAGGAAATCAGTGCAAACGTGAAGACGACACATAAAGGCAGAATTTGTTATGACAAATGATGATCCCTTTAGCAAATTGAAGCTTTAGCTTCTTTGTGTAAATGGAGTTTGAAATACTAGTGTACAGTGTGTGTAGTGGTTTCTGACGGGGATGGCTGATGTATTGTTGGGCTATTCAAAAGAAAAAAGAAGCAAATTGACCACTTTACTGCTGCTATAATGGTGTGTTTGACACTTTTTTGTATCGAACCTGAGAAAAAAATATTAAAATGTGTTAAGAACATGTACCGAACGTGTAAAAATCCTCCCCCCTCGTCTGTCTGGTCAGTGTCTGTTTTACCGCGCTTGGACGCATCTTCAGAGCTTCTTGAAGAGGATGTAGGTGAAGAGGACCAAAACGCCTGCGGACAGAAGTCCAATGGCACATTGGTGGATGGTGATGACGTCCTCCAGGGCGTGGATGCGCTCCTCCATGGCGTTGGTGTGGATGTAGTCATAGACGGAGGCCCCGATGCTCCACACCACCCATGCGGCATCCACCAACGCTTTTATGGTGGGAGAGACCATAGAGAGGGCCGCCCGCAGCCGGGCGCCAGCCGCATCCGCTGCTTATTGGCCCCGCTGCACTGCACAGAGAGAGAGAGAAGAGGGTGACACATGGTGCAGTGAGGAGAGAGCACTGTGTGGGCGGACTGATAGCCTCCAAAATAGCAATCGCAGTTACACGTCTGCAAGCATGAACCGACCACAAAATATTCATGAGCTCCAAATTACTGCTAAACTGTCTGTGGGAAGAGTAAAAGAACAAAAATATGTCTTTATACTTTCTGTGATGACATTCAGTAATGCAATTAAAACAATGCTTCTGTGATTCGAGTCATTTTACAGTTGCCATTTGATTGAGTTCAACCACAAGGACATTAAGTACAGTACTTTTTGTGTCCTAGTCTAGTGTGCCCTTCTGACGGAGAAAAGGTGATGAAGTGCCCTCTAAAGCAGTCCTTCCCAAAGACATGGGGCAGGGCCCACAGGTGGGTCGCCAAATACGTTTGCAGAATTTCTTCCACGGTCTTTTGTATTGTTCTGATAATTGTATCCCACTTATAACATTAAATCTAATGTGAAAAGCTAGCGTATACATTCTGTTTGTTTATCTGATGAGAGGGAATGAAAAGAATGAGTTTGTGAAACACTGCTTTAATGTTCTAGTGGAGAACATGTTACAAAGTGCCGTTTAGGGCGCCTTTAAAGGAAGAAAACATGATCCAAGTTTTGGTGCCCTTCCAGAAGAGAAAATGAGATGACGTTCCCTCTAAGGTGGCCTTAACATTGAGAAAACACAATTTCGTGCCACACAGGGCTGTCCTTTTATGCAAGAACACTTTCTGTGTGCTGGTGCCATTTTTGTTTCTTTCGCCCCTGTAAATCAAAAGTTGTTTTTTCTACTTATTGTTTGCTGACAATACTTTGAGTAAAAAAAATGTAGATGCAAGACTTGTTGCTTGTCATTTTTAATAATGCTTGATGTGTTTATTTACCTGCTTTAGCAACAGATGCAATAACTTTCAGTGTCTTTCTGCCTTAAACACAATATGTCTTTAAATTCCTCTCTCTCTCTCAGATGCAAACGTCTCTCTCTCTCTACAATCAACACATGCTGACGTCATTTCAGTATCAATAAACGTGGTCCAATAGTACTGAACTGGCTTCTCGTGCTCTGACACTTTGGTCTCATGAGATCAGTAAACTCAGAATCTGCAGTGCACCGGTTTAAGGGAAACAAGGAAGCATACGGGATATTTATGTTGGACGCAGAAATCAAACTGCGATGACATTTACTGACGGACTCAAGACTCACCCCCGGGTGTCAGATGTTAATGAGAGGATGAAGATGATGATGATGAACATCCGTCCTGCGGTTGCTGGCGTGATGGAATATGTTCTTTATAAGAAGCCGGGTTTATTCCAGACAGTTACAAAGTCGGACGTTGCTATTTGGCAGTTAGCCTTTAATCTAACATCTCTTCCGGTCAAACCCTTCAAAATAAAATGGTTAGGCACTAACGTCAATTACAAGATATTTTAGTTCCGGAAAGTTCCCAAGGTAATACAATCAAGCACGGAAGAAGTAACGTGACGCCTAAATACACCACGTAACAAGTAAACGTAGTTATTTAGATAAACAGCGGGTCCTTTAGCAGAAAGCAGCACGTGGTTTATTTTATTTTGAAAAGAAAACCGCCCAGTTTCCGGTATTGTTGTGGGCTTCTGGTCTTCACGGAGCAGCTGACTGAAGAGAGCGTCACCACGGGCACTAAAAGTGGAGCGTGACCTCGAGAATAGAACAGAAGACAATAGAACAGAACAGAGTATAGTAAGTGAAGTAAACTGAAAATAAAAAGATTGAAAGAAAGTGAAGTACCACAATGAAAGAAGATAAAAAAAGCAAAATATTTTATTGTAATAGAAAATAAAGCAAAATGTCATATTATAATATAACCTCACAGATAAGAAAATAATATCATAACATCATATAGAAACCTTGAGTACTGGAATGACGCTGCTAATTCAATTTATGTAAAAGAATCCAGCCGTCGCGCGCTGTCATTAGCCCCCTGATGTGCAGCAGCACGTGATCACACTCGGTGATCTGAATAAAACAATAAAAAAAGGTGGTGTTTTGACAGACACGTGCGTGTCGTGGAGTGCCGTGGCGCGCCGCCGCCACCGGGGGTCGCAGCGCGCTAACATGTTGCTGGTTTCAGGGAGGTGTAACATGAGAGGTGTGATGAACCTGGGATGTATGTAGCCGCCCGCACGGCATCGATAGAGAGGGAGGGGAACACCTTCGAAGAGCGCAGCGGACGGAACCGCTCCGGAGACGCAAGCTTGGTGCCCTGCATGTGGCGCATGTGGACGGGGCGAGCCGACACACCGCAGGAATGTGTGCAGTTTACAGGCAAACACACACATGCTCGGACATTACTAAGCGCAGCGCTCCTTGGCCGTTTAAAAAAAAAAAAAAAAAAAGTCCTCTGACAGGAGAATTGGAAATGGGGGGGGGGGCACTACATCGCCGCGCTCCTCTGACGGAAACCTATAATTGGAGACGAGCCAGTGACGCGCTGAAAATAATCAGGTTACCATTTAGCGCCGGTCCATTTTGGGGAGGGCCCAACACGAGGGCGCAGCACCATATATTTGCTCCCTTCCAGCTGTTTGGGAATATCCTGCTCATGATATCGAGGCTGCAGCATGGCCAGCGGGCTCCGCTCTCCCCCCCCCCCCCCCCCGGCTGTCTCTTTCCAGGATGGATATATAGGGTGACTGGTTCGGTGCTTGGTGCGCGCGGGGATCTCTCAGTGGGAAACGCAGAAGCGTTTTTCTTTTTTATTTTAAAGAAGAGGGGGCGGGCGGAGGGGGGGCTACACTGTTGCGTCTGCATGTTTTCCCCCGGACAGAGGGGTAAAGATATATGCCTGGGGGGGACTGTCCGACTTCTTCCGACACCCCCCTCCCTTCCAACCCACAAAAGGATAATCTTGCTCCATCTGGGATGCATGCCACACGGAGCGATCAGATATTACTGGGGCGGCGGTGGTGCCGGAGCTGCCAGTGGATGGACGCTGAAGTTCAACTTCGCTTTGCGATCTCCCTCCGAGCAGCCAGACGGCCGACGCTTTTTTGATGCTGACACCTGCGCGGTACGCAGGTATACGGGCTACACAACAAACCGGGATCAGCATCGCCTACTTCAGCAGGTCAATGGGTATGTATCGGCCACATCGCGGGGTTTCGAACCCTTCCTTTCGCATTCTTTCATCACTTCGTCTGGAAGTAAAACCGTGTGGTATGAAAGACACTTCCAGGATCCACTGGTGAGTCTTTTGTTGCTTCCTCCACACCGAGTCCCCGGCGATGGGACTGATGATGGTGATCATGATGATGATGATGGTGTGTGTTAGAGACTGGGTCTTTGCGGGCAAGGTGAGTCCTAAATTCGTTCAACTGGCCTACAAAGTCCCAGTTTCTGGCTCATGTGACCACCAAGTTAGAGTCAATGTAGTCCACACTTCTGCTGCATATTAGGAAAAGGAATAGGGAACAGATGGGAAGTCTTACAGAGAATATAAATAGTTTTATTATTATTATTGAA